>CM021101.1:51261044-51363130 GCA_007115665.2 Sequoiadendron giganteum | reverse complement strand
AGAGAGAAAAAATTTCAATGCAAAACATAACACGAGTGTGTTACATGCTCGTTTTATGGCCTGGTAATGACCAAGCATAGGCTCAATCACTACCAACCCATAATGCAAGTGTGTTTCATTATAAAACACTCATGTTTTCTCTTTTTCAGGGCCAAAAAGTGGAGTGGCCACTTTTTGGTCCCCCATATTTTTGCACTTACCCAACACTAGAGCAAGGAGATTATTGGATGTTATTCATAGTGATATTTTAAGTCATCTAGATATTTGCTTCAATTGGTAAATATCATTATTTTTCCTTTATTAATGACTACTCATGTTATATTGGATTTAATTTTTGAGGCATGAATTTGAAGGTTTAAGTAAGTTCAAATCTTTTAAAGACCTTGTTTATAGTAAAATGAATCAAAAAATAAAAGTATTACAATAAGACAATACAGGGGAAAATTGTTTGAGAGAATTTGATGATTTCTATATATTATGAGACAAAAATCTTCATATACACTTGTAGCATCAAAAAAATTCACCCTTGACAATTTTACACTTTGTTTTGCTCCCCCCTTTAAGTTATTAGACTTAATTGAACCCCTAATTTCCTAAATTATGTATTCTATGGCCTATTTTCAACAGCTATCGATAAATTGCAAGCCAAAAACAAATGCAATAATCTAGTACTTTTCCTCTGGCACCTTATTTTTTAGAAAATAGGGCAAGGACAAAGATTCCCAATGTCAGAAATGTCCCCTTATTTTCCTTGATCCCAAATTTGAATATGTCGGTGTTAGCATTTTAGCAGTTTCAATTCAGGCTGCAAATGTTAGCTATTGAGATCTAATTTGCAAAAAAAATTAATAAATGCCTATAAATACCTAGTTATTGCATCATTTGAAATCTAATAGAAAACTAAGAGCAATAATTATTATCAAGAGCACTATCAAGCAATTCAAGAGTAGAATTTGAGAGATTTATCGCAGCAATTCAAGATTCAAACATCATGTCAAATTCTATGTGAGTTTATGCATGGTATCATTGTTTGTGAAGGCTAACCTCTTTGTATGTCTCCAAACAATTCAAGAAAATCAAGCAAGAAAGATTCAATACCTTGAGGTGATGTGTATGACTTTAGCCCTTCAAGGAAGCTATTGAAGGGTGGTGAATTATGTTGGAAATATGGAGCATTGCAACATGAGCATGAATTGTATGTGGATTGACTAGGTTGTTCTTGTGTTTTCATTGATGTCAACATGGTGACAACTGTATGAAAAGATTACTTAGTTTACTGGAAGTTGTTCTCTACTGGAAGTGTTCTTTTTTTATGAACTGAGTTGGTATTTTATTCTAGAATTCACCGCAAGAAAAGAGATGACTCTAATCTATTAATCATGTTATCATGTCTCATTCAGACAACTATATCTTGGATCTCAAGAAGTTTTGTGTTTTGAGAATTTTTTTTATCATTGGCAGAGTTTAGCTCCATACTCTACAAGTGTTTCTCTACGCTGCATACTAATGTGGGAGACTCCACATTTTCTTAAGGAGAACATTCTAATGTTGTGGTTCTAATGGTAGTCTTTATGATGGTAGTGTGATGATAAATTGATGTAATATTAGATCCAGAAGGTGTTTGATTTTATGATTGCATGTTGGTTTGGAGTTTTTCTAGTTATGTCCTAGCCTTTACCAACCTAACGTATGACACACATTAAGAACCTAACGTATGACACACATTAAGAAGACTAGATATACCTTGTGGATGTTTTCCATAGATCTATGCCAACTTGTTATGATGCACTACATGGATAAAAAAAATTTAAATCATAGATGTTGTTGATAGAGTGTTTTCGATTGTTTTTATTTCATCTAATTAGGTCGACCTAATTGATGAATGAGATATACTTGTATATATATTATTTTTTTAAAGAAAAAGTGGTGATAGTATGTGGTGTAGTAGTGAGGATTAGTGAAGTGTCAAGAGGATCAAGGGACATGTGAAGATCTGAGCCTAAATTATTTATCAGTTGAGGATCAAAAAAAATTGTTAAGCGATTGTTGTGAGAGGTAGTACTTCTTATTCAGAGCTTCATTGGAACTAAACCCAACACACAAAAGGTGTATTCTATCAGTTCATACACTTGGCAGTGAACCATAAATTTTGTATCTTGGCGGTTAGGCATATTTTGTATTCAGGTTGTGAGCCTTTCAAGGATAGTGAGCCATGTAATGTCTTGTATCCAGATGTAATATATTGTGATTTAGCCCTCACCATGGTTTTTCCCATTTTGGGTTTTCCACGTAAAAATCCTGGTGTTCATGTGTGTTGATGCATTGTCTTGTTTCCATGTTCTCTCTTGTTGATTCAATTAGAATTGTGATAATGTTTAGATGGATTTTATTTGATTGGTTTTATGGAATACTAATTCACCCCCCCTCGATATTCTGGATGTTCAACAATTGGTATTAGAGCTTGGTTCCTCTGAAGGAGCCCAACAACTTGAGGAAGGTCCCAAAATTTGAATACAAGAAATTTTTTCCTTTGGAAGTGATCTCTATTGGATATTTAGAAGAAATGAATATATAAAGAATAAGTTGAAGGAAGTGAATGATTGCATCAAGGATCTGAGGAGTAGATATGAAGAAGCTTGTGATCAATTGAGAAGAGAACATGATGAGATCACCAAACCGCTACAACAATTAGAAGAAATGAAAATAATTGAAGTCTGTTAGCAAGTTGAAATTCAAGAGAAGATGGACGAATGTTGCAAGCTCAAGCAAGAAATAAAAATTTTGAGATCATATTTGGAAAAGGCAAAATGATTTAAAGATAAATTTAAGGAAAGCTCTATAATGCTTGATGAATTGATTATTTCTCAGAGAACAGCAATGGAAAAAAGTGGTTTAGGATGTGAAGAAGGCCAGAGTTCAAAAACAAAGCAATCTCCTAACAAGAAGACTCAGTGAAATGATGGACAAATCAAGAACTTAAGAAGCAATACCGGAAGAACTCCCATCAAACAACCTAATGCTCAAAGGTACTTTTCTTTCAATGGTGCTTGTCATTCCTACAATAAATTTGGTCATAAGGCAAAGGACTGCAAAAATAGAATGAATGATACTCTATCATTCTCCGACAAATGTTTTAAGTGCAAGAAATTTGGACACGAGGCTGATTAGTGAAAATATAGATTGAATAAAAGAAAGTATGGAAGGAAGAATGTTGTTTGTTGTGATTGAAACAATCCAAAACATTTTGCTAGCATAAGGACAAAAAATAACTATCCAACAAAGAAACATGAACCAATCATTGATCTAGAAGAAGTAAGAAAAGAGATAAAAATAATTTGGAGAAAGGAAGGAGAATTCAAGCAAGTTGAATGAAAATCATCATTCTTATCTATGCCGACTTTTGGTATAGATATGTCTGTCAATTTTTGAAGTTCAACAATGACTAAGGGGGATCAATTATCAGAAAATCTAATAAACCTCCCTCATCAATACTTATGTCACATTATGATATAAGTATATTTAATGTGGTAACTAATTCAAAAGAAAGTTTTCAGTCACATGTGTGAAGAATGAATGCTGCATAATTTGAAAGGATAGAAGTGTACATGAATTTCAAGGTGATCTACCTGCAATTTGAAACATTTATTGCAAAAGCATTTAGAATGAAAGAAATAAATTCAGATGTATCAAAGAAATTATATTCAAAAGGCATATGTATTTTTGGAGAAGCGTGCAAAGGAAGTTTGGAGAAACTAGAGAAATTCAGAGCTTCAGGGTTTGAAGGAAGAAGAGATCGAAGTGGATTCAAAGTGTGCCCCAAAAGTTGGACATCTATCCTATTCTTCATTGGCAATTATAGAGGTATTTTTCTTACACAATCTTTCACCTTCTATGCAATGGATAATTCGAAGGTTGTGAATATTTCAGATAGATTGGAAGTCAAATTAAGGAAAATTTTGAAAAATCTATCAGAAGTTCATCAGTTGGTGCATTCTCTTGTATTCCTCCTAGAGTATTTCTCTATGAAGATATCTATGCATACATCTATTGTAAGATTGAGGAAATTTCACCGGTTCAATTAAGTATCCTATGGAAGAATGAATTAGAAGAAAATCTTGATGCTTACAAAATCTTAGTTGAAAAGAAGTTGGATGTATGGCACAAAGCCCCTCTATTTGAATTCAACAGAAAGTATATTCAAATAGTTTTGAGTAGGATTCATGATGAATCATTGTGGATTGATGAAGCACATTTGATTACCAAAGAAGCTATCAAAGATGTAACTAGTTTGTGTTCCTCTAGACCAAATCCCAAATAAAAGTCTGTTAATGAACAAGAGATAATTGAGGTGACTAGTGCGACCATCAAAGGAAACAAACTTTTTCTGAGAACAATTGAAGATCTGGTCATTAGGTATGTTGTGATGGTTATTTTTCACAAAAGTTTCATACCTAGCAATGACCTCACAGTTTCTACTACTATTTTTCACATTGCTATTGATATGGTTAGAAGAGGTATGGATTATGACTTGTGTGGGCTACTTCAAATACATCTTTAGAATAATTTGAAGGGAATCAAGAAGAGAAAGAAAAATACATTTTGATACAAGAATTTGATTTTCTGCTTACTCTTTTACTTCTTGAAAGAGTTACCAGTAATAGGAAGGATAAAATGGACAAATGCAAAACCTATTTCCTATCAGATCGATAATTTCATGATAAATTTTCTTCTACATATTTTTGTTATATGGAAGTAGTTGAACCCATATTGGTGTGGATATTTGAGCTAGATTATGAAGTGACTGAGGCTGAGATTGATCATTATGCAAGAATTATTTTGGAGATCCCTAAGAATCCCATTGAAGAAGAATTCTCTGTTAGTGCAACCAGAATAGGAAAGAAGAGAAAAAGTGTTGTCAAATAAGAAGTCACAAAAGAAGTGAACTAGAGAGAGCTCAACATGAGCATAAAAGCTTAAATATTCAAGGAGCTTTAAAAGAATTGTAGAAGGTAATTCTTAGTGCTAACTTTGATTCATTTGTATTAGCTATGGAAAATATCAGAAACGTGATTAATTCTTTGAAATTCTATATCTCTAGACTAGAAGTGCATGTTGGAATTAGGTTCGCAGAAGAAAATTTAGAAGATATCAATAAAAATGTGCAAATGCGCATCAAAGAGTGGTAAAGGAATTGGAGAGTGTACAGGTTTGTGAGGAAGAGGCTCAAGAACTGCTTGAATTGGTCTATCAATACACTCAATATAAGAGATGAGATAAGGAAGAGTGAATCTTGGATGAGAACTCAAGAAAATATGTATAGATTGGTAGATGATAGAAATAATTAGAGGTGGTCCTACATTGTGAAACTTTAGGAAAAAATATTTTCCCTGCTAGATCAAAGGATAGAAGTGATACTCAAAGATATGGTAAAACTCAGGCACAATCATGTATCTAGTGCTCTTGATAGTATCGGTAATCTATCAAAGATTAATCTTAGTCCCAACACTTTAGAAGACAGTATAGAGTCCTTGACTAAGATTGAACTATTTCACAAGAATCTTGTAAGTGTGAAAGTTGCATGGGAAGAAGGCAAAGCTTCATGGAAGAATATCCTGAAAAATCTCAAAGGTTCCTCATCTTCAGGTTAATACAATTCTCTTTGCGTTCATATCTTTTTGGTTAATTTTGATGCATACACACATATATCGAATCCCATCCTTTGTCATTGATGTCAAAGGGCGAGAGATAGAGATAGATAGAGGAAAAACATTTTTGAGAAGAACGGTTTTGAAATGGGGAGTATTTCAGTTGTCTTATATCAAAAAAAGGTTTTTGACATGCATGTTGCCATCAATGCCAAAGGGGGAGATTGTTGAAAACATGGAGCCTTGCAACATGAGCATGAAGCGTATGTGGATTGATCTATTTGTTCCTATGTTGTCATTGATGTCAACATGGTGATAATTGTATGAAAAGATCACTTAGTTTACCGAAAGTTGCTCTCTACTAGAAGTGATATTTTCTGATGAACCAATGAGTTGGTTGTTGAGTCCAAAATTCACCACGAGAAAATATATTGACTCTAATATCTTAATCATGTTATCATGTCTCATTTAGATAGCTATATCCTGGATCCTAATAAGTTTTGTGTTGTGAGCATAAAGTTATCATTTATAGAGTTTAGCTATGTACTCTACAAGTGTTTCTCTAATTTGCATATTAGTGTGGGAGACTCCGCATTTTCTTAAGGATAAAATTCTAATGTTGTGGTTCTAATGGTAGTCTCTATGATGGTAGTGTAATGATAAATTGATGTAATATCAGATTCAGAATGTGTTTGCTTTGAGGATTGTATGTTGGTTTGGAGTTTTTGTGGTTATGTCCTAGTCTTGGCCGACCTAGTGTATGACACACATTAAGAAGATTGGATATACGTTGTGAATGTTTTCCATAGATCTATGCCAACTTTTTGTGATGCACTATATGGATAAAAATGTTTTAGATCATATATGGTGCTGACAAAAGTGTTTTCAATTGTTTTAATTTCATCTAATTATACCGAACTAATTGATGAATGAGATATACTTGTATATATATATAATATTCTTTGAATGAAAAAGTGGTGATGGTATGTGGTGTATTAGTGAGGTGTAATGAAGTGTGAAGACGATCAAGGGACATGTGAAGATCTGAACCTAAATGCTTTATCAGTTGAGAATCAGAACAAAATTGTTAAGCAGTTGTTGCATAAGAGGCAATACTTCTTATTCAGAGCTTAATTGGAATTGAACCCAACACACAAAAGGTGTATTCTATCGGCTCATACTCTTGGCAGTGAGCCATAAATTTTGTATCTTAGCGGTTAGCCATCTTTTATATTCATGTTGTGAGCCTTTCAAGGACAGTGAGTCTTGGCAGTGAGCCTTGTAATATCTTGTATCTGGATATAATATATTGTGAGTTAACCCTTGCCGTGGTTTTTCCCATTTTGGGTTTTCCACATAAAAATCTATGTGTTCATGTGTGTTGATGCATTTTCTTGTATCCATGTTCTCTCTTGTTGATTTAGTCAAAATTGTGATAATATTTAGATGGATTTTATTTGACTGGTTTTATGGAATATTGATTCACCCCCCCCCTTAGTAATCTAGATATTCAAAAAAAATCATTTCTTTGTTGATTCATCATTCCTTCCTATCATTTGTCCTTTTATCATTGGAATTGCCATTGTGGAAGTGAAAATACTAACATGGGGTTTGACTAAGGCAAGCCCCTAAATGGTACAACCTTTCCTCTCTCTTTGAATGTGTAGGTTCTAGGTTGGGAAAATATTGAAGGGAGCTTGAAGATCCATTTTCCATCATTGCACTCAAAACCCTACATCTTGACAAGCCATAGAAACTCATAGAATTATCTGAGAGTGATCCGATAAATTTTTAGGGGAAATCAGGAAGCTTAGATGCATCATCAGAGGACTATGAAAATAGATCTAGAATATCCCTACAAGGACATAGATTTCCTTTGGTAGCTCTTTCCCCCTATTCAAACCATCCCCAAATTTATAAGGCAAGTGCATAGAGATTTTCCTTTCTTAGATCTTCTTGCAGATTTTTGTTATAGTCTCTCAATTGTCAGAATCTTGCATTTTCATATTAGGACACATATTACAATTATGTTAATCAAGGAAAATCAATTCCAATTCATATCCAACACCCACAAAGATGCGGATCTAGGTCTAAGTGACTCACTTACAAGGTTGAAAGTCAATATAATCATCCTGTTGGTCTGCATCCTAAATGACTCTATAGAAAAAGCCAAAATTGATCCTAGTTTTTTTGCATTAGACTTAGCATCACCTTTTTCTATGTTTCAACACTAAAGAAAAATGACACCATAAAGAAAATGAACTTGACATTAATGGATAGAGCGAAAATTATGTTGTGTAGTACTTAGTTGAATCAATTTTTTTAGGTTAAGGTTGTAAGTACTAGTGATTTGATTAATTGATCTTCATGCTTTACTTTGGTTGATAAAACATCATATTAATTATGGATATGTAAGTAACCCTTTGTTTCACTCATTAGATTTTTTGGTTGAGAGAATTTTGTTCATATGCCTATAAAAAATGGTTTAAGTTAGATTTTGAAGTTGACAGGTGTATCTCCATTGGTTGAGGCAATACTGCTAAGGGTTATGAAATCTAAAATCCTCTAACCTTAAAAATAGTATATTTTAGAGATGTGATTTTTAGGGAACTTAAAAGAGAGGAAAAGAAGACTTTGCATTTTGAAACCAAAATAGAGAAGTAGGAAAATGCATAGGTGCAAGAATAGGTTAGAAAAAATTATGTAGAGGAAGAAGGTTTAGATTTAGAGAATTCAAAAGAAGAATAGGAGCCTTTAACTACACCCTTGAGAAGGTTAACAAAGTAAAAAAAATTAGTTGATCGATACAATGCACTACATTTTTGTTGTGTACTTGTCTTGTCTTGTATTGATGAGGAATTTAGATTTGTGAAAGAAGCCCTTTTTTGAAGGAGTGTGAGTCTTGGATGGAGACCATGTAGGATAAGATGATGGTCCTGGATGGGTATGAAACTTAAGATCTAGTCGATCTATCCAAGGGAAGGAATCCCATTGGTTTCAAGAAGATGGTTAAGAAGAAATTCAAAGCTAATATAAAGTTGAAAAGCTACAAGGTAAGATTGAAAAAAGAAAAGGCTACTCCTAGGTTGAGATAGCTAATTTCAGTGAATTTTCTCTCCTATTGCAATACCTTCTAGGTTGAGGGGGTTTATTTTTGCGATATTTTCTCTTATTGCAATACTAACTTCTATTAGATTCCAAATTTGTGTTGTTGTCTATGATTTGGAAGTAGAGAAACTAGATGTTAAAACTACATTTTTCAATATGGATCTTGATAAAAAAAAATCTATGAAACAACCTAATGGTTTTATGGTAAACAAGAAGGAAAAAAATCATTGTATGGTCTAAAACAATCACTATGGATTTGGTGTCAAAAATTCTATTTTTTGCATTAAAACTTGGGTTTAGTAGAAGTGATAGTGGTCATTGTGTTTATTTAAAAATGATTAATGATTGGTTATTAAACATTGATTGTATGTTGGTGACAGGTTCATTGGAAGTAGTAAGGATAGAGAGCCCAAAACCTAGTTATCTAGTGACATTAATATGGAGGATTGGAAGGTTGGAAAATACATCTTGGGTGTGGAGATCAATAGAGATCAAGTTAGGATAAATCTTTGGATTAGTAATAGTAAGAATGTTCAAACTATTTTGAAGTTATTTTCTATTCAAGACTATAACACTAACTCATTTGATTGCAAAATCTAACAAAAATTTCAAAAGAAAGTTGTATAATCAGATGTATCATCGGGTACATGTGATATTCAATGTGAAACTTTCATTTTTTTTATTTTATCCCCGACGTTCGTTGGAAATTCGACGAACCTTATTTTGTGTCAAATTTTCGACAAAGATTTTTCGTTGAAATTTCGATGGACTTACAAAGTTAAATTGTGGCCAACATAAATAAAATTGAGCTCGACTATTTATTGCGACAGTGTTTTGCTCGGTGATTTTCCTGGAAAAAATTAAAAAAACTCAAGAAGATATCGCCAGGTTGAGGGTAGTCATTGTCTTTTTCCAAAATTCATTTGTGAAGTCAAATTTATACTTCCAAGTTTGAAAATCATATTTTAAAGCAACATCTCATCAGATTTCATTTTTAGTCTTGTGCATTTTTAGAATTTCATTTCCAGATTTTAGACCTGACTTCACAAATTCTTTATAAGGGAATTGTTTATAACTAATGGAAAATTCTTGATGGATTTGGACAAAGATTATATTTGCAAGGTTTCAATTTTAACCTTAATGATAAATTTTCAATAGATTTGGGAGCCATAACTAGATAATATCAAAGGCATAGGGATAGCTACAAAGTGAAATAGTTGTCAAGATTCAGGCCTAGAGGGTTGAACAAATATTTGGGAATGTTTGATAGTGGATATTTAGAGCCATTTAGCTATGATATTTTTGAAGACTACTTCATAAAGATGTATTTTTCCCTTTTCGAAGTTTCAAAAATATATTTTATACCTTAGATGCCAGTGTCTTATAAAAGTAGTTATGGTATATTTGTTACCTGAAGTTCTTGAATTCATCTTGACTCTATACAAATGTATCTATTTTTTATTTGAACAAGAAAGAAAGAAAGCAACCAATTTCTAAATATTGTGAGATATTTAGAGCAACAAACTAAAAAATGAAAAATGAAGGTCAAGGCCTCTTTATTTTTCTCAGTTCACTTAAACTTTTTAGATGCTACCAAACATCTAGCAAGCTATAACTATCATGCAGATTATATGATTTCTATTTGTTTTGTACTTTGGAACAGTTTACAAGATGAAATTGTCTCCTCATGTAGAAGTATAAGCTGCCAAATTCCTTTGGAAGTTTATATAGGAATCAAAAGATGAACCTATCAAATTGGAAACCAAAATTTTTGTGGTAAGAAGAGTTGATTTTGACATGAATGACATGTTGTAATAGATTTATTAAGTAATACATTTTATTTAGTTATTTGACAATTTGGTGATTTGTGTGTAGATATGCCACCATATGAAACTGAGTGGAAAAGAGCACTCCTTACCTTATCAAGTAATATCCAGGTAAGATGTTATCAAAAATAAATTGTACTTTTAGTGAAGCTGGTCAACCTACTCGTGCTTTTCCATTCTTAATTTTTTCCTTTTGGATTGAGCTACTTATGATAAATTTTTAACTTTCCTTGCAACCTATGTATTACCCTCTCAAGTTTTTAACTGGTTAAAAGCAATCTCTTATAAAGGATATAAAATTCCTCAGTACTTTAGATTGTCCTTTATGTTAAGGGAGGCATCTAACTATTGTTTATATAATTCAACTTTATCTGAGAGTAAGCATATTTAATCTCTATGTGGTAGATTTAGACACTAAAAGAAAGTATTTGACCTTATTAGGAAAAATGAAGCAAAAAACGTAAAAGTGCATCACAGGATTTTTTTTTCATTGTTTTCATTGTTTTCATTGTAAAGTATGCAGCTTATTTCAATATTTTATCATGGAAATCATACGACCTTCTTCTATGGACTATATAAACTCCTTTAGTGTAAATTTTTTCCTCTCCTTCCTATTATGCAAGATCATTCAAAACCTCTACTACTTTTTGAAAATGACATATGACTGTCATATCTCTGTAAATCTTTAATAGACATAATGTGAGATCCTTTAGAAACATCATCATCTCTATTGAAAGTGATCCCATATCCTTTGTGATACCTACCCTCTAGCAACTTGGCTATCCTTTGTCTTTTATCTTATGCATAAGTTTATTCATTTGATTTCAATGGCCTTGCATAACACTTGAAGAAATTAATTGTGGTGGCTCCTTGAGATATTGTCCATGCACTCCTTAATACACTTGTAGGTTGTCCTCTTTTGAAAATTTGTGAGATGGAAATATTTATTAGTTTACCATTCTGCTATGAAGAAAATGAACCCTTGACAAGATTTATGATGTTTTAAAAGCCCTCTTGACTGCTCAATTACTTTTATTTATGTATCTTTTAAAGTTTGTCATACTACCCTATCATTGTTATTATTAATTTCAATGCCCCCTTCATGGTAATGACATGGACTAATCATTGTTTATTTGAATAATCATGACTGTGATCTCCTTTTGGGAATCTATAGTAAAGTGTCAAGCCTTTCTTTGAAGTCCATTTCCTTAAATCTTTTATCTTTGCTTGTTGCTCCTTACCTCTATAGTATCCCTATATTGCATATACATAATAATAAAAATTATGGTGATAACTAGTGGACATGGGTATAACATCAAACATCATACAAATGTAGTTTATATCTGCATATATAATACCCCGAGATACTAATATTGTAGCACTAGTCAAAGAATCATCATCAAACTATATTTGTTGATCAAATACAATGAAAAATAAAATATATTTAAATATGAAACATTGATATTTTCTATCTACTCCACCATAAATAATAAAGACTTCCAACACTCAAATTGGAAGGAAATTTCTACAGTCTTTATTATTTACAATGAAGTAGATAGAAAAGATCATTGTTTTATATTTTACTATATTTTATTTTGCAAATAGCATTGGACAGTAAACTAGCCAATACACTATCAAACATAATGATTGGACCCTATGAATATATAGGTTATCAATCTTTAATCAATTCACATGAGAAATCATACTAACCAATAGTATCAATGAAACTTTGATACTATATAACAATGACTAGTCTGAGTTTGATGACATTTCAAGACCAATGCATGAATATCATTTGGGCCTCATGGCATTGAATACTGTTTTCATTCAACCGTGATATAATATTCTTATAGGAAGCACAATAATAGTATGATTGAATGTATCAGAGGAAATAGGAGTTAGAGTAGATAAAAAGAGAACAAAAATATTGTAGTGTAACCTTATTATTATATAAATAAATAGAAAAATAGTAAGAGTAGGAACCCAAAATATCATGTTCATTGTCTATGTGAATATGTGTGGAATAGAGTGACCCCTTATCTATTTCAATTTTTGATAAGGTTATGGTTTATTCTTATTCTCCTTTGCATAGTATAAGCTCTAACCAATTTTTAATATTTAGCTTAAAATGTAAGATAGTATTCCATACTAATTCTATGTCAATAGGAGGGAGGAAGTTGTATATGGATTATGGAATAAACATTGTGACCAAATACATGAATTACATGGATGGAAGAAAATTCAATACAAATGGCAATAGATTTGACATATAAAACCAGAGGATAGCCCTATGATATTTTGAAGCACTATTGTAATGATGAAGTCAATTTAGATAGAGGCTTGCTTCATAAGTAGATGGAAGTGTATGAGATATTTGAAGTTGCTTGTGAGAACAAGATTTAGCTTAACCTACAAAACTAGGCAAATGAAGTGGTGTCCTTACAAAAAACAATTGTCGAGAATGTGGAAGTGAAGGTCTATACAAGATTGTTTGTATGTATTGTATTCAACATAAATATGTTAGGATCAATCTCAACAATCATTTTAGCCTTTCAAAATGATATCATCCTTATTCAGCCATACATTATTTTTTGTCAGATGGATGTAATCATTAAGGAATACCCTTTCATTATTCCCTTAATAGATTGAACTTTCAAGGAGCCCATCTAATGGTGTTGCCTATTGATATCCAAAGCAAGGATGTGAATAAGATTGATGACTATGCTGGCTATATTGTAGATAAAATTCATAGATATTTTAACTTTATCAAGGCATATAATAGGGTCGTCCACTTCAAATGAAACTCTTTATTATTCCTAACTATTTTATTTCCAGAATTCATTTGTGAAGTCAAATTTGTACTTCCAAGTTTGAAAATCATATTTTAAAGCAATATCTCATCAAATTTCATTTTTAGACTTGTGCATTTTCAGAATTTCATTTCCAAATTTTGTTGTGCAAGTTCAATATCCTGATTTTAGGAGTCTAATGGTTGGAAATCATAGTAAAATCATAATTTAATAATTTCTGGAATTAGAATTTTAAAGTGTTTTTTGGGGTCATTAACTTCAGACTATTTTCTCTTTTGCAGGGGTGGTTACATGCCAAATTTTTTTGGTATAAAATATTAGAATGATTAGATTTTGTTACCTATCTATGATTAAAAATTATTGGGGTGTGAATTTGATATTTTTTAAAGATCTAAATATTCAAGCTTGGTAAAGACAAATCATGTAAGATAATATTAGTCCCAAACAAAATGAAGAGACAATTGCTAGATTGTGGGCTAGATTGAAAAGAAAGGGTGATGGGAAATGTTATTGTCCTTTCAATAATTGCAAGGGCTTAAAGATGAGAAGAATTTAATCACAGTTGAGAAAAATTGTAGGCAACATGGTCACATTGAAGGGGGGGCATGATTATCATTCATTGGTAAGCTGTTCATTAAATGTGTTTATATTGATTGAATTTGTAAATGTTTATATCATTTTAACATTTTATATATATAAAAAAAATCACTTGATCATGATGATGGTTTATTTGTGTCTATCATTGGGGCACCCTAGGGCAGATGATATGGATTATCATGACCTATAAAATATAGTTTTGCAAGTGGAGGAACATGGAGTTGTGAATATCGAAGATGAAGTTAATGATCCTATGGAAGAAGATGATCATGCGCCAAAAAACATAGTTGAAGATGATGGTACAAATACATTGATCCATGACACATTTAGTGGCACAGCTAATCATGATGATCGAGATGACTTTGATGATGTTCATGATTTACCTATACTTGAGAAGGCATATAAGCTCCTTTATGAAGGCTCCCAAACAACTCTTCTCTCTGTTGTATTGTTGTTGGTGAACTTGAAGGTTATGAATGGTTTATCCAACATAGCAATCTCATGGATGTTAAGGCATGTCATATATGTCATCCTTTTTCATCTATTTTAATTGTTGTTAGTTCATCACTGGTAAATAAAGGATGAAATATGTACCATTAATATTCTTTATAATTAAAAAATATTTTTTTGTTGTAGATTGATTGGTGATTTTTTGTTACCACCATCAAATATTTTACCTGGCTCATACTGAGATTTATCTGGCATTATGAAAGATATTGGAATGGAGTATCAAGCAATAGATGCATGTTCCAATGATTATATTATATATCATAAAAAACATGAATTTTCAACATAATGCCCAGAATGTCATATCATTAGATATCGAACAGATCAACTAACAAAAAAGGTGTCTCGCAAGGTTCTTCGTTATATTCCCATTATTCCACGTATGCAACGATTATTTAAGTCCAAAAGCTTAGCACAATTTATGGATTACCATGCACGAAATAAAAGTGGAGATGACATTATTTGAATGCCTACAGATGGTTCTACATTTAGGGACATGGAGGAAAAATTGCCACACTTTAAAGAAGAACCTCGTAATCTCAGGCTTTCATTGACAGTGGACGGTGTCAATCCATTTGGAGAGTTGAGATCTATTTACTCGGTGTCGCCTATTTTTGTCATCAACAATAAAATTTCTCCATGGATTTCAATAAAGAAGGAGCACATAATGTTGGCAATGATTGTTGCAGGTATTTGTTTACATCAATTTTCTTTAACGTAGTAGCATCTCATTTATCTTATTTGTTGCATAATGACTTATATTTTTTTCATTTAATAGTCATGTACATTAATTTATATATATTGCAATAGAATTTTTATAATAATTATGTAATGTTTATGTTCATTCAACTAGGTAAGTACCAAGTTAAAGATATGAATGTATATATCGAGCCTCTTATCGACGAGTTACTAAAATTATGGAATGGCGTCACTATGTATGATGTATCTAGACCAATAAGACAAAGACAATTTCAATTCCATGCAATGCTTTTTATGGATAATTCATGATGCCCCAGGGCTAACACATTTTTCTTGTATGTTATTACGTTCGACTGCATTTTAATGATATTTGATTTTATGAAGTAGATATCATGCATGTTTTTTAAATAATCTATTCCTTATATATAATTATAAAAATTGACATATTTAATCCAATTATATATGATCTTCCAGCTCTTCAAACAAAGGAAAAAATTGCATGTCCAATTTGTGGTCCAAAGATGAAATCTCATCATTCAACAAGTTTAAGAAAGCACACTGTGTTTGATGAGTATAGGCACTTCCTCCACATAAATCATAAGTATCAAACTACTGAAAAACATATTTTCAATGGGAAAGAAGAGACTACATCAAAACCACGAAGAATGACACCTCAACTATGAAAGTTGGAATATAATAGAATTAATCGTCAAGGTTATACATCGGATCAAATTATTTATCTATCATATATGATAAGTTTGGAATTTATATTTTTATATTGTTTTGTGTTGACTCGTGTTGTAATTGGCAATGATTGTCGTTGTTAATTTGTTTAACTTATATTCTTTATGAAGGTCGTGAAGGAATTAATGGTCGGCTTCCACAGGGACTGAAAAGTTATCCCAAAAAATTTAGTAGGTTGCCCTACTATGAGCAGCTACAAATTATGCATTTGTTTGATACAATGCATATCGGAAAGAATATAACAGAAACGTTATGAAAAATATTGGATGGAAGGCATGACAAAGAAAAAATTGTTAAAATTTGTAGTGGCATTCAAGAAGCCAATCATGCAATGAAAATTTTCATTCAATTAAATAGCGATGGAGGCCAAATTAATATAAGTGCCCTTCCTTGGTTATTAACGGAGCGGCAAAGAAATGCTATAAAAGAAGTCATACGAAAAATTCAATTTCCCACAAGATTTGCTACGAACATAAACAATATCATAACAAAGAGAGGAGAATTTGGGTGAGGGATGAAAACACATGATTAACATACTCTCATTGAGGTAATTATTTTGGTATATTATATATATATGTATACTGCATGTACTTTTCAGTGTATTATGTTTACTACTTTTGGAAAAATAATGAAAAGATCATTTTATAATTTTTGCAGTACGTTCTATCTCTATCTCTCCCAGACAAATTTGACAACAATGACAAGAAATTTATATATGATCTTGGAAAATACATGAAGTAAGTAGCGATATTTGTTCAATTCATTGTATAGATCTTATAATTTCCATTTATTTTACTTGTTATGTAATATACTGTATATTTTTGTTAAATCTCATTAATATATTTGTGCCTTGAATCAATTGTAGATGGTTGTCATCTAAAGGAATCCATAAAGAAGATATAAATTATTGTAAGAGAAATTCCTCATCTAATGTGTGAAATGCAAAAGTGTCTACTTTCGACATTTTTCAATGCACAAGAACACTACCTCATACACCAAGTTGAGGAGATTGAATTGTGTGGACTTGTACACACAAGGTCAATGTGGATCCATGGTTGAGATGCACTTGAAATTTTTGAAGGCTTTGGTTAGACAAAGATCACATCCTGAGGGTTCTATGGTGGAGGGATATATGGTATACCAGACCATGGTGTACATTACTGAATATCTTCCTAATTTTGCAGCAAAGATCCATGTAGATCACATTTGAGATCCAAACTCAATTAAAAAATTTGAAGGGAAGTACCTGATGGGGAAAGGTAGATTGAGGAAAGTGAGGTAATTATAAGATGGCCATGGAGATTAATTAGAATACATTTTACATTTGGTTTTTATGTATATTGTACTTATTTAATTATTAATCTTCAATATACATCAATTATAAATTAAGGTCGTATAACGTGGTAATTAACTAATTATACGTCGTTTGTGAATTTCTTTTTTTTTATAGACAATTGGTCGAGAGTGGGATGCACTACATTTGTATGTCGCAAACAATGTTGATTGGATGACGGTATGGATTGAACGATGTCAACAATTTGTTCGTGCATTAACATGGGAAGGTGTGGCTTCATTGGTTAAAGAAGCTTATCATAATGGAGATTCCAATGTTACACCAAGGGAAATTGATTTAGCATATGGTTTAAGAGATAAATAGGTATGTATAAATATATTAATCACTCATATTATTTAATTATTTTCAATTATATTGATGTATATATATGTTGAGATTTTTTTCTCTACATACATTCTGCCAAGAATAAATATGTTTATCAACTGACGATATTGCAATATTTTTTACATGTTTGACATATTGCAGGTGAAACACCACAAGGCTATGTGGTGCAATGGTCATAAATTTTGAATCAAAGAGTTGGATGACACAAAGAAAACTTGTGATTCTAGGATAACTGCAGTCTTTCAGGTGACTAATGTTTCATCTAGAAGTGACATACATCCACAAGTATTAGAAAATCGATACTATGGGATTTTGGATAATATACTTGAGTGTGACTTTAAGTCCTTCAAATTAGTTTTGTTCATTGTCTTATGGTACAGGCTACGATTGAATGAAAATGATCTCGAGAGAACTATTATTGAGCATGATAATGGATTTACCATGGTTAATACAAGGTCGATCGAGCGAGCTGGAGATGAGCCCTATGTTCTTCCAAGCCAGTCTGAACAGGTATTTACTCAGAGGTTCTAGGTAAACCGGGTTGGTCATTTTTTGTTAGACATGAACCAAGAGGATGGTCGGTAAAGTATAATGTAGTGGAAGAAGAAGATACCAAAGAACTATAAGATGATGTAAATGATGATCAAAATCAATAGTTAGTTGATGATGTGCCTGACGAAGTTGTCTAAGAGGAGGAACTAGATCATGATGATGTAGGAGTTAATGTTCATGAAGATGATATCTGTGTGGATGATGACATTATTGAAACTGATATCAATGACGATGATGATGATATGACCAATCCTTACAATGTCGAATTTGAATTAGATGGTACAGACAAAGAGTTGGATGAATAAGAAGATCAATGACATTGAAATGTATGAGTTATGTGATTGCATTATCTATTTAATATTAATTTATTGATAGGATAATATTTGACTTATGTGGTTTCATAATTAATTCATGATGTTTTTAATTTTTATGCCATTAGATAATTAATTCATGATGTAATTGTTAATGTTTAATTTTAATTCATGATGTTACAACTATTTTAGCTCTCCTAGAAATTTCTATATGATCATAATGAATAGTGTTTTGGGAAATTTCATGAAAGATGACACATTGATCGTAGTAGTGAAATAATTGCAAAGTCGTTTAGCTTTTTTAGACCAATCACCCTTTGCAATGTCATTTTTAGGATCATATCCAATTTGATTACTAGGACACATAAAGTAGGATTTGATTGGCTTATCTTGGACGAACATTGTGGCTTTGTGTAATGTGAGAAAATTTTGGATGGGGTAGTGGTGCAGGAGCACCTACACCTCATCTTCTATGCTTAATCATGTGATGATAATTAGGAAGGTAAATAGGTTTTTTTATGCATTTCAAGAAATTTTTATTGTGAATAAGGTCACTCAAGACCATTAGTCATGTTCTAGGTAAAGTTTTGAGTTATGAGTTTGAGTCTTGCATTAAATATTTTTGTAGCCTTTTTAAGGCAAATTAGAGAATTTATATGTAAAAGGTGCAAGGTTAGTGTCATGTCAATAATAAGGCTATTATCAAGCCACTAGCATGGTCTTAGAGGCGTCCTAGGAGTTTCAATACATTTGAAAGGTCAAAAAAATAAAACATTTCAATAGTGATGTTAATAACCTTGAAATTAGTGTGTTTTATGTTTCATGTGATCATAAAAGATTAAAAAGTCAGTTGTAGAGGTGGTTGAGGTGTAAAGGCCTTTAAAAGGAATAAAATGGTTATTGTAAAGGTTTTTGATGGTAAAATTTATAATTATATATATATCTCTTAGAATCTTTTTTGTCTCAATTTGAAAATAATTCTATATTATAGAATACATTTTTTTAAATTTTAAGATGACAATAGCAAGGAAAAATCAAACAAATATCTTTATGAAAGAAGTATATTGGCCCGTGAAATTAAATATGATTTGTATTCCAATGTAAAACTACAAAGAATGTGATAGCACTTCAAAGTGAGCCTTGACAAAATTATTTTCCTTAGTGAAATAATTTTGTTTGTATCCAGTTAATCTTACTCTTTGTCAGGTTTTCATGGCTTGGGGTTTTAGGGTTTTTCCATTTGCAATCCTTTTGTGCTAAGCCTTATGTCAATTTTGTTTCGTCGTTACTTTTTGGGCCTTAGTGAAAATGGGTTGAGGGTTGTTATATCATTAAAGGGGGGTCGTGTTATATCCTTAGCTTTTATTTTCATGTCGGGTCGGCCTTTTATCCCTTCCCTAAGTTTTTCCTAGCTCTAATGTCCTTGTGGTCATGTATTTATGAACAACTTATGAGTATCGTTGTCATCCTAGGTGGGTCCCCTTTGTTGTGCCAGCGATGTGTTACATGTCAGGTTTTTATAGGTCTTTGTGATACCGTGAAGCCCTTTTCTAAAATATTGTATTGATCGCGATATTACAGGAAGGCGCCATCTATCACATTCAGAGAGGCCGAAATAAAATTATGTATGTTTTAATATATTAAGCCGACCTTAATATATTAATTGGCGAGCTACTAAAGTGGATCTAAAATGCACATGCTTAAAATCGGCGGACATGTTTTAATCTCAACAGTAAAGGTGCTCAACTTTTAAGGTCAAAGTTGTCAACCGTCCAAACGAGCAAGTTCGTTGAAGATCAAGATCTACGGTTGCCCTCTATCATGTGATCAAGAGTTACAAGATGGTTAACGATCATGATATCAAGGGAATGTTGGCACGTGGATTTCTTTGATGACGCAGGAGATGGTGGGGCCAGAAACATGAGTTGTAAAGATCCTTGAGCTGGAATGTTTTGATTGGAGGAATTATGGAATATAGCTAATATATACTTAACTATATTGTAGAATATTAAAACCTAGCTAAATGGCACCATAATTTTAAATTTAATTAACATACTCTAAAAATTAATGAAACCAGGTTGCAGCTCATCAATTTGGAGAATTGAAAGGTCAATACCAGCACCGATGAATATTTTGGAGGAGTGAAAACAAGGTTAATACCAATGTTGAGGAAGAGTATGGAGTGAAAACAAGGTCAATACCAGTTCCAAGGATGAGGTTGAGGGCATTTAGGGAAAATAGACGACCAAGGTACAATGAGTGTTGTAAGTTTGGCACCCCCATTCTCTTTAACCTAAAATTTTCATGCCTAGTTTCCAAAGATCTTCTCGTACATTGGCACCCCCATTCTCGTAAAATGGTATAAGATAAGACAAAAAAAAAAAAATAGCTTAGTCTTTCACATTTTTATCAACCAACCTCAAGTCTTGGAAAAACTCCCATAATCTACCCACATCTTGGTTGTTGGTGGGAACATGTTATTCTTTGTTGTATGGCCTACCTCAAATATTATGTCCACAAAGTTGCTAAAAACATAAAACAATAAGAAAAAATGTGAAGGTATTGTGATCCCTTTAAAATGCTACTCATAATGTGAGATGCTAAACAAAACTAATGATGCAATACAAGGCAATAACATAAAAGAGGACACCTCAAAATATTAGCCTAATAAAATGGAATTGCAAAGAAGTAAGATAACCAATCGATAAATGATTATACCTTTCTTGTGCTCCTTCTTTGGTTGGCCCTTTGATTCTTGAAGAGTTGTGTGCTCCTAGGATGACAAACTAGGTTGAATATGCAAGATGGATGGAGGTATGATAATTATGAGATGAGGGTTCAAATGGAAAATTGGCAAAAGTTTGATAGAAAAATACTTGATCCCCCCAAAATGAGAGAAATGAGGGGGTATTTATAGGATAATTGGAATTCTCTAGACAATTCAATGGTTGAGATTGAACCAACAAATCCAAGATGAAGGGCTATGGTGAGTTGAGGACTCACAAGCCCTTGCATCTTGACATGTGAAATGTGAGATGGCCTAGGGTGGAATGATGTGGAGGAAGGACAAGTACCTTTTAGGTACCTTGGGGGATGATAAGATTCCTTGGAGGAATAAAAGTGAATTAAAAATTCACAATGATTGGAAGAATCTAGTGGATAAGAGAGGGTTTCCAAAAAGGTGGGGATTTTCCACATGTGAGAGATGTGACAAGTCCAAGGTTCTAGAAGCCTTGGGCACATGTAAAATGACAAGTCACATTTGCATGGGGATAGGGTAAACCTTGGAAGAATAAAATATGAATTAAAAATTCACATGGGGAAGAGAGGAGACTTGGGTGAATAAAAAGGAATTAAAAATTTCTTGGGGGATGGGGAGAGTTGACCAAGGTACCAATTAGGCTAATGACATTGATTAAGGTTGTGCAAACACAAGATTAAGATAATTAATGAGAGATTAGAAGCAAGTGGGAGATTATGGAGGATATGACATTAACCTTGATTAAGTGGTGCACATCCTAATCACAGATTAATTAATTTAATCTGGATTAAAAGAGGATTATGTAGAATGTGACAAGGAGAGAGAAAATGAGGAATTAAAAATTGATTTTTAATCAAAAAGGTTAAGTGACTAAATTAAATAAATTGTCTTATTTATTTAATTTAGAGAAGAAAAGGTGTAAGGTAAAGTATTTAATTATTCAATTACATACTTTAGGAACCTTAGGCAGAAAATGAAATAATGATTAAATAAATTATTTAATCACTATTAATGACATAGATGGATAGAGTAGATGATTTTGATCATATGGAAGTGATCAAATTTAGATATATACATTTTGCCCCTCTTTGAAGTACCGTTAGAATAACCATGCTTCGAAGAAAAATAAAATGCAGATGACTCTATAGAGGAAGTAACCAAAAGATGATGCCCTAGCGTGGGGAGGAGGACTTGAGTAACCCAATTAGTGGATAATGGATGAAGATGCCCCAATCTTTCAAATGAATGACTATAATAGGGAAAATGGATAAACGTGAATGGTATGCCCCTTCGAGAGGATGACGGGGGAAAAAGAGGGGTCTCGGATGACTTCTCGATAGGAAGAAATGGATGGTATGGTTGGAAAGAGGGAAAAAAATTAGGAAAATTTTCTTTTTGAACGAAGTCAATCAGAAAAACAGGGTGAAAATGGTGGCCCCAGGAAGAGAAGAGATTAGTCGGAGGAAAAAAAAAGGTAAATAAGAAGTAGAAAAATACCCCTTAAAAAGGGAGGGAAAAGAGAGGGGTCTCAGATGACTTCTCAATAGGAAGAAATGAAAGGTATGGTTGGAAATAGTTCAAAAAAATAAGCAAGTTTGTCTTTTGAACGAAGTCAATCCGACACGCGGTTTGCAAATGGCGGCCCCAGGAAGGAGAACAAAAATGACTTGTTTTCTTAGATAGGGGCGGATTTTCTCCATTGTAAAAGGGTGGGTCTGCCTCAGAAAAAGGGTGGGTCTGCCCTACTGCAGGGGCAGGTCCACCCCAGAAAAAGGGAGGGTTTGCCCCGCCATGGGTGCTAGTCCACCCTGCTGTGGGGCCGGGTCTGCCCCGCTAAGGGAGCGGGTCCGCCCCGGCCAGAGGCAGGTCCACCTCAGCCAGGGGCAGGTCTACCCCGCTATGGGGGTGAGTCCACCCCGGTTGAGGATGAGTCCACCCCGCTGCAAGGGCAGGTCCGCCCCAACCCAGAAAAAGGGGGGAGAGTGATGAAGGAGGAAGAGATGGGATGATGAAAGGGGATATGAAAATGATGATGTAAAATGATGAACAAATTTTTTTGATAAGCGATGGGAGATAAAGGTGAGCACAAATGGATTCAAGGACAAATATGATGTTGCCCTAGTCAAGCTACAAGCCAGGTTGGGCAGATGGTTGATGGAGTGTTGTTGATGAGGACATGATAAATCCCAAAACAACACAAGGATAGGGAAGGATAGATCCTCATGAGGATGAGGATGAGTGTTGTTGATGAGGGAATGATACATCAAAAAACAACACAAGGATAGGGGAGGATACATCCAGATGAGGATGAGGATGAGGATGAGTGTTGTTGATGAGGGAATGATACATCCCAAAACAACACAAGGATAGGGGAGGATACATTTGGATGAGGATGAGGATGAGGATGAGTGTTGTTGATGAGGGAATGGTACATACCAAAACAACATAAGGATAGGAAAGGATACATCTCGATGAGAGTGTTGTTGATGAGGGAAGGATACATCTCAAAACAACAAAAGGATAGGGAAGGATACATCCTGATGAGGATGAGTGTTGTTGATGAGGGAATGATACATCCCAAAACAACACAAGGATAGGGGAGGATACATCCCGATGAGGATGAAGATGAGTGTTGTTAATGAGGGAATGATACATACTAAAACAACACAAGG
The DNA here is from genome assembly GCA_007115665.2 of Sequoiadendron giganteum. Lineage (NCBI taxonomy): Eukaryota > Viridiplantae > Streptophyta > Pinopsida > Cupressales > Cupressaceae > Sequoiadendron > Sequoiadendron giganteum. Next base: position 51,339,220 of record CM021101.1, on the reverse strand, counting down.
ATAGGGAAGGATACATCCCGATGAGAGTGTTGTTGATGAGGGAAGGATACATCCCACAGATAAGGATGATGATGATGATAATGAGGATGAGCGAGAAATGCAAGATGATGGAATGGAAAATGAAATGAAATCCTAATGCAATTTTCCATCCTTAGAGCTCTGTTTTTTTATAGCATAAGACACCGGGCGTCAGGGTATGTAAAGCAAGACGGATTAGTGCCCAATGCATAAAACAAACACAACAGACAAGAAGGCTATTCCAACACCCCAAAGTCATGAAGACATTGGTTGGGCCAGGTATTGGGATAACCACAAGCACAAAAGGATGTCCCAGCGTAACGCAAGACCATAGGGGTCTTGGTGGGTACTATGTGGGACAACCAAGAAGACAAAAACAGAAAAAAAAGATCAAAATATGCTCCTATGTTTACTAGTCAAAGCACACCATGATATGATGGATCAAGGCGACCATGACAAGTGATGATAGGGAGCTCAAATGATAAACAAAAGACAAAAGCATCAAAATATCACACTCAATTTCAAATGTCCTTTTCCATGGGATCAAGATGATGGATGCGGTTTATGAGGTTTGTTAGGAAGGATACATCCTGTTGAAACCGATGATGGATAGTAAAATAAAAGATCGATATCATGCAAGATACCAAAAACCGATTGGATCTTGTGATAAAAATGATCATTGTTTGTAAGCACCAGCTAGGATAGGGACATACTTGATGACATGACAAGATGACAGGACAACAAGAAAACACACCCTTAAGACCTAGGGGCTCGAGGGTTGATCAAAGATCATCCTTGCCTACGTGAAAGTGCAGATCCCTCATATTTCAATAAAAGACAATGGATAAAATTAGAAAGAGGAAAATGAAGACCTCGATGGATGACAAAGACCAGATGGACAAATACCTAGGGGTCAAACCAAATGATTGACCTTGCCGACGTGAAATCGTAGGGGCAACGTAGTTCAACACAAGGCCAAAGACAGACGATGGAGGAGGACAAGATAAATAGAAGATAGAACCCCGAGGGTGGATGAAATGATCAACCTTGCCTACGTGAAAGCACAGGGGCAACGTAGTTCAAAACAAGGCCAAAGAAAAATGATAGAGGATGAAAAGAAAAACAAAATACAAAGCCCCGGGGGCGGATCAAATGATCGACCTTGCCTACGTGAAAGTGTAGGGGCAACATAGTTTGACACAAGGCCAAAGACAAATGATGGAGGATGACAAGACAAAGAAAAGACAGAGCCCCGAGGGTGGATCATATGATCGGCCTTGCCTATGTGAAAGCGTAGGGGCAACGTAGTTCAAAACAAGGCCAAAGACAGATGGAGGATAAAAATAGAAACAAAATACAAAGCCATGGGGGTGGATCAAATGATCGACCATGCCTATGTGAAAGCACAGGGGTAATGTAGTTCAACACAAGGCCAAAGATAGGTGATGGAGGATGACAAGACAAACAAAAGACAGAGCCCCGGGGGTGGATCAAATGATTGACCTTGCCTACATGAAAGTGCAGGGGCAAAATAGTTCAACACAAGGCCAAAGACAGATGATGGAGGATGACAAGACAAACAAAAGATAGAGCCCTAGGGGTGGATCAAATGATCGACCTTGCCTATGTGAAAGCGCAAGGGTAACATAGTTCAAAACAAGGACAAAGATAGACAATGGAGGATGAAAAGACAAACAAAAGACAGAGCCTCGGGGGCGGATCAAGTGATCAACCTTGCCTATGTGAAAGCACAAGTACAATGTAGTTTGACACAAGGCCAAAGACAGACGATGGAGGATGACAAGACAAATAAAAGATAGAGCCCTGGGGGCAGATCAAATGATCGACCTTGCCTACATGAAAGCGCAGGGGCAATGTAGTTTGACAAGAGACCGACGACAGACAATGGATAAGGGATGATGAGATGACAAAGATAAATGGATGGAGCGGATATGATGAGATAGGATAGGCCGTGTGGATGGGATGGTCAATATGTTGGATGTGGGTTATGCGAAGCTCAAGGATGGGATAGTGATCTAGATTATTAGAAGATGAATTGGGAGGATGAGAGGATGTATAGATGAATGATGAAGAGAAAGATGTGGAAAATAGATAGGAGGGATGAATTAGGATGTGAATGGCATTGGGTTGCATGGGGGTAGCCTAGAGCTAGATACCAATGATGAGGGATGATGAGATAGGAGGAAAATAAAGGGAAATGGATGGATGGATAAGAAGATTCTAGGATAGATGGATAGAGGGATAAGGAATTGGAAGGACTGAATGGATTAGTGGATGGATAAATGGATGGGAAGATAAGGATGAAAAGATGGAAAATGACTAGTGGATGAGAGTATAGGAAGATAAGGATTGGGAGATGGTGGGGATTATTGGATGGATAAATGGATGGGGACTAAGGATGGGGAGGATGGAGAGATGGAGAGGATTCCCTGAAGGGATGGATGCACAATGTCTCAAGGAATCAATCGTAAATAAGGAGATGCCCCCACTCTAGATGTGTTATGCATGATGAGGAAAGAGGGATAGGAGGATGGGTGGATAATGGAGTGAGATGGGAAATGGAAGATAGATAGAGGTAGATAGGATGCATGGATCAGAAAAGTAGATGGGGGCGGATAAGGAAAATGATAATGGATGAGGGGAAAATATGCCAAGAGATGTTTGAAGCATGTATATATATGTGCCCCTATCGTTATCAAGATCACAAGGAAGATGGAGGTACTGGGATATGAATGGGAGATGATGGGTAAGGTGTGGGAGATAGGCAAATGTAGGAAATGGAGGAAAGGAATGCGTAAGTGGAAGTTGCCCCCAATCGTGGAAGGAGATCAGATGGGGGATTTATGCATGATGCCTATTTGTCAGGTTTTCATCATGGTACTTATCCAAGGTTCTTGTTTTCCAAGTTTTCACCATTGGATGGATGATATTCTCTTTACTATTTTTTTGTATTTTTCTAATTTTTTCTCTTTTTATTTTATTTTATTTTATTTTTTTGTATTTTTTCTCTTTTTGAATTTTTGGAGTAAGATGTGGATGAAGATGGATAAAGATATGGATATGTAGATTTAGAGGATAGTGGATAAGGAGATGGATGTACTCAAGCATCAATTTCCCTATGAGGTAATAAGAGCCCATATTTGAAGCAACTATTTGGATGTTGGTACAACCTTATTAGCAGGGATGGATTAAAGGGATTTGATGGGGTAGATAGGGGGGATAGTGGATGGGGTGTTGAAAATTGTATAGATGGAATGATGGAGTGGATGTGTGATAGGGGAAGGTGTTCAAGACCAACATTGGAAAATGTGGTGGATGTGAAAAGATAGGTGGAGGAATGGATGGAGAGGGTGGCGATAATGAAGGAGTTGGGATAGTGATTTTTGGGATGTAGGGACCCAAAATAGATTTAGGAGATGGAGGAAGGGAATAGCAACTATGGATGTCGTTATGGACTTTTCAATTGAAGGTATGGCATCTTTTTTCTTTGGGATCCACATGGTTTTTATTTTTTCTTTGGTGGGCCTTTGTGGCCTTTTGGATTGATTTGGATTTTGCACTTGATTTTTCTTTTCTTCAACATGTATTTTGAAGGGGACATGAGGAGCTTTAGATTCATGTGGACGTTTGGATTTATACATTTTTGCTTTGGGATCCAAAGTACATTTAGTAGCAAGGGGATAGGTGTGAGGAGATGGATGATGTGGAGCGATGGAGGTAGGGTTATATGGATTATGTGTAGATGGAGAATGTGTAGGTATGTGCCTTTTTTTATCTTGATTAGGAGTTATGAAGGTAGGATTTTTATGTTGTGTATGAGGGAGAGGGGGTGGATGAATGAAAGGATGAATAGGATAAGATGGAGGGGGTGATTTTGAGATATAAGGACCCAAAGTATATGGAGGATGAGTAATGATGGATGGAAGGACATAAGGACCCAAAATGGATTTAGAGGATGAGGGAGGAAGATGGATGGTTGTTTTGAGGTAATATGATGGAGGAGGGGGGATGGTGGCAAATGACTTGGTAGAACGATGTAAAGTACCTCTTGTGCCTTTAGAAGAGGATCGTTTAGGATGTACGGAGGTTGTACCAACATCTTTAGAGTGTGGGTTTTGGAAGATATATCCAAGACCATGTGTGCTTGGATGTTCTTTCAGTTGGATGGGCTCTAAAGTACCTTGCTCATGAAGGCCTAAACCTTTTCCTTGATAGTTCATGTTCTGTAGCATGTGATTTATGGTAGGATGCTTATTCTCTTGGAAGCATGATGTGAGCACATTAGTAGGTGGAAGAGGTAGGGTGGTGCATACACGTTGTGTTGCTTCTGTAAGAAGGCCACCACAGATAATTGTAATGTGACCAAGGTGATACAAAAGTGGCATTGGGATGGGTGATGAAGGATCATGCGATGGAGATGAGGGGATAGCTGCATCAGGAGGAATGATTGATAAGGGATCGGGAGAGGAATTGGGGAGTATGATGGGATCTGGATTTATGGCAGTGGATGATAAGGGCTCATGAGATGGAATGATTGGATCTTGAATGCAAAGGGGATGAAGGGATGGAGTGGATGAGCTAGTGCGATCTTGAGATAGGGTGGATGGGAGGATAGGATCATGACTTGGTTGAGGATAGGAATCATGAGATGGGATGGATGGGGTATTATGATCTTGGGATGTAGTGGATGAGATGGTAGGATCTTGATTTGGAGGAGGGGATATGCTTGTATGCTTTGGATCAAGCTCTTGAAATGACTCATCTTGTGTGGGATGTATGATGATGGAAGAGTGTTGGAGGGACTCCTCAATTTGGGGAGATAGGAGGATGGAGGATTCATGAAGGTCATGGGATTGAAGTTTGTGAATATTAGGACTGGGAGGAGGGGATTGGATTTCTTCAATGGATTGGGTGGATCCAATAGTAGAAGATGGGGATTCAATGGATTTGATGGGTTTGATGGGCTCAACTGTTTGGATGGTATCAAGAATGGTAATGGGAGGGATAGGTGTAGGATGGAGGAGGGCCTCATCACGAGTGATAGTACATGATAGAGTGGGAGGGCATGGTGTCTCTTCTGTTATGAGTCCTTGGGTGACATTTGGAAGGGATGTAGGTAGAGTGATGGGAATGGATGGAGGATCAGGGATGGATTGAGGATTAGGATTAGGGATTGGTGGATTAGTATTAGACATGGGGATGGGATTGGATGGAGGACTAGGAGGAGATGGAGGATTAGGATTAGGAATTGGTGGGTTAGGTTTAGACATGGGGATGTGATTGGATGGATTACTAGGAGGAGATGGAGGATTAGGATTAGATGAAGGGATGGGAATGGATGGAGGACTAGGAGGATATGGAGGATTATGATTAGATGAGTGGATGGGACTAGATGGAGGACTAGGAGGAGATGGAGGATTAGGATTAGATATGGGTATGGGATTGGATGGAGGACTAGGAGGAATTGGAGGATTATATGAGTGGATGTGTGGATGAGGATTAGATGAAAAACTAGGAGGAGATGGAGGATTATGATTAGATGAGTGGATGGGACTAGATGGGGGACTAGTAGTGGTTGGAGGAGATGGAGGATTATGATTATATGGAGGATTAAGATATAATGCAGGAAAAGGGGGAGCGATGTAGGAGGATGCAAATGTTGGATTAGATTGGGAAGATTGGGATGGGGAGTGATAGTAGGAAGATGTGGATGAAGGATTAGAATGGGGATATGTGGACTTAATGTAAGGATATTGGGATGGCGAATTGTGATAGAAAGGTGTAGATGTTGGATTAGAATAGGAAGATTGAGGTGGTGGACCACAATAGGAAGACATGTATGGTGGGTTGGCATAGGAGGATATGGATGGTAGATTAGGATGAGTGGATTGATATGGTGGATTAGGATAGGAGGAATATTGGGATGGGGGATTGTGATAGGAAGGTGTGGGTGTTGGATTAGGATGGGAATATTGGGATGTGGGATTAAGGTAGAGGTATTGGGATTGTTGATGATGATGAGGATAAGAGGATGTGGGCATTGGATAGGATAGAGGTTGAAAGGGGGGATATGATGAATATGTCGATGGTGAGGATGTTGGATATCCCTTGTCAAGGGTAGCATAAGGACCGTTATTAGATGTGGATGAAGGCATGGTGGGATAGTTCAAAGAAGTAGTGGGATTTTGGGAGGCGATTGGAGAGAGCTTGCTAGCAATGATAGCGTCAAGGGAATCTATATAACAATCTTCATGATCAACAAGATTTCCATTATCATCATCAACGCAATTAGGATTCCCTTTGAATACTATTATTGGTCATGTGAGAGGGGGATAGAGATTCATTATGGATATAGATTAGCAAGAAAGAATAAATGATGGATAGAGAACTAGGATGGATTGGAAGCTCATATGGGGATTGGATGAAAGCTCATATTGGGATTGAATAAAAGTTCAGATTAGGATGATGGGATTAACGCTCAGATTAGAATGGGATTGAGCTTAGATTGGGATTGGATCAGAGGATATGATAGGATAAGTTTGTTTTGGATTGGATGGTGGATTAATTGATGATGTATCAATTAATTTGATGATTGGATAAGGATTGGTTGATGTATCAATTTGATGATTTGGATAAAGATTGGATTGTTTGGATCAATTGGATAAGATTGGTTTTGGATTGTTTGGATAAGTTAATGAATCAATTGATGATGTATCAATTTGATGATTTTGGATGAGGATTGGATTTTATGGAAAGGGTCTGAAACCCAATTCGGGAACCACCCTAGCTGACTTAATATGTTAGTTGATCAGATTAAACTGGTTAATCAATGATCACGACACCGAATCCACCTTGAGATAGAAGGGGATTGAATTGGGCCAATGATGTTGACTTACAACACAAATCCACCTCAAGATAGAAGCAGATTGATTAGGTTGAAGACAATGATTGATATGTAGGATAACGGTCAAACTTAACGCCTTGGTCAATTCGGGAGATAACTCCTAAAACAAGGTTTTAGGGGACTTTGTGATGAGAGATGATGATGAATGTAAATGGAAGATGTCTTGATGAAGTGATCTTTTTGAAAAGTGCAAATTTTTAGGTCACACGATGAGATGGTAGAATGGGTTTCCCAAATTGTGAAATGAACAATGGGAATATGATAAATGGACATTTAGAAAGGTTAAATGGAGGCTTGGAATGGTCAAATGGATGTTTGGATTGGTTAAACGGAGGTTTGGAATGGTCAAATGGATGAAACTATCTATTTAGGAGGGCGTATCTGCCCTTTTGCAGTCAAACAGTGGATTAGAAGGGCGTATATGCACTTCTGTAGTGAAAAATGCTGAAACAAGGGGGCGTATTTGCACTTCTATAGTGAATTTTTTTGAAACAAGGGGCATATCTACACTTCTGCAATGAAAAATGTTGAAACAGGGGGCGTATTTGCACTTCTGCAGTGAAAAATGCTGAAAGAGGGGGGCGTATCTGCACTTCTACAGTGAAAAATGCTGAAACAGGGGGGCGTATTTGCACTTCTGTAGTGGAAAGTGATTTGGTTTGGATTATGGGATTATGGCAAGGACTTGAAATGATTCAATGAGGCTGACTTATCAAAATTTACTAGTATTTCTCATAGAAAGACACTTTGAACAATCACAATCCTATGATTAGTGTTAAGGGGTATTGTTAGCAAAGGTCTTACTCTAGAATGAACTAGGTTTCTAGGGAGTCCTAGATATATGCTCGATACGTGAGGCACAACCGTGAACACCAGTCTATCACAAGCATGAGTCAGGAACCCTGGCGAGATACTGAAAGGCTCAGACCAACTCTTCACATCTATCTAGGTATCACCCTAGCTTCAACGCTTCACCAATTACGACGTAACTGGATTGGGGTACAACTTTAGCTCTCCCCCCTTTGTATACCCTGTCGGTATGTGTGGTTGGGATTTTTCCTTGGGGTGATGAAATCCCCAAGTAGGTCCCGCTAAGAAGAAGACACTAATCATTTCCAACTACCCCCCAGATCCGCACAACGTGCAAGGGGAAGATGAAAACAAACCAATGCCCCCTTAGGGTAACACAACGAAAAAAAGACAAAAAATAGCAAGTATTACTTCTCCCTAATTATGCTAAGTGAATAGATAAAACAGCAAGGAAAACTTTAAAATTTGAATGAAATAAAGGCCCTGCAAGGAAATGTTAGCTTTGAAAAATGCTGGAACAGGAGGGCATATCCGCCCCTCTGTAGAAAACTGTCAAAAATGTCAGAACACGGGGGCGTATCCGCATTTCTATAGAAAACAGTTAGCAAAAATGTCGGAAGGCGAGGGCATATCCACACTTCTATAGTAAAATAGTTAGCAAAAATATCAGAATGCGGGGGCGTATCCACACTTCTGCAGTAAAAACAGTTAGCAAAAACGTCGGAACGTGGAGGCATATCCGCACTTCTGCAGTAAAACAGTTTGCAAAAACGTTGGAACGCGAGGGCGTATCTGCAATTCTGCGGTAAAAACTATCAAAAATATCGGCTCGCGGGGGCGTATCCGCACTTCTGTAGTAAAAATTGTTAGAAACATCAGAACAAGAGGGTGTATCCGCCCCTCTGCAATGCTCAGGAGGGCAAGTCCACCCCTCTTTGACCTAAACCTGCAAAAAAATTTCAACCACAGCAAACGTGAAGAAAAGAGACCCATTTGTGGGTCCCACCGGGTGTGCCAAAAATGTGATCCCTTTAAAATGCTACTCCTAATGTGAGATGTTAAACAAAACTAATGATGCAATACAAAAAAATAACATAAAAGAGGGCACCTAAAAAGATTAGCCTAAGAAAATAGAGTTGCAAAGAAGTAAGATAACCAATCGATAAATGATTATACCTTTCTTGTGCTCCTTCTTTGATTGGCCCTTTGATTCTTGAAGAGTTGTGTGCTCCTTGGATGACAAACTAGGTTGAATATGCAAGATGATATGCAAGATGGATGGAGGTACGATAATTATGAGATGAGAGCTCAAATGGAAAATTGGCAAGAGTTTGATAGCAAAAGACTTGATCCCCCCAAAATGAGAGAAATGAGGGGGTATTTATAGGATAATTGGAATTCTCTAGAGAATTCAACAATTGAGATTGAACCAACAAAGCCAAGATGAAGGGCTATGGTGAGTTGAGGACTCACAAACCCTCGCATCTTGACATGTGGAATGTGAGATGGTCTAAGGTGGAATGATGTGAAAATGAGGTGGAAAAGAATTACATGATGTGGAGGAAGAACAAGTACCTTTTAGGTACCTTGGGGGATGAGAAGATTCCTTGGAGGAATAAAAGTGAATTAAAAATTCACAATGATTGGAAGAATCTAGTGGATAAGAGAGGGTTTCCAAAAAGGTGGGGATTTGCCACATGTGAGAGATGTAACAAGTCCAAGGTTCTAGAAGCCTTGGGCACATGTAAAATGACAAGTCACATTTGCATGGGGATAGGGTAAACCTTGGAAGAATAAAATGTGAATGAAAAATTCACATGGGGAAGAGAGGAGCCTTGGGTGAATAAAAAAGAATTAAAAATTCCTTGGGGGATGGGGAGAGTTGACCAAGGTACCAATTAGGCTAATGACATTGATTAAGGTTGTGCAAACACAGGATTAAGATAATTAATGAGAGATTAGAAGCAATTGGGAGATTATGGAGGATGTGACATTAACCTTGATTAAGTGGTGCACATCCTAATCACAGATTATTTAATTTAATCTGGATTAAAAGAGGATTATGGAGAATGTGACAAGGAGAGAGAAAATGAGGAATTAAAAATTAATTTTTAATCAAAAAGGTTAAGTGACTAAATTAAATAAATTGTCTTATTTATTTAATTTAGAGAAGAAAAGGTGTCAGGTAAAGTATTTAATTATTCAATTGCATACTTTAGGAACCTTAGGCAGAAAATGTAATAATGATTAAATAAATTATTTAATCACTATTAATGACATAGATGGATAGAGTAGACGATTTTGATCATATGGAAGTGATCAAATTTAGATGTCTACATGTTCTAATAAAAAAGTGTTATTTCCTTTTGGCCTCCTCCACCTCTTATATTTCAACATAGCATGGAATTACGCTTACATAACATAAACTCAAACAAATGGAATTTTATAGGGGAAAAAGATCCCAATTATATGCTAGGCTAAGCTAGATATAATGAATGGAAATAGAGGCATACAATTATTCTTTAATACCTCTACCACAAACATATGCAAGGAAAGGTATCCTCCCTTCTTGGTAGTGATAACCTCTTCCACACACAACTCTTAAAAATTATGAATAGAGGAATATAATCTTTGAAGAACTCAAATTCTTCATAATAGAAGAATTTGATCATACTTTTCCAATGATGGGATTATGAGAAAACTTAGGTTAAATCAATAATTCCTAGCCAAGTTCTTTAAATAATGTCCAACCATATAAGAGAAGACCGTTGCTATGTGTACTTGGATACCATGGAGAAAGGCTCGTTGGCCTCTTTCATTAATCAATGTATTGTTAAATTTTAACACCTAAAAGTGAGAATGAAGAATCTTTCCTAGGATGGTGGCCAATTATGCTTCTCAACACCTAGATTACAAAATGTTTGTCAATATCATTGTCATCACAATTAAACCTATTGCTTGAGATATATTCATGCAAGTAAACAAATTGGCTTTCTTGATAGTAGATACATTCTAGACAATTCAATCCTTGCATCAGATATTGTTGAATGGGCCCAACAAACTACTCATGATGTCCTTACTATTAAGTTAGAACTTTTATAAGGCATATGATTGCATCAAATGTCCTTTCATTTATAAAAGGCTCAAATGGATTTATTTTTAACCCTAAATTATTATCACACATTCTTCTCTTTGTTAATGAGTGATTGCACAATAGTGTGTCCTTCAAAATTACAAAATATTAGTTGAATGAAGAACCTTCATTTGAAGGTGATGTCGTCATGACCTTTGAATGAAGAACCTTCATTAAAAACTGATACCATGTCAAGACTTTCAAATGAAGGTATTTTTTATTTTAAATATTTCATGTCCAAAATGCTTTATAAAAGGAACCTTTGCATGAAGGACCTTCAAATGAAGACCTTAATTCAAAGGTCCTTCATTAGAAGATCCTTCATATGAAGGTTCCTATAATGCCATCCCATTATATATATTAAATTTTTTAGAGATAGTTTTGTTTCGAAGTAGAGAATGGACCATCAAATTGATAAACCCTGACTTAACGACCACAAATTCACAAGAAAATTGCCCCTGTTAGCCCTAGGGCATCAATTCAATGTCAAGTTTCTTGCTTTAATAGACCCCTAAATGCAATGAACCTCTACCATACCATGTTGCACACCAATCCACCAAGTTACAGTTCTAAGGCAGTGGGTGGATTGGTGGATGTCATTTCTATTTAGCCCTCAAACCCTTACACAGACAAAATAGGGTAGTCCTTGTATTTGATTGTTTTCTCCCACAAAACACTGATTTGGCACTTCAAAACCAATGTAAATGAAAAGGAACACATATATTTATCTAAAACAATGATCTAAAATAATTTCAAGCTTGTACAAATCCATACAACACAAAAGAACTTTAGAAAAATAATAAAAACACAGAAAATTGCTTCAAGAACGTGGTATTTGATATGAAATTTTGGTATCAACTCCTCCAACAATTGCAACAATTGCAATGGGATGGGAATACAATATGATAGAAGTGGGATAAGAAATGCATTGTCTGAATCATCAAACCAATATGCAAAGATGAAAAAAAGTGCTAACCCCTTAAACTGAAAAAGTTTCTTTTAACTTGAAGTTTGTTGGGTAGCCAATTCTTTTAAGTTATCAAATCCTACCATCATACATAATCAAAATTTTGTTGTTTCAATTGACTATGAGCATTAACTTTCACCATTTGAATATGTTGAAACCTTGTCATAGAGAACTAGAACATTGATGCAACCACTCATCCTACCTTAAAACATACCAAAAGTCTGCTAGTAATTAGACATAGGAAGATTTAAGATGACTTAAATATTTTTTATTGCCAAAGCATAAACTTATGATGACTTAACCAGGCCTAGTAAAGTCTGCTATTTTTAGTCATGTAGATGTCCAATAAACCACTTGGTGGTGTTTCCCTTCAAGTTTATTTACTTGAATGAAGAGAAAAAGTCCTTTGATTACAATTAGAGAACACATTTGAGGCCTTGGTTGTGTAACTGGTGGACCATAGTCACATTTAACACTTGTTACAAATTTTGGGAGTTAAAATGTTAAGTATATTTGATTTGTGATGGACACATTTGGACGGTAGTAACAATAACTTGCAATCTATCAAGACTTGATTACCTTATAACCTGTCAAATTCTAGTGATGAAATGATAGATTAATCATAATGTCACCTTGGGATCACATCACCATGAAAGAACTTCATCAAACATCCTTATGAGTGTAGGTACCACCAAATAGGTATTTTTCAGATCTATCTTCCTTGAGTGAGGGGAATTCAGGAAGAAAAGAGGAAAACGAGACATATAGTAGGTCTAAAAGAGGGAGATCAACTAGAGGTCAAAATATTAGAAGAAAATTTCGTAAACGCATGAGATTTTTTCTTGTTGAAGGGGGTCATGTTCTTATGATGATGAGAGTATAGGTGAAATTGAGGTTCCCTTGAGGTACAAACATCTATGGAAACAATGGGTACCCAAGGAACTTCCTCCAATAAACACTATTTTTTGTGTCAACGAGAGGATATATCGCATAGCACCATCGTCATTACATGGTTTGGGCCTATTTTCATGGATGACATAAAGGTTTGTTTTGACAAAGTTACTAAATTGATGGAGTATGTCAAACCCTGTTACAGTTACAAAGATTGGATGCAGCTAGTTTGATATACACGAAGTATGCGTAGGTATGCACTGTCAGCAAATTATATACAACTAAAAGATAAGGATAAAAATAAAGGAGTGGCTATGTACATTGATGGAAGGCCAAAAGCATCAGGGAATATTGTAGGGTTTATAAATATTGCATGACCTGGGTCAACACATAAGCAACTCAATTGCATATTTTAGGCGTGCGAGGGAAATCGTGTATTCGTATGTGCAATAAAATCAATAACTTCAGGGGAAGAGTTGCTAATCAATTACAATTTGAATTGCTTAGATACAAACACAATTAATATGGGGGTAATACGTACTATATAGAATTTTACCCAACCTCCAATTAATGAATCCAATATAACATTTTATTATTATTATTTTTTTCGTAAGTCTATTGGTTTCATTTTGGTAATATTTTTTTATATTTATTTTTTGTCACAACGAGACATTGATCATATGGGGAAGGCTCCGGCCTAGAGCATAGATCACGATGCATCTTCAGGTGCTTCTACTTGACAGGTTTACCTCATTGTAATTGTACAAATTAGATACAAGCAAAAAAAATTATTATTATGTTTTTTTCATAAGTTTATTGGGTTAATTTTGATAATATTTTTGATATTCTTGTCACAGTCGGTTGATCGGGGAAAAGAACCAACACTAGTAGAGGAGAGCATCCATAGGAAGGTGCATTCACTATTATGTGATGATGAAATCGCATATTCCACAAACCTTGTGGATATGATGAGGAAGACCTCAAAAAAAATGCAATGAAGAAATCCTTAAGTTGATATTCATAGTGCCTCAAACAGATGATATAAGAGAAAGGATTAAAATATTGACTGAGAGAGCACAAAACTTGCAAGTAAGATTTCATGAGATCTTTAATTATAACATAATTTCATTCATGGTTTTATATTTTGTACTCTTTTTATGTCATGAAAAAAAATGTGTTGTTTTTACAAGATTATTTGCGTCCTCATGAAGTTGATGGCCATGATCAGGGTACTGCAAGTGTTGCTCGGGGTGTAGGGGCTGGTACAAGTGTCAATCATGATCTTCCTACGCATACATCACATCATTTGTGCCTATATTGTCGACTGATATGTCGGCAACACATACCATGTAGGCATTAGATAGTGCACCATCTGTCAATGAACACATGCTAGAACATGCACCGGGACATGTACCTGGGGATGCAGAGGCCACTAGTACTAGTGATGTTTTAGTAGCATTTCCTAGATCTTCTTGTATTACTAGTACGAGAATATTTCCGATCACATTTGTGATTGTATACACCTAAAATTTGTCTAGAGAATACGATTAATTAAATACAAATTATTTGATTAAATGTCCTAATTTCCTCTACTATTGAATAAATAGAAATATTTATCTATATAGTTCACATTCACATTCACATTTAAATTCTTCTAATATCTCATCTAAATTAAATAAACAAAATTAAATACTTTGTTTGATTTAATTATCATTTTCCTATTTTATTCTATCATGTCAATCTTAAATTAATTAAATAGAGATTAAACGCTTTATTGATTAATTGCCATATTCTTCTGTTTAATTTAATAAACAACTTCTATAGTTCATTTTATTAAATTATTTATTCCTCTTTTGTTAATTTAAATAAATCAAAAATATTTGAATAAAGGCATAAGGAATATTCCATCTATATTTCCTCAAAAATGAATTAGATATCCTATGTCTAATTTATGTCTAAAATATGTCAAAATTAATGCTTTGAAACTTCACGGGAAGTTTTGGAGACAAATTGGAGACAAATTCCAAAATCTTCTCTCAATCCTCCTCCATCCATCTTTCCTCTTCTCTTGCCTGGTGTTTTCATGGGTAGAGACAATCACCAAAATTCTCTCAATCTCCTCCATCTTTCACCATTCAATTCTCCAGATTGAATCCAAGCCTCTCAAATCCATCCCTATGCATTTCTACAGCCAAGAATTCTATAAATACAACCTCATTGAACCAAGAAAAGGGATCCCAATTTATCAAGTTTACTCTGCAGAATTTCATCAAGCATCCAAGCATTCAGCATTAGCATCCAAGCATCAAGCAATCAATTTTTTATATCATGGTTGCCTCTTGTAGCTCTTCATTTTTCCATTTTCATGTTTAATCATCTAGAAATCATCATATAGGATTAGTTTCTTGTATTTATCATCCATCTCGTTCTTTCAATTGTCATTTTAACAATCATAATGCACTCATGATCTGAGAGCCATCTTGATTTAATAAATCTTGGGAGATAGAGAACAATATGATGCTTTTAGTAGATTATTGTTTTGAATTAGTTCAATTTGATTTGTCTTTGATATAACTTCATATTAAGAAGTGTTTTATGTTTTACACCTCATTCATCACTTACAATTTGGTGCCCACCATGGGGCATTAACCCCGATTTTATAAATTTTTCTGGAAAGTTTCACGTAGGTTTCCAACGTATTTTCTTTTAGCACTTTCGTCGAATACTATAGCAATTCCATGGAAAACTATAGTGCTTTCATGCTCTGTTTCGGCGCTTCTATGTTACTATAGCACTTCCATCAAAAATTTTAGCGCTTTGAGATTTAGTGCTTCCATGTCCTGTTTCAGCGCATCGGTGATTTAGTGCTTATGTGTCAAAATTCAGCACT
This sequence comes from Sequoiadendron giganteum, assembly GCA_007115665.2. Classification (NCBI taxonomy): domain Eukaryota; kingdom Viridiplantae; phylum Streptophyta; class Pinopsida; order Cupressales; family Cupressaceae; genus Sequoiadendron; species Sequoiadendron giganteum. The sequence goes on along the minus strand of CM021101.1, from coordinate 51,323,586 downwards.
TCGGTGTACTGTTTCAGTGCTTCCAAGTTATAGCGCATCAGGTAACTATTTTAGCGCATCGGTGGAATATTCCAGCACTTTTTTAATTTTAGTCTAGATCCGACATGACCACAGCCAGATTTTATTTTTTTCACAGTTGGGCTAAAATTTATCAATCCTAGGATAGTCACTTCAGGTTTTCTAAAATTTATCAATCCTAGGATATTCACTTCTTGGTTTCTAAAAAGTATCAATCCTAAGGTAGCCACTTTTTGTTTTCTTAAAAGCAAATTTATCAATCCTAGGATAGTCATCACATTTTTACAATACAAGTTAAAAAGAACAACATGATTTATGTGAAGCAACACCTTCACATAGATTAGAAAATTTATTTTTGGGCTTAAAACAAGACAAACTTATATGATGTTCTTATGGTGATTAGGCTTATGCTTTCCCCTTAACTGGGTGATCAAAGTGCCAGATTCACTTTTTACTTCATGCTATTTACGCTTTGTTAAATCCTTTAGAAGGCCTGTCGTAGTGGGAAAAAGTATTCACCCTACGAGAATGACTTAAGTGGGAGCACCTAAAGCCAAGGATTCCAACCCACTATAATAAAAATGCAAGCTGTTGATGAAAGTCCAACTTGACGGTAGTGAGCAAGATAACCATCCCCAAAATATTTGTTCTAAATATTGGGAGGTCTCATGAGGGAGTTTATCTATTTGCCGCACTGCACAGAAGCCCTATCTACGAACCATAGAGTAGTATCTCACTGAGTTAGTATCCATGCATTATCATACTCATAGTTCAAGGGGAGGGAAGAATCTTCCACCAAGACACTCACCATATAATTTCCAAGAACCGTTTTCTCAAAGGACGAGAAATCCAACTCTGAGTACGTGCCTGGAAATGACAAAAACACGGGCGCCCTCTAGGGGGTGACACGGCTGTGTGCGTCAATGCAATTCAAGATGTGGGTTGTGAGTATAATGATGACCTACTTGTCCTTAAGTGTGAGTTTGTTTGATTTGTGTACAATTGTCAAAACAACCCATCAAATTCAATAAGAACCATTGGTGGTTTTTGAACATACATGATCTATTCAGTTTAAAGACAATTATTCACAATTGCTTGCTGTGTTTTCACAAAAATCATTAAAATCAGATTAAAAATCATCCTGAAAGCAAACAAAGTCAAGTTATATCAGGAAACTCCATGCTTCGAAAGTGGAAGTCCACCACGTTTCTCAAGAGGAAAATCAAAATCACAAAACCCAAGGAACCTATCAGTTATCGAAATAAATTGAAAAGAGGGCGTTTTCTATATCAAAATCAAAAACTCTTTTTACAACATAGAACATTCATCCACATATATCATGATTTTGCTAGGGGTCACATTTTAGATTATGTGGTAGAACCACTCTATTCATGAGCCTTCTTCCAAAGAAGAGCTCTCACTCAATATCACAACCGTAGTCAGCGCATTAGTCATTCTTATTTTCTGCAACCCCTGATACAGTATGCCACAAGGCCAGATCAAATTTTACAATAAAGAGTCTTAAAAGTCCTATTTTTAGCGCTCTGGAAAACCTATTTCAGCGCTTCGGGTCACTGTTTTAGTGCTTCTATGAAATAGCGCTTTCGGGCACTATTTTAGCACTTACAGTCTTTATTTTAGCGCTTCTGTCAAAACAGCGCTTTCATCATCTTTTTCAGCACTTTTGGGCACTATTTCAGCACTTATGTCAAGATAGCACTTTCATCACTTTCTACAGTGCTTTCGGGCACTATTTCAGTGCTTCTATCAAGATAGCGCTTTCATCACCTTCTGCAGTGCTTTCAGGCACTGTTTTAGCGCTTTTGTCAAGCTAGCACTTCCATCAATTTATGTAGCACTTTCAAGCACTGTTTTAGCACTTCTGTCAAGATAGCACTTTTGTCATCTGATTCAGTGCTTCAGGACTCTGTTCTAGCACTTCTATAAAATAGCACCTCTGTACTCTGTTTTAGTGCTTCTAAAACAAAGAGTTCAAAAAGCTTACCAGTCTGTCTGTCTGTCATTTATCTACAGTTTTTACCAGAACACAAGTTCCTTTTCATCAGAATCACTATCTAAAGACCGAAATCAAAAAGATTTATACAAATCTCCAATCTTATCAACTGAAACAAGATCTTGCAAATCAGAAGTGTCAAATCAAAATACACAATCAATTACTACACTGAAGGTTCATCATCAGGATACTATCATCCTTTATCACGAAACCAAGTATAGTAATCAAATATTTAACATAGTCTCATCAATAAGATCAGTCATCTTATTTGACTTTGTTAAAAGTTCAATTGACTTTTTTTCCAGCATAGAAGATCAACATTTCAGAAGAAAGGGTAAAAATTTGTATGTCAATCTTCACTAGGTCCCAAAAACAGAGACTCTTAGAGCAAGAACTTGAAACATCCCAAACAATGGCAGAGGAAAATCTTTGGAACAATATGAACCACAACGATAAGAACGAAATAACTCCAAAGGATATTTAAACAGCTCAACAAGATCCCAAATTCCATAAATTTATGGAAAAGATTTTAGAACAAAATATGGAGAAGTATCTTTTGATGTTGGTTGAATCAAGTGCCAAACTTCCCAAGGAATTTGATGTCAATCATTTGAAGGAAGCACCTGGAACAAGTGAGACTGAAATACTACAACCCACACAAACAATAGATCTAGTTGCTACTTTGACATCCCAAATGCAACTTTTACAACAACAGATACAGGATATGATGAAAGGGAGTACTAAAAGATATGCGATACAGGACATTTGTCCTTATCCTTTCGATGCAATAGTTGGCGTAATACCTTTTCCAAGACTATGAATTCCCAAAGTACAACAAGTACAATGGAAGAACAGATCCAATAGCTCATATTCGGGAGTTCAAAACAATGAGCCTTGAGTTTTCCCAAGAGGAAAATTACTTAATGAGGTTATTCCCAAGAAATTTAGGAGGTACATGCATGGAGTGGTTCTCAAAACTACAACTAGGGATCAGGACTTTTGAGGAACTTGTCAACAAGTTCATCTCCCAATACTCATTTAACATCCAACATGATATTCCAATAAAGGATCTTTACAACCTAAAACAAAACAAAGGGGAAACCTTCTTGTCTTTTTTACAAAGATGGCAACAACTGTTCACCAAATATCCCAGATCCATTCTTGAGGAAGAAAATATGGAGTTGTTCATTGACAACTTAACGAAGGAAATGAGTTATACACTAGAATTGCAATGTCCTCCCACGTTCGAAAGAGTAATAGAAAACGGTCTTAAAATTGAGGAAGCATTAGTCAAAAAGTGGAGTTATCAAGCATTTCAATGATAAACTAAATAACACAAGTAACTCCTCCAATCAATACTCAAGCAATGACAAGCCTAAATTTTGGCAAAAGAATCGAAACACAACTACCGCTAAAACAACGAATGATTCCCAAAATGTCAAACCAGTTTTTAACTTAACAGCATCTACATCGAGGAATCAAAACAATGACCAAACTGTCAAGTCAAATATCATGCAATGCAACGAGATTGTAAAAACACAGTCATATCAGAAACCCTCAAATCGGTGGAGGTTCACACCTTTAGGCCAAATGATAGAATCAATAATGAAAGAATTGGTCACCAATGGCCTCATCACTGCACAAGAAGCCCGATTCTAGGATCCAAAGGTCAAACTACCATGGTGGAATGACACAGATTACTACAACTTCCATAATAACAAAGGTCACAAAACCAACATACAGTAAAGAGTGAACATACAGTTGATCATGACATTAACGAACCCAACATCAACAACGCTACCCCTTTGGATTTTCTCCCAATCATATAAAACTCTGACAATCAAATCAATGTCATAAAAATCAGAGACCGTCAAGAACATCAACTAGCAAATGTTATGACTAGGGGGAAATCCAAGGTAATGTTGAAGGGAGTTGGATCTACACATGCAGTTCCACCTCCATCTCATTATAACATTGTCGATCAACTGCAAAATATTCCCGCACAAATATCGATACTAGAACTCCTTAAATTATCACCATTGCATAAGGAGGTTTTAGAACAAGCATTAGTAGCCACTACGGTACCAACAAATCTAAATTTTTGCCAGTTCCAAGCTATGGTGGGGCATTTGACTACCCCACATTATCTATCATTTCTTGAACAGGATGATGTCTCACTAAACCATCCCCATAATATTTCACTTCACATCGAAGTCCTAATCCATAATCATCATGTCAAGAGGGTCCTAATAGATGGGGAGCTGGTCTGAACATTTGCACTCTCAAGTTAATACGTGCACTAGGATATTTATATGATGTTATTGATGCTCGATGAAAAATGACTATCAAAGCATATGATGAGGAGGAAAGATCGTCTAAGGGATTAATTGTGTTACCCATTCAAGTGGGGCCAATGATGAAACATATAGCATGTCAAGTGTTGGAAAGAGAGTTAACATACAATATTCTCTTAGTATGACCATGGATCCATGAAATGTGGGTTGTACCTTCAACATATCATCAATCTTTGAAGTTCCCAATAAATGGACAGGAGGTGACTATATCTGCTGATTACAATCATCCTCAACATTGTGACACAATTAGAATCTCCCAAGATACCTTGGTGCCTCACAACAGGGAAGCATCCAGTTCAAGATCATCCAACGAAGAACAATGTCCAAGTATCACCACCAAGTGGGTCGAGAAAAAGGGTAAAGAAAAAGAAACAAGTCCTGTTGAAACTCAATCAACAGATAATATGGATCAGCAAACATCTTTATCAAAAAAATTCAAGAGCAAGTACAATTGACTGACAAAGGAATGGGAACATATTCTATGGAGCAATCGCTTAACCTATCACAGTTAATGCCATCTCCTAGGACATATGGTCAACCATCTATGATAAAACCTCAAACATCATTACCAGTCACAGTTCTTCAAGAAAGGTTTGTTAGAAAGGATACCATAGAGGATGAAACAGACAACAAAGCGATCCTGGATTGGCTCTACAAAGATGAGGAACCCTCTACATCAAATAGCAGTGTCAAAAATGTCAACATCAACACTGATAAATACGAAAAAGGAAAAGTTATTTTAGAGAAAAAGGGTTATGAAGGACAAGGACCTATGGGATTAAGAAAGCATGGAATCATAGAGCCTATTCACCCCCTCACTCTCCACTCAAAAGAGAAAACGGGACTCAGATACTCTAGTGAAGAAAAACAGGAATTGGAAAAGAAAACTATGGAAAGAATCCTTCAACTTAGAAATAGCTCTGAGACAAATTCAAACGAATATGAATGGGATTCATGTTCTGATGTTTCTTTCACAAATATTCATATTGATGTCATCCAACAATATACACCTACACATAAGGAGGGCAAAGGCTCTGGGTCTAGACCAATCGTGGCAGTGTCACTAAATATCGATGATTCGAGTGGGGATGAACAGACCTTGAGTGAACTAGACAATCTTGAAGAAAGTACCATCATGGATCTTGATATTCCAATAAATGACTATGATGAAATGGCTGTCCAAACCCTTACATCCATCAATCTGAATGAATCTGATGACCTCATGCCTTTAATCTATCCTGAACTAATTGACTGGGAAACTGTCAAACCCCTAATCGTGCCAAGATTTACAGACGATGATGCCATCGTAAATTTCCTATGGCATACTGAACCTAGTACAAGTTATGTCTATAATACTCATAACAACACGACTCAACAGGAGGGTGTCAAATATTCCAATTGCAAAATTGAAAACAGGGAAAATAGATCTAATGGTGAAAACCATTCTATGGCAGCATTAGATTTGGAAAAAGAAAAAATAAAGAACGCTTCTAACGGTGAAAACCTTTATGAGGCACTGAAAGGTGGAAGATTTGACACTCTTCTAGAACATTATCATGAGTGGTCAGTTCTTGTAGAACCAATGCAGTCTGTGAACATCGGCACTAAGGAAAAGACAAAAATCCTACATCTGGCGAAATCCATGACAGATCAAGAAAGACCAGATTTCATAAAATTATTTAAGGAAAAAAGCATCAACTTCGCTTGGTTGTATTCTGATATGTCAGGCTTAGATCCAAATCTGCTCATGCACCATTTGTCTTTGCCCACATGAATCAAGCCTGTCAAGCAAAAATTGAGAAAAATGCATCCCCATATCACATTGATGGTAAAGACAGAGCTAAAGAAATTGTTGGATGTTGGATTCATACGGTCTATAGACTATGTCGAATGGATATCAAACCTTGTACTTGTTTCAAAACTGGACAATAGCATCAGAATATGTACAGATTTTCAAGACCTAAATAAAGCATGCCCGAAGGATGATTTTCTGCTACCAAATATTGGCATCATTGTGGACTTGACGGCAGGGCATACTATGTTGTCAATCATGGATGGTTTCTCTGGGTACAATCAAATAAAAATAGCTCCAAAAGATTAGGAAAAGATGGCTTTTACATGTCCATGGGGAACTTTCTGCTGGAACGTCATGCCATTTGGTCTGAAGAACGCAGGAGCCACCTATCAAAGAGCAATGACTACAATCTTCCATGATATGATGCACACCTTCATGGAGGATTACGTGGATGATATTTTGGTAAAATATTGTACAAGGGAAGGACATCTGCATGTCCTAGAAAAAATCTTCACACGGCTAGAGAAATTCAATGTTAGGTTAAACCCCAAGAAGTGTGTCTTCGAAGTCACATCAACAAAATTGTTGGGATACATTGTCTCAGAAAAAGGCATTGAAGTGGATCCCACAAAATTCAAAGCAATTATGGAGATGCCACCTCCTAAAAATATCAGTCAACTCAAATCACTACAGGGAAGGCTCCAATCGATCAGAAGATTCATCTCCTAGCAAGCGGACAAAAGTCATCCATTTAATCATCTATTGCATAAAAATATAGTTTTCAAGTGGGATGACGGGTGTGAAAAAATGTTCAATCAAATCAAATAGTATCTAATGTCACCACCCATTCTCATGCCATCAACAGAAGGAATACCTTTGATATTGTACATTGCCATGACATATATCTCTTTGGGGGCACTCTTAGCACAAGAGGATTATGAAGGAAAAGAACATGCCATCTACTATATCAGCAGGACATTAAATGGGTATGAAATAAACTACACTTTCATAGAGAAATCTTTCTTGATGGTGGTGTTTGCTACTCAACAGTTGAGACACTACATGCTGACCCATACAATCAGGCTAATAGCAAAGATAGACCCCTTAAAACATCTACTTAGTAAAGTTGCCTTAACAGATAGACTGGCAAAGTGGGTCATGCTATTAAGTGAATTTGACATTCAATATGTGGAGAGAAAAGCCATCAAGGGTCAGGCAATCACTGAACAATTAGTTGAGGCTCCTCTACCAGACGATCAACCAATGACAATGGATTTTTTGGATGTCGACATTCTGACAGTGATTACCCAACAATGGGTATTATATTTTGATGGATCATACACACAGTGCGGATCAGAAGCAGGAATTTTGTTCATCTCTCCATAAGGACACACCATTCCAAAATCATATAGACTAATGTTTCAGTGTACAAATAATTTGGCGGAGTATGAAGCATTAATCATTGGGGTCAAAATAGCGATTCAATGGAAGATCATGGATTTACAGGTATATGGGGACTCTCAACTAGTCATTTATCAAGTAAATGATGAGTATAAAACAAAACATGAAAATTTGATGCCGTACAAGCAACACATAGAAGATCTGAAACAGTTCTTTGTCAGTATCAAGTTTGATCAAATTCCAAGGGTGAAGAACAAAGTTGCAAACGCTATGGCCACAATTGCTTCATTATTACAATTGTCTGGGAAGCATGTTTGTTATGAGTTTATGGTGGAACAAGTATCATGTCCTTCCCATACTAATTCAGAATCTGATACCATCTGCCATCTAGAAACCATTGAAACCTCCATCTATGAAAAGACCTATGCTTACCTAAAAGATTATATCCTTCCTCTTGATCTATCCCGGAACCAAAAACAAAACTTTATTTTCCAATCCACACGACATACTTTAATCGCAGACATACTTTATCGTCGAGGTCTTGATGGTACCTTACTTCAATGTCTAGAACACAACGAATCTGAAAAATCCCTATGAGAGGTTCATGAGGGTATTTGTGGCACTCATTCAAGTGGGATAACTCTAGCTAAGAAACTCCTCTGTTTGTGATGTTATTGGCCATGCATGGAGAGAGAATCCTATCAATTTGTTAAGAAATGTCAAAAGTGTCAGATTCATAGCAATCTGATTCATGCACCAGCACAAGATATGCATCCCTTCACATCAACATGGTATTTTTGTCAATGGGGCCTAGATCTGGTAGGAAAAATAAATCCATCTTCATCCAATGGACACAAGTTAATTATCATAGCTACGAAATACTTCACAAAATGGATAGAAGCAGTGCCTCTTACAACCATCACTGAGAAGCAGATCTCCTCTTTCATCTTGAATTACATAATATTTTGGTATGGAATCCCTCAATCCATTATCACTGATAATGGACAACCTTTCAAAAATCAAGATGTTCAGGAACTATGTGAAAAGTTTCATATCCAACATCATTTTTCAATACCCTACTATCCTCAAGGGAATGGCCAAGTAGAGGCCTCGAACAAAACAATTCTAAAAATTCTCAAAAAGACGATTAACGATGTTGGACGTGATTGGCATGTTCAACTCAATCCTGTACTATGGGCCTACAGAACAAGTATCAAAACTCCAACATGAGCTACACCATATGCCTTGGTATATAGATCTGAAGCCATATTGCCCATTGAATTTGAGATTCCATCCCTTCGTGTATCACTCAGATGAAGATTATAGGGTATCTAGACTACAGGAACTAGAATTGTTGGATGAGCATCGTCAACAAGTTTTTAATCATCTAATGGCTTATCAACAACGAATGTCAAGAAGTTACAACCACAGGGTAAAACCGAGGGTCTTTCAGGTTGGTGACTTGGTACTAAAGGAAAACCCTAGGAATCAGCAGGACAGGGAGAAGAAAGGAAAATTTGAGCCTAATTGGCTTGGTCCTTTTGTTGTCATATCAGTGTATGGAGCAGGATCATATCGACTATCAACATCAGAAGGTGACTTTTTTGATGAACCTATCAACAGTATCCATCTCAGGAAGTTCTATACTTGAATCTCCTAGTGCACAGGTAAAACTTTTGAAAATGGTTTCCTTGATGAAAACCTGGCAAACAGGCATCTTGGCGACTCAAAAATACAAAAAAAAAGAGAAAAATGAGAAAAATACACAAAACAAAGAGTGTAATCAAAGCATATGGTGAAAACCTAGAAATAGGCGTCATATGTGATTCTAAGATCAGCTTTCCCATCTATTTTGAAACATATCAGGATCATTAATCTGGCCCATTTCATATCATGTCATTAGTATTGCCATCATTGCATCCATATCAAAATCATTTCAAATATTCAAGTCTCACTCCAAAGCTTGGGGGCAACATCTGGATATCGTTAGGGGCCACAAAAACATTAGTTTCACCAAAGGGTGCATAACAGTATGGCAGGAAAATGAAAACAAAGATCAAAGAGCAACATCAATCATCGTCAAAGAGGCATCAAACATCCATATCATATTGAAAATCCAAAAACATGTCAAAAAGTTAATCTTGAAAAAGCAAAATCCAAAACCATGTCAAAATTTAGTCTGAAAAAGTAAAATCCAAAAAAATAGGTCTGAGTCTGTCAAACTACATGGTCTCTGTGTGTGTCACGTAGGCAAGGCTGATCTTTGATTAGCCCCCGAGACCCCTAGGATGAGTAAATAGGTTAGGTCTTTGGTCAAAAATCTCAGAAAATCCAAAAAAAAACATCACGAATCAGGATGAATGATCTGAAATCTGAATAATGATTGAAACACTCTAAGTAAAAAATGGATACATTGTATTTTTTATTATCATTTCTTTGGAGTAACTCAATGATGTATTGAACTAGAGAAACAAGGAAGAAGAATGATGTTTTTATTATCTGTTGTCTGTAAGATTAATCATTTACATGTATGAATTGTCAGGGGATGTGCTATGCAAATGTATCATCGATGACATTCAGAATTCACACATTGAAATGATTAGCCACTACCTGTTTACACAATGAATGCTCAGGTCATCTCAGTTCAATTATACCTAGATGCTTGTCTTCACTTGCAATATCAAAAATCATGAAAGTAGTACTCAGGTCCTTATTTGTCTAACACATACCATTAATGCTTGTACTCACTTTCAACATCCAATAAAAGATCAATGATAACAAAAAGCACAAAAGTACTATTAAAATGACAATCATTTTGCATATAGTTGCATGTTAAAACTAGATTACATTCATCATAATTCATTATCTACAGAGTATTTGTTGCATAAAGGGTTCCAATCAATAATTATCTACAAATAGGACTAAGTATACTTGACATAAATCCAAAAATCATCAAAAACATGTAGGAGTCATCAACTCATCATTTAGTTTCATCATTTCATCATTCATTACATTATCATCAAACATCATATGCATACATCATTTACCATTTATACATTTTATCACATATACAATAAATACAAGTCATGTCATTATTTTCATTACATCCATCCATTATCATTCAACATAAGATCATCATTTTTATCATCATCGCATTTAAAAATAAAAGACATTTATCCATCCATCCATGCATTTTATCGCATTTTAATAATTCATATAGATCATCATTCATACATCCATATATCATAAAATCATTACATGAAATAAATATATTTATCATTACATCATCACATTGAAAATAAAATCATTCATATAAAACATCACATGATATATCATCACATAATAAATGCATCTATCACATAGACATCATAAACCATCATAAAATCACATCAACTGTATCTCATATATATATCATCAATGTCAAGTATACAATGAAGTCTAAGCATAAAGATACATCATCAAAAATGAGGTACATCATAATATACATCATGTCTCAAAAAGAAGAATCTCAATAGCATCTATGATCTGCTCCTGTCAGAATGTGCGGGCCCAATAGGACCAGTACCACCACCACCCCTAGAAGAACCAGGATCTCTGGGATCTCTGTGTGGAGGTTGTGTCACCCCCTCACTCACTATTTGTGTATGCGTCCACCCAGATCTCAACGGGGCATAACTGACTTTGTGATCAACAGGCACTACATCATGATATATGCCTCTATAAAACTCAGCCTCTCGGCCAGCCTGCAGAACCTCTCTCATATAGTCTCCCACTGATGTACCATCAACCACTCTTTGTAAGGTCTCTGCTCTCTCCTGTGCCCTCTTTGCAATCTGACGAGCACTGTCTCACTCAACTGTCAATGTGGCAACCTGCGTCTATACAACAGCCAACTGTCCCTGAACTTGCGCTAAAGCCTGAGCATGAGCCTGAGCTTAGGCTTGCATCTAAGTCTGGGTCTGAACAAGCAAACCCTGAGCCTGTACCAACTGCCCCTGTAATGTCTGGACCTGTGTCTGGAGACCTGCAATCTGTCTCTGATGGTCCATAGGTGGTACTGTCACTGCTCGCCTCTTGCGAAGCCTACTAGATGATGGACCACTGTTGACTGGCCCTACCCCTTTGTCCCCTCCATTGCCACCATCGTTGTCATCGTTGCTGCTATCATCACTACCGCTCTTCATGCTACTTCCTGCCGGAGTACCACCCTCACTATCTGAAGAACCCTCTGCCACATCCTCCTCTATAGGTAACGGTGCGGGCTCGTCCGGAATAGTAATACGAGGATGTGGAACCAAGGCTAGGAACGCAACGTACTCCTCTGTAATCGGTGCCTTGGTGATGTCTCTCCGCATGTCCCAAGGTGATGGTTGCAATGCCCTGTATCCCTCCACTAAAACATCAGATACATAGAATCGCAGAGAAACCCCAACACTGCATCATCCTCGTCCCACTGCTCACAGTCTAAGTATGGACGCCAGGTGACGGTCTTCGTATCATCAAAAACCCACCTCCAATGCTCCAACTTACCCATCTGGGCCTAGGTAAGCCGACCGTTGTATCTAAATACATAGGGTCTGCCTGTTAGTCTATATACCACTGGAAATGGCCGAGCAATAGAAAAATGCTCCCATGTCCACACCTGTAACAGGGTCATCCCTGTTGATAAGCTGCGTGCCCCTAAGTACACAACTAAGTGAAGATCATGATAAAGATGTGCTAGCATGCACATCCCCCAAGCATATATGGTACCATGTACCATCATGCTCTCTAAAGTCTTGCCCCACCCCATGAGGAATCCCTTTGACCTGCAATTAGGGCAAAGGAAACCTCCAATAAATCCAGCAAGCACTGCTGGTAGTGTCGCATATGAATTAGCGATCCTCCTCCATCAGACACTCGGACCCTCAATATCCTAATCCTGGAATACTCTGTGAAGAGCATCTCTACCACCAGACCCATGAGAATCATACACTAAAATCTCCCCCATAAATGGAATACGCAGAATCTGCCACACATCCTCGGGTGTGACTGTCATCTCGCCGGTGGGTAGGTGAAAGGTGTTGTGGTCATTGTGCCACCTCTCAGCCAAAGCAGTCAACAGACCCCGATTAATCCTAATTTGGGTCATGTCAAGAAAACTAGTCAAGCCGCATCGACCTATAACCTGAATCTCATTTGGTGTCAGATGAGGTATCAAGTCTGTCATCCAAGGAAACCTCTTTTGCATCTGAAGAGTACCTAGCTCCTCCTATCATCCCAATAAAAAATCTACAATCAGTGCACTATGTCTAGAAATCAAAAGTCATTCTACTATCGAGTCCATTCCAAATTTGGTATGAATTTTTGATCAAAATTCATGGGTGAACATCAAAAAACCTCACCTATCATGAGGTTCATCAAACATTATCTGAATCTCGCCTATCATGAGATTTATCGGATATTGAATCATTTCCTCGCCTATCATGAGGATCATCAAAAATAGGATTTCTTCTCGCCTATCATGAGAGAAAATTTTATTTAAATCATCAAACTCCAACATCAAGAATTTGGATTATCAATTATACCAATCCGAAAAATAAACATGATCAGAATCGACAAAATCAAGGTTTACTAAGTCAAAATGTGCAATTCTGACATGGATGCGCTACAACAGACATCCAAAGCGCTACTTTATCAGTCAAAAGTGCTAAATCAGGCACCCAAAGTGCTAAATCCCAAAAGCACTACTTTATCAGACAAAAGTGCTAAATCAAGCACCCAAAGTGCTAAAACTCGAAAGCACTATATCTGCACTCCAAAGTGCTAAATCAAGCATTTGAAGTGCTATTTTACACTAAGCATTGTTTTACCGCACCAAAGCACTAAAGTAGTCCATCAAAGCGTCGCTTTGTTAGAAGTGCTAGAATAGACCATGAAAGCGCTAATATACCAAATCAAAGCGCTAGAACTCTCTAAGCGCTAAAATCCGGCATCAAAGCGCTAAATTTCGCTACCTAAGCGCTATATCATCGAAAGCGCTACATTATCCTATGGAAGCGCTAGAGAATTTAACGCATGCGCTAAATCTCAAAGTGCTAATCTACCTACTGAAAGCGCTACACCAGAGTGAAAGCGCTATAGTGTGGCTTGGAAGCACTAAAGCAACCTAAAAACGTCTAAAGCAATAAAATGCATAAAAAATAGAATTTCACGAAATACGAGGAGGATAAGGGGTACATACTAGAGGTCCATACGAAGTTGACCGTCGGTGACGTCGAATTTGCTCGAAATGATGAGTGTGGTAAGGGATTGGCATCTTGCTCCAGTTGGCTGAAATGTCTCTATCACAAGGATTTTTCAAACTAAAAAGTGCAAATGAGTTTGAAAATAACCTTTTGGACTATATATAACTTTTGAAAAGGAATTTTTGAGGGGTTTTATTATCTTTTGATTAATTTTATCCATGAAATTAATTGAAATTCATCTGCAGGCTATTTTTTCTTCATCATTTTGTTGGGAGATAAATTATTTCATCATCAAATCTTCATCAAATCATCAGGAAATCATAAAATTTTGAAAAATTCTAAAAATCATCAAATCATTAATTTATCTCCCAAGGGGGCATATTATCAATCATCTGAAAATCAATGTCTGGGGCATATGAATTTTTTTTATTTTATTATCATCGATCCTGGCAATAGCAGCAAAATTTTCTTCGAAGCAACGCGTAAACACATCACTTCGAAGAGGGGAAAAATGTATACACCTAAAATTGGTCTAGAGAATCCAATTAATTAAATACAAATTATTTGATTAAATATCCTAATTTTTTCTACTATTGAATAAATAGAAATATTTATTTATATAGTTCACATTCACATTCACATTTAAATTATTCTAATATCTCATCTAAATTAAATAAAAAAAATTAAATACTTTGTTTGATTTAATTATCATTTTCCTATTTTATTCTATCACGTCAATCTTAAATTAATTAAATAGAGATTAAACACTTTATTGATTAATTCCCATATTCTTCTGTTTAATTTAATAAATAGCTTTTATAGTTCATTTTATTAAATTATTTATTCCTCTTTTGCTAATTTAAATAAATCAAAAATATTTGAATAAAGGCATAAAGAATATTCCATCTATATTTCCTCAAAAATGAATTAGATATCCTATGTCTAATTTATGTCTAAAATATGTCAAAATTAATGCTTTGAAACTTCACGAGAAGTTTTGGAGACAAATTCCAAAATCTTCTCTCAATCCTCCTCCATCAATCTTTCCTCTTCTCTTGCTTGGTGTTTTCATGGGTAGAGACAATCACCAAAATTCTCTCGATCTCCTCCATCTTTCACCATTCAATCCTCCAAATTGAATCCAAGCCTCTCAAATCCATCCCTATGCATTTCTACAACGAGAAATTCTATAAATACAACCTCATTGAACCAAGAAAAGGGATCCCAGGTTATCAAGTTTACTCTGTAGAATTTCATCAAGCATCCAAGCATTCAACATCAGCATCAAACAATCAAGTTTTCATATCATGGTTGCCTCCTATAGCTCTTCATTTGTCCATTTTCATGTTTAATCATCTAGAAATCATCATATAGGATTAGTTTCCTGTATTTAGCATCCATCTCGTTCTTTCAATTGACATTTTAACAATCATAGTGCACTCATGATCTGAGAGCCATCTTGATTTAATAAATCTTGGGACATAGAGAACAATATGACACTTTCAGTAGATTATTGCTTTGAATTAGTTCAATTTGATTTGTCTTTGATATAATGTCATATTAAGAAGTGTTTTATGTTTTACACCTCATTCACCACTTACAGTGATGACCGAGGATTTCATTCCCATTAAGATAGAAAAGGTCCCAGGTACTTTAAAAAAAAAAAATTATTATTATATATAATCCAGTTGAAATTTACTTATTCATCACTCTTTTTAGACTAATGATCCCATGATCATTTTGTAGGAAATGATGTTTTTTATAAACATCTAATTGATATTACATTGGAGCTCTTTGGGCCAACCATACGTACACGGTGGAATGCCCAAAATCAAGATTTAAAAGATGAGCTTATTAACCGTTTAGTTGTGCTCCTTAGTGATAAAACATTCAACCAAACCAAAGTCCTTAAGAAAGTTGGTACCTATCTAAAGTATTTGAGAGACCAATATAGGTCACACTTAGCAAAGAACAGAAAGAATGAGTGCCCCCCCATGATTCTAGAGAGGGAGTGGAAGGACATGGTGTCAGGTGGAAAGGAGAAGTCTGCAAAGGAAAAAGGAAAGACACCACCGAGCCAAGGAAGGTATGTGATACTATCAACAATGTAATTATATATTGATTACTCTTTATTTTTACATAATCTAACGTATTTCAAACTTTCATAGGTTGCCCGACACATCGAAGGCAACAAAGGCAAGACTAGAAAAACATGGGCAACACAAACTTGGCTCTGGTGGTTATATGAAATTAGCCACACAAATTTTAAGTATCAATAAATGAAATATTGCATCCAAATAATAAATTGTAAACAATTTTGGTTTTATCACACCATAGAAACAAAATTCATGATCTTATGCAAAAATGCAGGGCTTTGAATTCAACATAGTGCCCATAGAAGAGGACCTAAATATTTCCTTCTGGCAAAGCTATGGAGCCCTAGCTAAACGACTAAGAGTCTTGACTCGAAAAACACAATCTTCCACTGCATCCAACATGCAAGTAAATAAACTCAATAAATTTTATTTAAAATTGAATACTTGTGCAATCTATTCAATATTAATTTCCATCATAAAGTAATTATGTGTCTATTTGTTTTAAATAGACAAGCAATGATAATTTTGCACATGAAATTGGAATGCAACCTGGTGAGGGTGGAGCACAACTTGCAGATGAAGGTCATGGTGTGCATCCCGGTACTGGATGTATTCATGTGCTATACAAAATGTAGTATGGATTAATACAATTAAACATCTTTAATTGCATTTGGTGTATTAATTAATGTAACATTTCATGTTTCAACTTTAGAGCATGTAGAGTGTGATCAACATGTTGAGCATGATCAAGCTAGACAAGATCAGGAACATGATGTGGCCCCATCAGGTAAAGAGGACCACTCGAATATTCTTTTAAACATATTTAATTGCAATTGGTGTATTAATTAATGTAACCTTTCATGTTTCAACTCCAGATTAGGATTTAGAGGGTGTTGAGCATGTTGATCATGAGGCTATAAGACAAGATCAAGAACATGATGTGGCCCCATCAGCTAAAGAGCACCACTCTAATGTTCTTTTAATTAATGAAATAAATGTAACAATAATAATAAAACATATCAATTTAACATTTCTTTGCTATTGCAGCAGACCCCCCTTTTTAGCGACGTCCACGTCGTGAGTACACGACTAGGCATACATTAAGATCGCGAGCAAAGCTCGGAACAACTGAAGGGGGGACATATGATTTAGAAAACGATACTCCACTTCAAGTTTTTTTAGCTACAAAAAAAAGTGATTGTAATCGTATTAGGACAACCATATTTTTGATAATATGTAAAAACTGAAAGAATGAATGTTATATGTTAATGAATGAATGTGAATATGTTAATGAATGAATATTATATGTTATTAATGGATGAATGAATGAATTTTATATGTTATTAATGTATGAATGAATGAGTGTGAATATGTTAATGAATGAATGTTAAATTTTATTAATGTAGGATGAATGAATGAATGTTATATGTTATTAATGCAGGATGAATGAATGAATATTATATGTTATTAATGGATGAATGAATGATTAATGTTATATGATCGGGTATGGGGAATTGAGAGTGATGTGAGGGGGGGGAAGGGCCAAATGAGCTTCCACCTTCATGTGGTTGGCCCTATTAAGTAGGTAATATTAAACGATTTTTGAAACAAAGAGAAGCTCAATAAGGTAATGCACTTTTCAATATAAGAAATGCATCGTTTGAAGCATCAAACCACTATGCAAAATTGAAAGAAAGTGCTAAATTTTTACTATGAACATTGTGTTGTGTGTGGATTTTGTTTCAAAGCTTTGTTTCTTTTGTTTTTAGTGGTGACATAACTCTAAAATTTGAATTTTGTGCATAACAGGTTAGTGGAAAATTTGATAGCTCTGAAGGGTTTAGAGGCTCGATTGAGATAGACACACGGATATTTGGATCTTGTTGTTGATGGGAGGCTTCCACTTAACCATGAAATTTTGTACCATCCGCAGGTATGCAAAAATTTCTGTACTTACATTCATTCAACTTACTGTAATATAATATATGAAAAAAATCTCATTTTCATTATACTTAGATGGATTTTCATGCCATGTTCCAAAGCACATGTTTTAGAACAGGCAAGAAGGATGTTGGCAAGGGTTAAGGAATTTGGCTTTATACCTACCAATTGCATAGTTTACTTCATTCATCCAACATATTTCCAATGTGTTTCACAATTGTTGGAATCATATCCTATAATTATAGAACTAGTAAAATGAAAATATGTAAGTTTCAAATATGGAATTACATATCTTTCTATGAATTTTTGAAAGAAAATATCAAAATGGAGAATTATTAACAAAATAATATGCATAATTTCTAAGAGATCAGGGAATTTTTTTGCAGAGTTATCTTGAATATATTTAAGACAAAAGTAACTTACAGAGATTGAAGCAAAATATCGGTAGTCTAAAATCACCTGTCAACACATCTTACTAGTATCTCAATTCAAGAGAACTAGGTCCACTATTCATTAGACATTAAAATAAATAAAATCAATTCATAAGATTATTTTTTTCTAATAGGGTTGACTGGTTGCTTGTTTCTTTTTTATTGTTAGGAATTCATCAATATACACTTGGTTTTCTTGCCTTCTCTTGTCTTGTGGCTAGAGAGTTTCTTCAGAAGGCATCAAAGTAACCTTGAAGATTGACAATGGAAATGAGTACAAGGTTAGTATAACTTAATGTTAATTGGGTATGATTTTATTTGTTCAAGACCAATTTAGATTCATTTTCTGCTCACACTACTTTTATTTACATTTATGTTTTGCTAATATCCATTTTCCTTTACATTCATATTCTTTTATTCATATTTTGTTTACAATAATTATCATTTCTTCTCCTCTAGCTCTCTTTTATCCCGATGATGGATCACAGAGTGTGATCTGAAACGTTGATGCAAAAATCTCATACACAATCAAATCCACAAACAAGAATTTGATTTAATAATGTTTTCCTTAATTTAATCTAGGGGAGAGGACCCAGTACCTGAGATTTTTTCAATAGTTGTGATAGTAGTGGTTTATATAGTTCTCAACCCTAATCGCGTGGCCCAAAACAAATTTCGGGCCTCAATAAGCCTTTGGAAAGGCACATGTGTATTAGGTCACAGAATCAACTCACAGTCATCCGATTTAAAAGCTAATCGATGGGCTTGCCAACTTAAACATCTAGAATCCCCCTATAACTGTTAGATTTAGAAAGATCAACAGTTAAAAATTTGCAACTTGTAGACCTAAGATGTTTCATTCACCGATAGCCACCCTCTCCATCGATGGACACCTATCCTTCGTTCTATCGGTGGGATGCCAGATAATGTTTCCTCAATGCACCATAGTTCCCTTAACATACTTTATGCATTCGATAATTCATTCCCATGGTTATAATTCATGGTTACTTTTGTTGACAACTTGACTCTATCGATATATCGGGAGAGCACCTTAGGAGTCAGCCCGATAGAGCATTGTTACGTTGATACTAGGTTGTGAGCTATTTTCATCGGGCCATCGATGGGATTGTGATGGGGGTTCCATCGATGAAGCATTGTTAGGCCGATGGTATTGAATTTTATTTGATCCCACAAAATATGATCCAAATTAAAATATTTAGTCTAAGGAAATTATTCCATGTGGTTTGGAGGGGAAATGTTACCACATAGGTACTCTATGGCTTTAATCTAAGGGGGCCTAAATTGAATCACTTTTCATGCATGAGAAAATCACTACACTGGAATGGTGAGAAAGGGCTATTTTGGGTTGTTTATAAATAGAAGAGGGGATTAGATAAAACCATCCTTTGATCAAATCCCTTTAGATTGAAACCTCCTTCAATCTTAGCCTTACCTTAGATCAAAACCCACCTTTTTTTCTTGTTGTAGGTGTTGCCATTGATGTCAACAAAATAGAGATTCTTGTAAGTGTTGTCATTAATGGGTGGTTTCATGTGATGAAATCAGTGTGATGATCAAAAGTATTATGAAGTGTTGTCTGTTGGTTTGTTTTACTGCAACCAGGTTGATCTTCTAATCTACCTATAGAATTGCCAATTCCAATTAAGACCAACTCAAAGGACCTAGACCAACTGACGAGGATTTTAAGGACCTCCTACACTTTGGGCTCTGCAAGACCCGGGAGGTTGGTCCCTTAATGTGTTTATAACCTCTACACCATAATTATAGACAACATTAACAATAACAAATAGTCCCACTCAATAGCTCAACAGAACAGGATAAAACTGAATAGAATTGGTTGTTCATCAATAATTATCAACCATTTGGATCATGAGATAATCACAACAATACTTCAAAGTAAAAGATATTCATTAATTTTCAACTTGTAGCAGGCTCTGGGTGAACACAAACAAATATTGAATCACAAAGAATAGATACAACTTAGATCAGTGTCTTATATCCATGGAGGAGTCAAATTCACAAATGCCTAAGGGTTTACAACAGATTCAACCCGTAGCATATAAGATCTTTGATAATATTGCCTTACAATATCACCAATATGTAACCCTAACTCAATATTACTTACCAAATCCTTGGACAGAATGTATCAACCTACAATCTCATTTAAACATTTTAATTAATTCCTTGAATCAAAGCTAAAATAAGAATTATACACACCACAACAATGAGATGAACAAAATAACCCTTGATCACTTTATATAAAACTTAAATACGCTTGTACACAGGAGAGACATGAGCTTGAATTTATCAAATCTGATTCAAATTCTAGTACTATTATATAAGATTATATCTCCATGAATTCAAAACATATAACAAAAATGACTCAGAACCTAATTTGCATTTCCTTTGTAACTATCAGACTTTATGATTACTTTGTAACTTCACCTAGACTCGACCAAAAATTTCTAACTTGCTAACTCGTACTTCTAGCCTTGAAATCCTTCTTATAGAAAATGGAGCAAACAAGCACCGGGCCAGAAAGTACACATGCCACCAGCCAATTGGACCACTTAGTGACATCTCAAAATTCAATAACAATTGATATTCCCTTTGGATAATCTTCTTGTTATTTTCCATTTGCTCGTTGAGGATGATTTGTTATAGATGCAAATCTTCAAAATCCTGCACATTTAGACTGCCACTATAAAAAAAACTTGAAATTATTACGACTGCAATAGTTAGTTAACTAACTGTTAGCAGTTTACTCCTGCTCTAACTCTTTTTCAGTTAAATATGTATCCACCCATCGCGTGTATTCCTCATCACTCAGCCAATTGAAGTTGATTACCTCTACCTTGGCTCTATAGGGTGCATATTTAACTGCTACCTAGTTTCCCTCCTTTTCCAAAGACTCAAAAAATGAACTAGTGCTGATGATTTTGTCCATGCATCTCTCTAATAGATTTGAATCCAAGTCATCACATATTAAATCAATTTGGGCATCAATGACCCTGCTAGCCCGATCCTTCCATTGTTAAAGAGATCTGATATTACTTTTCTCATCAATTATATCAGGCAATAGTGTATCACTCCATTCATCAAAACTTTTCACCAATTCCCTTATCTTCCTACTCAAATTATTTGGTAAGGCTTGAAAACCTTGTAGTGACTTAACCAATATTTGAGTAGGTCTCAATGATTGTGGCCTATTATTAACATCAAATCTTGAGGCTTTATACATTATATCCAAGTCATTGGCCCTAGGGATCCATTTCTCAATCAATGGTATTGCTACTTCCCGATCCCTGTCAAAATTCTTTATTGCACCCAATAATAAAGAGTAAGAAGAATGTATACTTGGCAATCTATTATCAACTTTTTCATTTAAATGTTGAAAAACTATGGTGACAATTTTCTTTTTCTTTAGAGCTTCCCTCTCCTCATTATTCTTCAAAGAATCTTCTATCTCTGTGATTTTTTGCATTAATTGCTTCTTTGTTGGATCAACAGAGCAGGTTAGCTCCTCCTCAATTGGTTATAATGTGGGACTACGGGCAGGAGTCTCAGTGGGAGACTTTGGTGTGGAGACAATGGGGGTAGTAGGAAGTGATGACCTTGATGTAGATGGTAATGATTGAACCACAAGAGCACTTGGTGTTGCCTCTATCTGCTTGTGCCTCAGCCTTTCCACCTTTTTTTGCAGCTCAATATTCCTTTGCTACACCTTATTATATTCCCCAATCATAAAATTATATTTCTCTATATAATTCCTTTTTTCAGCTTCTCTCTTTATGTTGTTTTTTGTGCCAACTTGGCCACATCCACATTCAAACTTGTAGCCTCCACTGCTGAAGTTTTTGAAACTCTTTTTTATTATTAACCCTCCCCTCAAATTAGGGTTAATATTTGTTATGCTTGGATTTCTTCCTCCTGGGGCCAAAGCCCATATTGCCAAGGTCTCATACTCCTCACTGAAGTCAGAGCCTTGCAATGTCGACTTGACTTCTTCTTTGGAATTATGGAGGGGATGCTTGGATTTCAAAACAGCATCAAAGGCCATTGCATCAGCAATGTCCCATTTAGGTAAGATCAAGACACTAGCTTGATCAATCAGTTTTCTCCCTTCTTCTGGAGTGATTTTCTTAAATTCACTCATCATTTCAGCCTTCACTTCGTCATCATTCTCCTCATCTAACCTGTCTGGCCTCTGACCTCTTCTTTCCTTTCACTTTTCTTGGTACTCTCCCAGTTTCATCCTTCATACCAAAAAGTATCATCATTTAATAATTCCTTACAAGCCTCCATTCTTGTATCTTGTACACACTTTCCCTTCATGTCCAGCTCTGACAAGACTAATTCAGCTAGTGGTGGAGGGGATGGCATTCCTATCTACGGGTCTTGGTCTGTAACAATAGTTTCATCCCCTAGATCCTCTTGGGACTGCTCAATTGTTTTCCTTTTGGGAGTTGGCGATGGTGGTGGTGGTGATGGACTCCTCGGTGATGACTCAAGATCATTTATCTTTATGGTTCTTGGTGGCTTGAGATGTGATCTTGGTGGCTTTTTCTGCTCCATTATCTTTTTTCCTTTTCTACCCTTCTCTTCTTCTTCATCACTGTCATCCCTTACCCTCCTGTAGATGAGCCTGTCTTTTGGAAGTTGGTAAGTTGGCCTTTCTTCCAATGGCCTTGTAGCTTGTTCTTGTTTACCAAAATTCAACTCTAGATTTATTTTATTTTTCATTAAAGTACCCATGATTTCCTTGGATTTTTTCATCAAGAAATCAATCTTCTTGTGGAAAGGGGTGAATTCCATCAATGGATCACATTTTGGATCCATTTTGTGTAAAATAGCCAATAATTTGTCATAGGCAACCCATTTTTCCTTATTCAGTTCTTTCCTATTTAAATCAAATTCATTCCTGATTAGGTCTCAAGAAAATTGAGCTCATGAACAAATCTTGATCCTTTTATTCTTTTTCTAAACAAAGTGAAGAATCCTCCAGGGTCACACTACCTCCTAAAACTAAAACTTAAATTGTATGAATCAAAGAATTTACTCAAAGAGTACCCATCCTCCCTTTGTAATAACAAAATCAAAAATTACTGTGTAATTTGGATAGAAATTCCCTTTGCCTTTTCTAGTGAGATTGTTCTCATGAATGCAGCCAATCTGCCACATGACCTCAGCAAATCCAATCCTTGGTGGCACATTGTAAGGCAGGATGTGTGGAGTCCCCTGAAATCCATACACTCTCAAAATAAAACTGATTGGATATGGGATTATATCTCCCCAATTATGGCAGACCTTCAAATCAGGTCTCCTCTCCTTGGGCCTAATAAAATCATGCAACTCCATAGGAACCCTAGGTGGATTTACTATCATCCTTGCTCTTAATCTTGATGCAAAACAGTTATCAAACTATACATAATTAGCACTTTTTTTGTTATATGACAGGTTAGTAGTCCAAATTTGTACTGGCAGCCTTTCTCCGTAGCCAAATCTATTTAGTTTCATCGTCTCAGAGAAAAATTCCACATTCTTGAACAAAAACATATGCATGAGCATAGAATACCAGTAGAAAGGTGTGCTTGTATCATTTTGTTGTAGCTTCACCAACCCTTCGTGTATTTTCTAGGCTAGGAAATGAGCAAAATCATAAACTATAGAGAAATTTGGATGTTGTATTTGCACCCCCATGAACATGAATTCTATTGGCATCACAGTGCTAGGGATAAATCCCAATATTTGACATAGTGAGTAAAAGGTAGCTAGGAAGTGTTTGGAAAAAATATCCAGTTTGAAAGGATCCTTATCATTAGGGTTAATATGAATTATTGAACCTCTTGCCTTGGCCAAATGAGATGGGAGCATCTTAACTCTAAAGAGAGGCTTACTTTTCTCATATTCCTGCTTCATCTTTTCAAACTCAATAGGAACTATGAAGTCAATGGGTTCATACAAATCAAAAACTTGTTGGAATTTTTCTCTATTAATACTCTGTAAAACCCTTCCATCATTATCCTTGATCACCCGTGTGATAGCATCATACCTTGTAGCCACTACCTTGAGCAAATCCACATCTAGAAACACATTGGGTACCACCAATTTTCCTATGTCGTAAACCCAACCATTTGAGAATGGGTGGGGAAAATTCCTTTGTCCAAACCATAGTTTGAACATCTCCAAACCCTTCATCAACACTTTAGCATCAGTTGTATTGAAGTAATTATATATTAACCCCTCCACAAGGGTTTTTCCTTGCATTAGGGCCTGCCCTTTTCTTCTATTAGTTGTCAACAATGGAAATTGCTCCAAGAAGTCATCGTGCAAGTTCCTTTTCAAATAATCAATTTGGCCGAAGTGGTGCTTTGATGGTGCCATTTTGGACAAACTAGGGTCCACTTGAATTACAGAATTTAGAACAAACTAGGACTTTTCAAGGATGCATAATTACAAACACGTAATTTACAATTTTCAAACAAATTTCAACTTCACTTACAACCATAATACAATTTCTAACAATTTCCCAACAATTACATTGCAGATTCACCTAAATTCAGGCTAAAAATTTCACCAAGAAATGCAGAATTTAACTTACGGATTTTTGACTTGCAGAAACCCTAATTATTCACTACTATAGCTTGTGATTTCTTCTTTGGCTTTAAAACTACTCTGTGAAGTTCCTTGAACACTTTTTGTGACAATAAAACAGGGAAATAATCCTCTTATTCCACCAAAATAGGCAGGAATATGTCTCGTCCGCCATTACTGCTCACTTGTGCGCCTCACCAATGACTCCAATCGCATTTGATGCACGTTTGAATCTTAACCGTTGATCTTCATCTAGGTTAAATCATCGAACAACTGTGCTTCAATCAATCTGACATTAACTTCCATTGTAGCAAATGGCCCACAATTCCTCCAATCAAAACATTCTAGCTCAGGAACCCTTACAACTCACGTTTCTAGACCTACCATCTCCTACGTCATCAAATAAATCCACGTGTCAACATTCCCTTGATATCGTGATCATTAACCATCTTGCAACTCTTGATCACATGATAGCGAGCAACCGTAGATCTTGATCTTCGGCAAACTTGCTTGTGTAGACGGTTGACAACTTTGACTTTAAATGTCGAGCACCTTTTTTGTTTAGATTAAAACATCTCCGCCAATTTTAAGCATGTACATTTTAGATCCGCTTTAGTAGCTCGCCAGTTAATATATTAAGGTCGGCAAAATATTTAAACATTCATAATGTTCCTTCGGCCTCTCTGAATGTGACAAATGGCGCCTTCCCCTGATATCGTGATCATTCAATACTCTGTGGTGGGGTCATCACAGGATGGCGGGGAGCGGCTAAGATTTAATGCCTTATAATTAACGGCCACAATAATTCGTCGAACTTTCGACAAACCTCCAAAAAGCGTCCGACAAATTTGCAATATGTCCTAGGAGACTTTCGTCGTAATGACTTGTTTATTTTGTCGCAAGTTTGACAAACTTCTATTGTTGATCCAACACTTTGGCAAAGGCATGCCACTTGTGTTCTGGCTACAGTTCATCGCTAGATCAACAAAATGTCTGTTGATATTGTGACGAACACCAGGACCCTTTTCTGTGGCGGCAATCGACGAATTTGTGTCGTGATTTTGACGTTTTAAAGCTAGTTGGGAAAGCGACAAAAAATATTTCACTGGTTCGTCGATATTCTGACAATATATTGTCGATATTCCAACCAATGTTCGTCAAAAATTGGAGTCAAATACATTAGTGTAAGCCAGTGAAAAATGATGATTTTGAGGGTATGTTTGATGTTCTTTATGCTAATGTCATATATATTTTAATGTATCCCATGGTTTGTACAAGACTAGACATTATCTAAGAAGTGGGAGTTCTTAGCAGGCTTATGTCTAATCTTTGTAAAGAGCATTGGAACTATGTGAAAAGGGTGTTTAGGTATTTTTGAGGAAATTTTCTTTATTGTATTTTCTATCATGGGTTGATGATGTGGGCAAGTTGCTTGATATATAAGACTTTGTTGATTTATATTGAATTGATGATTTGGATAACAAGAGGACCATGGGCAATTATGTATTCACTTTGTTTGGAGGAGTTGTTAGCTAGATGAGTAAGCAACAACCCACATTTACATTATCCACTATAGAAGTAAAGTACATGGCTGCAACACATGCTTATAAGGATGTAGTGTGGTTATAAATATTGAGTTAGGTATTGGATTTGAGTGCAAACAGGTCAAAACTAGATATCATATTCAAAAATCTATTTGTTTCGAGGCAAAGAATCCAATGCATCATGCTTGTACAAAGCATATTGATGTTTAATAACATTTTTTCCACAAGAAACTTGAGTGTGGTAGAGTCATGATACAAAAGGTTGACACTTTGGTTAATGTTTTAGATTATCTCATTGAGCTAGTGAGCATAGAGAAATTCTATTGGTGTAGAAAGGTCATGGGTCTTGTCTCGTCTAGCACTTGATTTATATTTAGTTTTCTTTTATCTATTTCCAATGTAGATACCAAGTGGGAGGATGTTAGGATGAAGTGTGTCATTCACTTTGTGAATCCCATGTCTTTTTTTCTTTTTTTTTGATAAATAAGGGGCCGAAGCTGAGGAGATTGTATTAAAATTAAAAGAGTAAGGATTTACAAGACTTGAAGCCTCAACAAAAGATAAAACAAGCAGAATCATGGCTTCCATGAGAAGATCAAAATCAGAACATGAAACCTTAAAGATATCCTAAACAAAATCAGAACATGAAACCTTAAAGCTATCCTAAACAAAATCAAAATCAGAATATGAAACCTTAAAGCTATCCTTGCTCATCATGGAGTCAACTATTTAAGAGTCGATCCATTAGCTCCCATATTTGCCAATGCATTTGCCATTGTATATCCCATGTCTTGTAATTGTATTTGATTATGTAGATGATAAATAGTGTATAATCTCTAAACATCATGGAATGAAAAAATGGGATGCTCATGTGAGGGTGGGGACATTATTTACTTATCATTTATTCTCCAAGGTACTTGAGATATTTTGTAAGGCATTGAATAGGGAGGTTACATTGAAAAAATCAAAATTGAAAATTCTAAAGCATCTTTCTAATTTGGATATTATGTCACAACATTGATTTACCTTCATGAAGTGTTTCAATTTGGGAAAGTGATTGATTTGATTGTTATGATGGAATCTATGATATGTAGAGAGCTATAGGATTTGTAAGATGTGTAAGAGGGATTACTTACTATTGCAGGTCACTTGATCATGACTTTGGGGGCACTAGACTTTTTCTATGGCTCATGGTTTTGACTCATATGTTTGGGATTGCCACTTGGTGGTTTATTGGTTTTGACTTTTCTATATATTAAAGGCATGGGATAGAGGTTTGCAAGGGAGCTTTTGCAAGTACTCTTATAATGTTAAATTATTGTTAGACTAGAGGGATAAGCGACCGTATTGATGTACTTCAATTTCTAAGGATTAATACAAGCTTGAGTCTCTTTGGTGGTGGATTTTTTCCCACAAGGGTTTCTCCATGTAAATTTGTTGTTCATGTGGTTTATATTTTTTTTATGTTTACTTCTCCATTGCTACACTAATCTATTGGTTTAATCACATGCTTAATCAGACTGAACACATTATTTTGTTAATGTTCTCATTATGCCATTACTTTATATTCAACAACCTTTGATCATCAAAGCCAAATTTAAAGTTTGTTGTCTATTGTCTATGTTCTTTATCCTTTCCTCTTTTTATTTAAGGATACTTGCAAGTCGTCAAAAGAACGTGTCTTTTCGTTCGCTACTAACTTAATGATAAATACTTAATTCTCATTCAATATAACAATAACTAGATCTTTACTTGATATTTTTTCACCAATATCACCAAGTTATCTCAATTCTTTTACTCTTCATAGATAATTACTTATGCTTTCATTAGCAAGGAAGTTTTATTTTCATAAATAAAATTATTTTTGTGTTTTTTTAATTTTATACAAACCCTTTAGCATTGCCCATGTACAAATGGATGTATTGTTTTCCTTTACATGAGGAATGATCAAATCTTTGGCATATATTTGCAAGAGAATCTTGATGCTAGAGGCATAGCTGGTTTAGCCTCTTTTACCAATTATAATTAACCAGACATTGTATCCTTCCATTTAATTTTGCATCTTAAATATTTGGTTCACATAATTTGTGCCATCTGATTTATTTGTTTCATTGAGGTGGGATTCCAATATATTACATGATAAAAGAAACAAAGATAATGAATTTTACCAATCCCTTTTGGCTTATGCACACAACTCCATTTGATGAGCAACAACTCTTCACTGCAAAGTGATGGTTTGCAGTAGATTTATGGATTTGGCAGCAACTCTAAGACCCCTAACAAATTGAAGGTAGTTTGACACCTAACTATTTAATTGGGACACCTCTAAGACTCCTACTTCTAACACTTATATAGTTATTCAATATTTTAACACCTACACCGAAAGAAAACAAGACATGAACTAAAATAGTTGAACAATTCTTGCTTCACTAAATATAATAGAATGAAAGGCAAGGGATGCAATTACCTACTCAAACATTGGAATCCTCGGGATGGTCCACATGGCTAGGACACTCTTCTTTGTTTGATGATGTCTATGCAGTTAGCAAGTTGCACATTTGACTTTATTTATTAATTAATTGAAAATATCAAATGCATTCATTTTGTAATAGACAATACGTCTTGTTTTACATTTTCTCCCCCCTCAATCAATTTAACACTCCTAATATTTGCACTTTATCCATTGCGGCCCTGTTCAACATGAGACATGATACCAACCTAACTATCCACAAAGATGCCAAATTTTCTAAATTATCCCACAATCTTTCCAATTTTTAACAGTTCAATATACACAATTCTATTAGTCTTTTCAGATTCCTAAATCCTTTTAGAAGACTTGACAAGAGTGAACCTTCTAAGACCAACTATTTTAATTTTTAAACATTTGAGCTCCCTGAAGCCTGTAGGAAGATTGACTAAATTTCTACATCCTTATTCAACTTCAATATTTTCAACGTAGGAAGTGACCTTACAATCATTTAAAGTCATGTGCTCTAAGAACTTAGCTTGCCAAAGTCTTTCAAGAGAGCAGCAGGTAATGCAATTATCTATTGTTAAAATCTCTTTTAACATTTTCAACTGCACAAAGCTATTAGGAAGGGTAATCAATGTCAAAGCCATTAGGAAGAGTGGTTAATAAGCTACAACATTTTATTTTGTGGTCAGTTAAAAGATGAAAAGTTTCCAATACTAAATTATTAGTGATCCAAGAGTGAGCAACATTATGAAAAGCCTTCAAAAGCTTTCTGGCAATTGCTGCAAGCTGATGTGTTGGCTTATATCCAAGTATTGTAGTGCAGTCAACCTTCCAAAATCAGCAGGGAACTTTTCCAAATGGATGCATCTCCTTAAATTTAATTCAATCAATGAACATGATGAGCCAAATTCTTTTGAGAGGTATGCCAAATTGGAGTAGTGCTCCATTGTCAAATATTTCAAACTAGCAAGCTGCCTGAATCCTTTAGGCAAGTGTTCGAAATCACACTAATAGAATCTCAGCATTAATTAAGTGGCTGAAAGTTTTTGGTAAATTTTTGTACCCATTTAAAATCTATTATTGTCGAGATGAAGGAAGCTCGAGTCCTGGAAGTTTTACTGGTTTTTGAGATTTCACTTTAAAGCTTCCAAAATCTCCTAATTTTGGAGTGTAAGTGTTGCAAACTGATGGATATCCTAGTATGGTATATTGTGAAATATAGCCCGTAAAGTGTGAGGTAGCTATTGAAGCACACAAGATTTAAAATATTAAGATGTATTAATATAAGATTTCACGTTAAGCTGTTAATCATGTAGGGGAGAAGATTCAGTATTGAGCATGTTTAAATAGTTGTGATAGTAGTTGTTTATATAATGTTCAATAGTTGTGACTTGTTTATCCATAATTAAACAAAATGTATTCTTTTGATCTAAAAAGCAACCAATCATGTGATGCCACATCAGTGCTCAACTATCCATGATATGAATGCACAAGTATTGGTCTCACTTTTTTTTTGGGCCTTTTTGGATACCTTGACAAAAAGCATGCTGATGTGGCATCATATTTGATGATGTGGTCCTGAAACGGAAGTTACAAGTAAGCTGCTGTAAAAAATTGGGAGTGATTTGAAATATCTTCGTAGGATAAATAGAGGCATGAAGTTAGGGTGCACAATTATTGGGTCCTCTCCCCTACCTTCCCATACAATTGGTTCATTTATAACCTGCATCATATCATCGGAATAACTAAATCTAAATAGTAAATAAACTTAATGAGAAAAAATCCCATTGGCCTAGAAAACCAACCTAAAAGATAAGTGGCAAATATTTTATCGTAACATATTTCTACTCAATGCCATAGATGGTATACGGCCTCTCATGCATATAAGTAAAAATACCAAATTCTAAATTACATTTTGGAATGAATAATAACATCTAGTAAGAGTGCAGCTGTGAAATTGTATGTCTCACTTTGATTTATTGTAGAAATATACGAGCTTCTCTATTTTGAAAGCATATGAAAATGTAAAAGTATTCATGTCTACCATTTCTATATATTTGAGATTTTTTCAGCATCCATGATGCACATTTAATCATATTTAATAACTAAAATTCAAAGTTATGTGAATTTCAGTTAATTAATAAATATGATCAAATGTGCATCTTGGATGCTACATAGACATGGCCCTATCCTATAAAGTGTTTGGGACAACCCGAATTTTAAGAGAAAAACTCTTGAGGAATGAAATATGGCATTTAAATGTGGATAATAACATAATAGTGTACTCCACTTTTCAACATTATTGAACTACCAAAATCAATATTTATTAACATTTAAACATGACATAAACTAGTAAATTGTGACATTTTTTATGTAGATCAATTTGTAATTTTTTGAACTTTATAAATATTATTATATTATTTTTTAAATTATATTTGCATAAATTCCACTACAAATAAAGTCTTTCAACATTCTTTGAGATGGGATCATTAAATCCAAATATCTAAAGCACAAATAAATTTTGGTAATTTTAATTGAACATCTAATTTATTATTAAATTTTAAATTGGTGCTAATATAGATTTCAGACTTATATTTTACCATATTGTGTTCCTCTAGTGTATATATTGAAAAAATTAAATTTCTTTTTCCATCAAAACAAAGACATTCATGTGGAGAATAGTGCATTTTTTGAGATTTTTCTAACAAAGCTTGTTATTTTTCTTAGTGTTTTGAATGTATTTGATCCCCTAAAAGGTGAAACAAAAAATTGCTATGTTGTCAACATCTTGTACGATGGAAGAAGACTTTGCCAAGGATTCAATTTAAGTCTGGGAGTTCAATCCAACTCTTTTCAATCAAACCACCTTAAATAGAACCTCTCTAAGATTAAATACTACATTTTTCTAAAAACAATGTGATTTGTGGCAAAAATTAAGATGGCCAACAAATGGGATAGGGTTTTATGCTTCCACCCATGTGTGGACTCAATTGTAATTAAACATGTATTATCTAGAAGGTAGATGCCTTATATATTTTAATTTTATTTTTTTGCTTTGATTCATCTTCAACAACTAAGAATTCCCTATAAAATTATAGTCTCATTTGCTATGTTACTTCCCATCAATTGAACGATGCCATAAACAATCACTTGGACTTTCTCATACCTTTCAATCAAGATCAACTTGTAGTGAGCTTCAAGGTTATTCGAATGAAAAATCCTAGCAATAAACTTTCATTTCATCAAGAGATGCTTCTTTAGTCTTTATGAAATATTCTCTCTCAATTTTTTTGATTTTTAAACCAAACATTTACAATGGAATCAATCACCCGTTAAGGTTAGCATAACAAAACGTACATGAAAGAACTCTAACCAAGAATGTGTCCTAAAACCACTTAAGGAGGAGGGGCGAGCATATGGTCAGAGGATCCCTAGGATCTACTGAATCAACAAGTACGAGATTATACTGAAAGAGAAATATTAAACTCAACACCAAAGATGTACACTCAAGATCCTTTTGCAGGCGAGGTGCTAACATATGGTGGAGTACTACTGCTGAATTGAAATAACAACAAGGCAGATAACCAGCCAATGAACTTTCCATGCTACCACCAAACAATGGGGGAAAAAGATTGCAACATTAAAGACTTCTTCTGTTGCGGCAGGCATCCACTAAACCGTGGGAATTCTCCACTTGAAGTGGGTATGAAAGAGGTTATAAACAGATTTTCCTCACTGGCGATAAACCATCCAAGGGTGCTTAGTGTGAAATTAATTAAATAGAGCAGCAATAATAAAACTGAAACAGTACTACTGTTAGTAGCTTGTACAAAAGAGAAGGCTGCAATTCGCAATGCCAATTTCACCAATATTCAAGCACCTTGTTATACATTATCTCTTTGTCAAAATATAACGAGAAAAGAAGAAGAAAGATGGAAAACAGCAATTGATTTTA
Organism: Sequoiadendron giganteum; assembly: GCA_007115665.2. Lineage (NCBI taxonomy): Eukaryota > Viridiplantae > Streptophyta > Pinopsida > Cupressales > Cupressaceae > Sequoiadendron > Sequoiadendron giganteum. Next base: position 51,290,719 of record CM021101.1, on the reverse strand, counting down.
ATTCTGATCAGCAAACTGTAATTCTGGAAATATATATCAGCAACTACAAAAATTCATAAATTGCTCACAACTCAATCAAAATACCTTTGAAATGCGTGAAGTCAAAGGCATAGATCAATTGGGAGATAGGCGCCCCTGTTAAGACACAAAAATAGCTCCAAAAGACCTACAATATTTAAAGGCACATTTCCCAATTCTAGCCGAATGGTATGACCCTTGAGAGGGGCGATTTTTCAATATAAAAATCCACACTCCAAAATAAAATCTGAAATTGATTGGAGATGGTCGCCTAGACCTTAGGAATCTTATTAGCAAATGCCCAGAACAATACGAAATTCGTACATTCAACCATGAGCAAAAACAACATTCAGCTGTATGCAAACAACAACTGTAAAACTAGAAATTACATCAAAATTTCACCTTGAAACACAATCTGCTAGTCTGAATGAGAAGTAGCAATAATTCAACTAGGTATTGTCTTGCAAACATGAAATTGAAGGAAGAACTAGGAGGTCAGCATTCCTCGAAGTATAAAATGATAAATCATTTTGACAGCATAACTTTAGCAAAATGATGGATGATCAAATGTTGGAGCCAAGCCTCAATTTTAAAAGAAGATAGGAGACTATTCAAATCCTCCAAGAAGTACGCCAAAAGCCAAGCCTTTTCAAATTTCCAAAAAGAACATAACTCTTCAAAAATACGCCCCACGTGAGATAATAAAGAATTAATATTAAAACCTTTTAACTCCTTCATGTGGTGCCACCCTTAAAGTCCCCTTTTTAAAATAACTTAAGTTCATACCTTAGGCCAAGGGGTCAACTGCAAATTAAAACCAACTGCTCAATTAATGAAGAAAACCATTAGAATAATATTTCCAAAAGGCCAAGGCTTAGTTCTGAAAACTGCTACCAATGACGTGATGAACTGAAGGCTAACAACTGCTAACTGCCAAAAATAGTATTTACTATAAATAGTAAATAATGAGGAAAGAACACAAAACCTCCAAAACTGGAACCCTTTGAAACACCTCAATGAGCCTACAGGATTCCGGGATAGGCTGATGAGCTACTGACAGGATTACTGCCAAAAGGGGAACATTACAGTTCACCCCCCTCGAAATTGCTTGTCCTCAAGCAACTGCAAAGCTGGATTTTATAAAATTTGTTCACCTTCCCAAGTAGCATCTTCAATAGGCAAATTTTTCCATCTTACCAAATACTCCTTGATTGTTCGTCTCCTCAAGGACCGCTCCCTACTGTCAAGGATCTCTTCCGAAAGCAACACCAACTACCCTTCTTCGTCTAAAGGAGGTAATTCTGAAGTAGCTACCACATTGTGCCCAAGTGCCTTCTTCAGGCAAGAAACATGAAAAACATTGTGAACTTTGTTGTCCGCTAGAAGTTCCAACTCATATGCCACTTCACCAATCCTTTTAGTGACTCTAAACAGACCATAGAAACGTGGCTTCAATTTGTTTGCACCACTCTTTTTGAGAGAAGACTCTCTGTAGGGCTGAAGTCTCAAATAAACCATGTCTCCTACCTCAAATGAACGTTCAATACATTGTTGATCAGCATACAACTTCTGCTGATTTTGGGCTTGCTGCAGATTTTCTTTTAGTGACTTTAAGATGTCTTGATTGTGCTAAAGCATATCTCTTGCCTGGGGAGCTCTACTATCACCAAACACCAAGTCTACAAAGTTAGGAGCTTCATACCCATAGAGTGCCATAAAAGGAGACATCTTAGTTGGCATGTGATAAGAAGACATTTAACAAAACTCTCCCAAATGAAGCCACTTAACTCAAGCCCTTTGCTGCGCTGAAACATAATTTTTAAGGTAGCCTTCTAATCACTTATTGACAATCTTGGATTGCCCATTCATTTGCGGGTAATAATTAGTGCTTGGAGTGAGCACTGTACCACTCAATCTGAAAATCTCTTGCCAAAACACACTTAGGAACTTGTTGTCCCTATCACTGACAATGGTCTTAAGCAAACCATGCAAACGAAAAACTTCTCTAAAGAATAACTCAGCTACTTGAGCTGCTATAAATGTAGTAGTGATGGCATAAAAATGAGCATATTTGGTTAATCTATCCACCACAACATAAATGAAATCACGGCCTTGCACCTTGGGTAACCCGGTGATGAAGTCCATAACAATACTCTCCCATTTATGATTTGGAATAAGCAAGGGCTGCAACAAACCAGCAAGAAAATAATGTTCATTTTTATTCCTTTGACATGTAGGACATTCCCTTATGTAGTTCATGACTTCTTCCTTCATTCCCTTCCAAGCAAACCTTTCTCTTATCTGCTTGTAAGTCTTGAACATACCTTGATGACTAGCAAGAGGAACATCATGAAATGACTGAAAAATCTTTCTCTTAAGCTTGGATTCGGGTACCAAAAAGATTCTACCCTTATACATAATCAAATCACCAACCAAGTTATACCTTTCATCAACCAAATGGCCTTCTATAATGTTGGTAGTAAACTGATTTTTCACATAATCAGCAGCAATCAACTCTCTCCAATCTGCTGAAATCTCACAAAGTGACTGCAATTGAGGCCTTCTGGACAAAGCATCTGCAACTACATTGTTTTTCCCCTTAACATACTCAATATCAAAGTCATAAGCCCGAAGCTTGCTTACCCTTTTATGTTTCCTTTCATTCAAATCATTTTGCCGCATGAAATGTTTAAGACTATTATGATCAGTCTTAACCACAAATTTACTTCCCACCAAGTATTGACGGAATTTGGACAAAGCATGCATGATGGCAAGCATCTCTTTGTCATAAATCGAGTATAATTTTTTTGCTCCTCTCAATTTTTTGCTCTCAAAGACAATAGGATGTTTGTCTTGCATAAGAACAGCTCCAACTCCTTCTCCTGAAGCATCACATTGTAATTCAAAAGGCTTTTTAAAGTCAGGCAAAGCCAAAACTGGACATGAACTCATAATTTGCTTGAACTTATCAAACACTCCTTGTGCTTTATCTGTCCATAGGAAAACTCCCTTTTTGGTGAGATCTATAAGAGGTGCTGCCATGTGAGAATACCCCTTGACAAACCTTCTATAAAACCCACATAAGCCCAAAAATCCCTTCAAGTGAGTCAGATTTTTCGGAGGTGGCCAAACAACAATGGCTCTAATCTTTTCAGGATCAACTTTGACCCCCTTAGAACTAATAATGTGGCCAAGATAGAGAAGCTCAGTCATCCCAAACTCACATTTAGATTCTTTAGCAAACATGCATTTAGCCTCGAGAATGCTAAGCACTTCTTCCAAGTGTTGAAGGTGCTCCTCCCAAGACTTACTAAAAACAAGAATGTCGTCAAAGAAGATAAGCACAAACTTCCTCGACTGTTGCCTGAAAGTCTTATTCATACATGATTGAAATGTTGTTGGAGCGTTAGTCAAACTGAATGGCATGACAAGGAACTCAAAGTTCCCATAGTGACATCTGAAAGTCATTTTCTCAATATCTCTCATTCTGATTTGATGGTAACCAGATCGAAGATCAATCTTTGAAAATAACATGGCCCCATGAAGTTCATCAATAAGCTCATCTATCCTAGGAATAGGATATCTATTCTTGATGGTTTTCTGATTCAATGCACAATAATCAACACACATCCACATTGTACCATCTTTCTTTTTGACCAATACCACTGTTGAAGCAAATGGGTTTTTGTTTGGTCTAATGAACCCTACCTCAAGAAGCTCTTTGATAGTCTTTTCTATCTCATCCTTTTGTTTCTTTGGGTAGCGGTAAGGAGTAGTGATGACTGGTTTGGCGCCTTCTTCTAATTTAATCACATGCTCACACCCTCTTTCAGGTGGTCTTCCTGAAGGTAAGTCACCAAAAACCTTGCTCTTTTTAGAAAGAAGAGCTTGTATATCAGGCGGATATTGTCTTTTTTCTACAACCGAATCAACTGGTAGGATGACACTTTGTTGCCCACTCAACTTGATCATGATGGATCAGCCTCTCCATTCGTTTCAAGGACACAATCCGTGGACCTCCATTGGACATGCCTCTCAAAACTACCTTCTTCCCATCAGCTTGGAATTTCAATTCCATAGTTTGCAGATTCAAAGTGATATCTCCAAGAGATCGCAGCCATCGTATTCCCAAAATAGCATCGGTATCACCAATGCCTACCACATAGAAGTCATCCTTCACCTCATAATTCCCCAATTGCATAGAGAGATTAGGAATTTTCTTGGTGCAAGATATGGTAAAGCCATCTGCTACCATTACTTTGAATCCTTCAAAATCTTCAGTCTTCAATCCTCTTTTGGTAACTAGGCTTCATCAATAAAATTGTGAGTTGCTCTTGTATCAATTAGAGCAACAATCCTTTGAGAGCTAACCACTCCACGTACTCGAAAGGATTCGTTCTTTTGGAAACTAGATAGTTGGGCAAAAGCACTACCATCTCCAACTTCTGGTTCCTCTTTTGGAGCTTCTTCTTCCTCATCACATACTGCTGATGAGGTTAATGAACGCCCTCCAAAGAGTAACACGAAAGTCATGAGTCCACCATATTCTTTGTGGAGCCACTCCATCCAAGTGTGGAATGTGGCTCCATCAAACCTTCCAAATAGAACCACAAGTCTTCTTTCAGTAATGTTAGGCACCATTACCAGCCTTTGAAAATCAGCAACATAGGTATCTAAAGATCCGTGTTGTTTCATTGTGCCAATTCTCGGAAGGATCTCTGTATCAAATCTTTCAATTAATTTGGTATCTTCATAGGTTGATGAGGTTATGGCCAAGAGTAACCAAACCGTGAGTCCACCATTCGTGAGCCACTCCATCCAAGTGCAATCATATTGTCTGCACTACCCATTATGCTTACCTCCATCAAAGTGGTCCAAGGTAATCTTACCCAAAGCTTGTTGAAAATCATTCCTATGGTTCATGGGAGGACATTGTTCATTCCTTCCACCATGCCTTCTACTTCTTTGATTCATGAATTGATCAAAGGTCCATGCATCTCTCATATCAGGGGGTAAAGAGATGTACTCCATATAGGCTTGCCTAGCATCATCCGCAAAAGGTACTCCAATTTCAGGTTGTTGTTCATCTCTCAGAGTGAATGTAGGGAGGAGAGGTCTAGATGAAGATCCTCTTGTATTTGTAACATGTTGTCCAACAGTTCTATCCCTTCCATTAACTGCTGAAGCATTATGACCACCGGGAACATAAGTTCCATTAACACCACTATTACTGTTGTTTTCACCAGCATGATTTGGTTGGGGCTGAATATTATTTTGAGTAGTTTGCTGATCCAATTTATCCAACAAACGTGCCATCATCTCTAACATGTTATCAAACTTCTTTTATGCTCGTGCATCTTTTTCTTCCATCGAAAGTCGGGACTCGTCTGACATTCTCTCAATTGTTTTACCCGTTTCCCTCAAAGCTTCTAACAAAGTATCTGCTTCTGGCACTGGCGGAAACTGTAACTGAGATCTGGCCTGAGTTCTATGAAGTATCTGGTTGCTCTGTCACTCATCTGTCAACTGAAAGACTAGTAGACACAGGATGGCAGAAACTTCTGCTCTGATACCACTAAAATATTCTCTCTCAATTTTTTTGATTTTTAAACCAAACATTTACAATAGAATCAATCACCCGTTAAGGTTAGCATAACCAAAACGTACATGAAAGAACTCTAACCAAGAATGCACCCTAAAACCACTTAAGGAGGAGGGGCAAGCATATGGTCAGAGGATCCCTAGGATCTACTGAATCAACAAGTACGAGATTATACTGAAAGAGAAATATTAAACTCGACACCAAGGATGTGCACTCAAGATCCTTTTGCAAGCGAGGTGCTAACATATGGTGGAGTACTACTGTTGAATTAAAATAACAACAAGGCAGATAACCAGCCAATGAACTTTCCACGCTACCACCAAACAATGGGGGGAAAAGATTACAACATTAAAGACTTCTTCTATTGCGGCAGGCATCCACTAAAACGTGGGAATTCTCCACTTGAAGTGGGTATGAAAGAAGTTACAAACAGATTGTCCTCACTGGCGGTAACCATTCAAGGGTGCTTAGTGTGAAATTAATTAAATAGAGCAGCAATAATAAAATTGAAACAGTACTACTGTTAGCAGCTTGTACAAAAGAGAAGGCTACAATTTACAATGCCAATTTCACCAATATTCAAGCACCTTGTTATACATTATCTCTTTGTCAGAATATAACGAGAAAAGAAGAAGAAAGATGGAAAATAGCAATTGATTTTAATTCTGATCAGCGAACTGTAATTCTAGAAATGTATATCAGCAACTACATAAATTCATAAATTGCTCACAACTCAATCAAAATACCTCTAAAATGCGTGAAGTCAAAGGCATAGATCAATTGGGAGATAGGTGCCCCTGTTAAGACACCAAAAAAGCTCCAAAAGACTTGCAATATTTAATGGCACATTTCCCAATGCTAGTTGAAAGGTACGGCCCTTGAAAGGGGCAATTTTTCAATATAAAAATCCACACTCCAAAATAAAATATGAAATTGATTGGAGATGGTCGCCTAGACCTTAGGAATCTTATTAGCAAATGCTCAGAACAATATGAAATTCGTACATTCAACCATGAGCAAAAACAACATTCAGTTATATGCAAACAACAACTATAAAACTAAAAATTACATCAAAATTTCACCTTGAAACACAATCTGCTAGTCTGGATGAGAAGCAACAATAATTCAACTAGGTGTTGTCTTGCAAACACAAAATTGAAGGAAGAACTAGGAGGTCAGCATTCCTCGAAGTATAAAATGATAAATCATTTTGACAGCATAACTTTAGCAAAATAATGGATGATCAAATGTTGGAGCCAAGCCTCAATTTTAAAGGAAGATAGGAGACTGTTCAAATCCTCCAAGAAGGTACGCCAAAAGCCAAGCCTTTTCAAATTTCCAAAAAGAATATAACTCTTCAAAAATACGCCCCACTTGAGATAATGAAGAATTAATATTAAAACCTTTTAACTCCTTCATGTGGCGCCACCCTTAAAGTCCCCTTTTTAAAATAACTTAAGTTCATACCTTAGGCCAAGGGGTCAACTACAAATTAGAACCAACTACTCAATTAATGAAGAAAACCATTAGAATAATATTTCCAAAAGGCCAAAGCTTAGTTCTGAAAACTGCTACCAATGACGTGATGAACTGAAGGCTGACAACTGCTAACTGCCAAAAATAGTATTTACTATACATAGTAAATAATGAGAAAAAAACATAAAACCTCCAAAACTGAAACCCTTTGAAAATCCTCAATGAGCCTACAAGATTCCAGAATAGGCTGATAAGCCACTAACAAGATTACTGCCAAAAGGAGAACATTACACTTTAGATCTCTCATTTTAGGATACACAAACATAATCTTTTCACTTATGTTCTTTTTGTTAGCTAATCTATCAGTTTTGGTTACTGTAAATTGAATTCTTTATTTATAGTTTCAAGGGAAAAGACAAAATTAGACCCATTGTTTCCTTCATTATTTGTGACACGAATAGCTTGGAACATGTGTCAAACAAAACTAAAATAAAAATTATCAAAGGAATTTATTCTATAAATGGCATTTGTTAGTTACTTATCTTCAATTCACTTTTGCGTTATTGAAGATTTCCTTAGAAACGTTTATAAAACAAGTGTTGTGCAGCTGCAGTCCCTGTCAGAGGCTTCGAGTATGGTAAATGAATTTGTAGTAAAAAGGCACCTTACCAGGACACATTTTAATCTGATTTACCACCTATTCCTAAATGTTACACATAAACCCCTGCAAACTTTATTATTAATTGCTTAGTAGAGTACCTCCCAAGCTGAGAAAGAGAATTGGCTTTTGCTCAAATAAGAAGTGTTTCCTGAGCAGCTTTTAACATTCTGGAAGACAATTCCGAGTCTTTTGAACTGTATTCTGCAAGGCTTGAGCATAAGAAAAAGATACATGCCATGGTTTTGGACTTTATTCCATTGCATTCAAATTCAAGGTTGTCTCCACCTCAAACTATCCTCCTAACAAAAACTGTATCATAGTGGCATACATCAAATGGATTAGAAAAACAGTGTTTTGCACCAGGCAAACAATTAAAGTTAGTATGGGTTTCAACTTTCAATTGATACATTAATTTAATTACATTTTACAGAAAATCTTGAGAAATAACAGTGTAACGTGCAAGGCCCATAGTGTGCAAGACCCCAGGCAGCTAACTCAGAAGGTCCATTCGGGATGCTAATGACTCATCTTAGCAAGAAAAATTAAAAACAGATCGGTACTAAACAGTAAAAGAAGAAATGCAAATAGAAAAAGCAATGTTAACTACAACTCTGTAAGGCTATTTTTATTAACCAAGAAGAACCCAAAATTTATTAAAAAATGGATTTGCTGAAAATGAATGCAACCTTTTGGCTTGAAGCAAATGCATGAGTAATTGGTCTTTCAGCTGCTATACTGTATGAAGCTCCACCTTCCTTATATCTTGTTGATTTTATTGTGACCTCATCTTCCAAAGGTACAGCTCTTCTGAAGACTAAAATACATGGCGTCTTTCTTTTTATTAGAGCTTTACAAGCTTCTAACAAGGTAGCTATAAATTATTCCATTTCGGTAAGTCTTTCTTTTACAATGCAAGCCTACACATTGCAGGTATGCAACATAGTGTTGCACTTTTTTTCTGTAAAATTAAAAATTTCATGGCCGATGCCTCTCATCATAGTTATAGATTCAATATTTTTTAATGTTGTAGAATGTTCTTGGGCCAACAATGAACTGAACTCATTGCACCACTAATGCCAAAGTCCTAGCGATACCATCATACTAGACAAAGAAAACACTCTACAAACCGAGCAACTAAAACAAATTCTGATAAAAGAGAAATGATAATTTCTTCCATATTATTTACTAGCAAAAGCAGATTGACAGAATTGAAATTCCTGATTTCAATCTGATTTGCCCTCGGTTTCTAAATGTTACATATTAACTCCTGCATAATTTATTACTATGGATGTTACCGATTTTGGTATGGATTCGGGTTTGGTTCGTGGATATAGCAAATATATATATATACCTATATGCAAGTTGTGGGATTAGGGTCCACTCCCGATAAAAGAACAAAATAAAATTGAAGAGAATAACTTCAGACCCACAAAGGGGGGGCAAAAAGAATAAAGAATACTAACTTGGAGGAGGATTAAAGACCTAAAGAATCCAACAAGGGACTAGGAACACAGCTTTTGAGGAAAGTAGCATGAAGAATCAAAGATAAGACTAAACTAATATCCCTCTATAAACTAGAACAAGCCATTAGGCCCTTTTTGATAAGCCCTTCTTGTTGGAATATGGTCAGCGCTCCCCTCAGTATTTGTGACATGGCTTAACCACCTCCCGTGGATCCATTAACTCTCACATTTGTATCGGGCATTAACAGGTCGATCTTTTGGTGCAATGGCAATTGTGTTCCAACAATTGGTATCAAAGCCAAAGGTGTCGGGTTCGAATCCCCTCGGGTAATACTGGGGGAGATTGTTGGCATATGGTCAGTGCTCCCCTCGGGATTCATAACATGGCTTAACCGCCTCCCATTTATACATTAACTCTCACAGTTGTATCGGGCATTAATAGGTTGATCTTTTGGTGCAATGGCAACTGTGTTTCCAACACTTCCTTCTACTCCAAGTAAGAAGAGCATCCATGGTCCACTGAGTGCCCTCCACAACAACATCTCTTCCTTCAAGCCGAAGTTTCTCAACTTCAGTTTTCAACCTTTCTTCTATCTTGGGATGCTAATGTTTGGTTTTGAGATACGGTTCATTGATTGGACTATGGAGCACTTCTTGACAAGAACAATCAACTCATCATGATCAAGGAAATCGGGGATCTCTTCATCTAATTCATCCATAAACAGAAAAGTGTCTGCATCATTAGAGCTATTTCCCTCCTCTTTGAGGAGAAACTTAATACTGTTGGGTATATGAAGTGTTGATAGAATTATCACAAAGTAAATGAAAAGAAACGATTGCAGAAACTAAAAACAATTGAAAGACCAAAATACACAAACAAGAAAACACAATTTTTATAGTGGTTCACCAACTGGCTACATCCACTTTCAGCAGGGGAAAATTTGTTTTTCCAGTACACCATATACTACATATAAACCAACTTCATCAAGAGAGTTTTTACATTTCCAAGTTTGAATAAGAAATAGCCTTAAAGAAAGGAAGGTGAAGAGACATGGTAAAGAAAATGGCCAAAAGAACCATTGGGATTCACAAACCCAATAATCTCTCACTTGAAACCCAACAAGTGCTGCAACATACCAGATATTCCCTTGCTTGGTTCTTCGGAATGCCGAGAGAAGCTCTACAAAATTCGAACTTCTCCCTTGGTACTACCTTTGTCAATGCATATGTCGGGTTCACTTTAGTATCAATTTTTTCCACCTGCAACTTACCCTCATCAAGAACATGTCAAATAAAATGATATCTCAGGTCTATATGCTTGGTTCTATCATGAAAAGCAGAGTTCTTGGCCAAGTGAATAGCACTGTTGCTATCACAAAACAAACAAAGTGAAAACAAATTGTTTACACCACAATTCTCCCAATAAACGATGTAACCATATCATTTCCTTTGCTCCTTCAGTGATAGCAATGTATTTTGCCTTAGTATATGAGAGTGAAACCACTTGTTGCAACCATGAAACCCAATTAATAGCATCCCCGGAAAATGTTAATGCATATCCAATAGTAGACCTTCATTTATCCAAATCTCCAGCCATATCCGAATCAACATAACCTCGCAGTTGAGTGTCCTTACCTCCAAAACATAAAACATGATCTGAGGTACCTTTCAAGTACTGTAAAATCCACTGAACCGTCTGCCAATGAGATTTACCCGGATGACTCATAAATCTGCTCACAACTCCCACTGCATGAGCAATATTCGGACGAGTACAAACCATGGCATACATGAGACTCCCAACTACTGATGAATACGGAACACCTTTCATTTGTTATTCATCTTCTTGTGTTTTTGGACACATTGCTAATGATAAGCAAAAGTGATCAGCAATGGAGTACTATTAGACTTGGCACACTTCATATTGAACCTATCCAAGACTTTGGCAATATATTTTTCTTCAAATAATCTGATTTCTCTCCTTTGTCTATCCCTGATTATTTGCATCCCAAGAATCCTATTTGCTGCCCCTAAATCTTTCATGGAAAAATGTTGAGCCAAATGTTGCTTCAATTCATGAACTATCCTCACACTAGTGCCAGTAACCAACATATCATCAACATAAAGCAAAAGTTATAACAAACTCACCATTAGCAAGCTTCTTATAGTAGACACACGGGTCTGATTTACGAGTAAAATGTTGTTGAGTCATGAAGCTATCAAATTTAAGATACCACTGCCTCAGGGCTTGCTTGAGCCCATACAAACTTTGCTTCAATCTGCAATATAAATGTTCATGACCCTGTTTAGCAAAACCTTCAGGCTGCTCCATATACAACTCCTCTTCAATATACCCATGAAGAAACATTGTTTTGACATCAAGTTGCTCAAGCTCAAGATCCCATACAACTGCCATGCCCAAAACAGCACGAATTGTTGTCATCTTAACAACTGCTAAAAAAATTTCATTGAAATCAATCCCCTTTTTCTGATCAAAACCTTTCACAACCAATCTAGCCCTATAGTGTTTACTACCTCCATCTTCTTTCAGGCAATACACCCATTCTTTAGAGGTTTTCGATTTGGTGAAAGGGTAACCAAATCCCAAGTACATTTGTCTTTATAGAGTCCATTTCATCTTGCATAGCCTCCATCCATTTCACTAAACTTTCATCTTTGTAAGCCTATTTAAAGGTTGTAGGCTCTAACTGATCAAAAAGCAATAACTCATAATCATCAAATTTTGTTGGACGCCTTTTCTCCCAAGTAGACCTCCTTAATTGAGGAGCTTGTTACTGAAAATTTGTGTACAAACTTAGTCTCTATAATTGATTTTTGGCATCATCTATATCAGACTATAAATTACCTCCAATGCCTTGCCTCTGAGCTCCAATCACCCATGGAAACAAATTGCCCTGTATTTGCACACTACTTTGTTTTTCATTTCCCTATGCCAAATTCCTTCAATTTCCTAGCACATAGTTAAACGTTGTCATTGGCTGCAATGACATAGACATAGCTTGTGAAAGATTATTTAAAGGTTGTGTTTGAATGTGAATAGGAAGAAATGAACATAGAGTAGGCAGTATGGAAAAAACAAAAGGTTGTGCACTAGGATGAAGAATGGCGCTAAAGCTAGATGACTACACAGCATCCCCATGAGGCAACAAAGAGACATTTAAAGGTTGAGGATGCATTGAAACAGACAAAGGCTCCAATTGACTACCAAAAGTGAAACTTTCAAACATCAAATTACTTCCCTATTCAGGTTGCATATGCACATGGATAGGCAACAAGGAAGTAATAGGATGGACGCCAAGGGTAGAGAGTTGTGTACAAACAATTGGAGGCTGCATATTACATATAAAGGTTGCACACTACTTTGAGGGGGTTGTGTGGCATTTACCAGAGGCAGTGTTGAAACACTTGGTGGCATAAGATTTTTGAATGACACAAAACTAGGGGAAGCTGCAAATGAAAAGATTTGATATTCTTATGACCATTATCAAACAAGTCAACATCTATATATGTATTTGAATATGTGCTCTGTTTTTTGAAACTTGGGAAAACTTTCTCGTTAAATACAACATCTCGACTGCAAGTAAACTTTTTGGCAACGAGATCCCAAAGCCTGAAACCAAATTGATCCTCACCATATCCAATAAATATACATCTTTTAGATTTTGCATCTAACTTTGTTCTCTGCTCTTTTGGAACATGAGCAAAAGCTTCACACCCAAAAACACGAATATGATTATAATAAATTTGTTTCCCGAGCCATCTCTCCTCCAGGATATCAAAATCCAATTGAGATGAAGGAGCTCAATTGATCAAATACATCAATGTATTACAAACCTTTTCCCAAAATTCTTTCCCCAATCTGGCATTAGAGAGCATACACCGGGCTCTCTCAAGAATCATTCGATTCAACCTCTCAACTGCACCATTTTCCTGAGGTGTGAAAGGAACTACTTTAATTCTATGTATGCCATTATCTGCACAAAATTTGTCAAATTCTGAAGAGAAAAACTCTCCACCATTATATGTTTGTAGGCATTTAATTTTGTGCCCAATCTAATTTTCAACAATAGCCTTAAAAGTTTTAAATTTTGAAAACAACTCTAATTAAATCCATACTTTGCAAGTGCAATCATCAAGAAAAGTAACAAAATAATTAACACCTCCAATGGAGGTTACCTCTGTTGGACCGAAAACATCTAAGTGCACAAGCTCCAAAGGTGTAGACTTCCTATCATGACCAATCTTCAAGAAGGTGGTCTGACTCTGTTTGCCATAGAGGCAATGCTTACATAACTCCAAATCAACAAATTTTAGGCCAGGAAGTTGATCCCTTTGAAGGATGACTTCAAGTCCCCTTTTGCTCATATGTTCAAGCCTCTTATGCCAAAGCTTCAAACCACTGTCCACAACCGCCATTGGAGCTCCCACTTCACCATGGCACTCTAAAAAATATAGATTACCCAATTTGTTTTCTTTTGCAAGTACCAATACACCCTTGGTTACTTTCCAAGTATCTAAAGAAAATTTCACATTGCACCCTTGAGCATAAAGTTGGTTCACTGATATTAAATTGCATTTCAGTGTAGGAACATGTCTCACATCTTTTAGAATCCATTTATTTGCATTTTTCAAAGACCACATCACATCACCTTTTTGTACTATTTCACATTCTTTATTATCACCAAGAAAAACTCTATCGAACTTACCTTCTTGGTAGTTTTTGAAAGCACCCCAGCATGGAGTAGCATGAAAAGAGGCACCAGAGTCAAGCACCCACGAACTTGTAGTCGTGTCACTTGTAGATAGAACCAAAACACCATCATCTTTATCATATGCAGTGTTTACTTCATTATTGCTCACCTTGTCTTGTGCCTTTTTGTAATTCCAATCATTCTTCTTTGTGTGACCCGATTTGCCACAAAACTAACAATCACCATTTTTGCCCCTAGACTTCGATCTTCTTACAGATTTGGACCTTCTTCTATTATTATTTGTCTATATCTTGACTCCTTCCCCTATTGCCAGTACTTACAGCAATCAAGGTGTCACTGGATGATGATTCTTGAGTTTTTCTTCTCATGTCTTCGCTAAGAAGAGTGGCTACAACATCATCAAATTTTAATTTACTCTTGGCAGCTATGAAAGTGCTAACTGCCATCACCCCTCCTTCCTAGCTGTTCGGTAAAGAACATAATAACAAAATTGCCTTAATTTCATCATCTAAATTGATACCCACTGAAATCAATTGAGTAACCAAGGTATTGAATTCATTGAGGTGATTTGATATAATCCCACCTTCTCTCATTTTTTAATTGTATAACTTCTTCATGATGAATACCTTGTTTGATGTTGATGCCATCTCGTACATGTCAGAGAGTTTATCCCAAAGCTCTTTTGTTGTCTTCTCAATTGAAACATTGAATAGAACGTTGTTGGACAGCGAAAGAAAAATAGTGGCCCTTGCTTTCCTATCCATTTACTCCCACTCTTCGTCTAACATCAAAACTTTTCCTTTGGTTTTTCCAATCAATGTGAGTGAGAGATCATGCTTAATTAGCAGTGATTCCATTTGTACCTTCCACAATCCGAAGTTTTGTCCCATAAACTTCTCTATCTTCCATTTATCTGCGTCATCCATGCTTCTGGAAATTCTTCACCGATTTCCAAAAAAAAATTGCTTCACTACCAAACTTTTTCACCAAGCTCTGATACCAATTGTTGATAGAATTATCATAATAGAATAAATGAACAGAAACAATTGCAAAAACTAAAAACAATTGAAAGACCAAAATACACAGACAAGAAAACACATAATTTTTATTGTGGTTCACCAACTGGCTACATCCACTTTCAGTAGGGGAAATTTTTTATTGAATTCTATTTTTCCAGTACACCATATGCTACAGTATAAATTAACTTCATCAAGAGAGAGTTTTTACATTTCCAAGTTTGAATAAAAAATAGCCTTCAAGAAAGGAAGGCGAAGAGACATGGTAAAGAAAACGGCCAAAAGAATCGTTGGGATTCACAAACCCAACATGAAGCCCAACGAACATCTTGTCCTTTCAGTTTTCTTTCGACCTTCCATTTCCCTCTTGAAGGCTCATTCTCTTTTTCAAACTATGCAACTGAAGAGGTTTTTTCTTCTTGAGATGATCAATTGTAACTTATTGTATGACTTAAAAAAAGAGATTAGTAAAAGATATTCCCCTGCTTCCGAAAGTGGATGTAGCCATTTCAACGAACCACTATAAATATGTGTTTATTGTGTTTGTGTTTGATCTTAATTCTGATTTAAATTTCTACAATTTTTTTTTTCATTTGTCTGCAACAATTTATCAACAATTGGTATCAGAGCTTGGCAAAGAAGCTCGGTGGTGAAGCTGTTTTTTATGGAAATCGGTGAAGAATTTCTAGAACAATGGACGAAGCGGATAAATGGAAAATTGAAAAAAAAAATTGGGTAGAATTTTGGGCTATGGAAAGTAAAAATGGAATCTTTGTTGATTAAGCAAGATCTCTCACTCGCACTCGAAGGGAAAGCCAAAGGAAAAGGTTTGATGTCTGACAAAGAGTGGGAGAAACTAAATAAGAAAGCAAGGGCCACAATTTTTATTTCACTGTCGAGCAACGTTTTCTTCAATGTTTCAGCCAAGAAGACATTGAAAGAACTATGGGATAAACTTTCAAACATATACAAGATGGCATCGGTTTCTTACAAGGTCTTCATTATGAAGCTATATAATTTAAAAATGAAAGGTGGGATCATGTCCAATCATCTAAATGAATTTAATACCTTGGTCACCCAATTGATTTCAGTGGGTATAAATATGGATGACGAAATTAAAGCAATTTTGTTATTATGCTTTTTACCAAACGGCTAGAAAAGGGTTGCGATGGCAGTTAGCACTTCCATGGCTGCCAAGAGTAAATTAAAATTTGATGACGTGGAAGCCACGTTCTTAGTCAAGACATGAAAATCAAGAACCCTCATCCGATGATGCCTTAACTGTTGTAAGTACTAGCAATAGAGGAAGGTGTCAAGAGAGGCAAAAATAATAATATAAGGAGGTCCAAATCTACAAGAAGATCTAAGTCCAAGGGTAGAAACGGTGATTGTTGGTTTTGTGGCAAATTGAGTCACACCAAAAATAATTGTTGGAATTACAAAAGGGCACAAGATAAGGTAAATGACAACGAGGTAAACACTGCATATGACAAAGATAATGGTGTTTGAGTTTTATCAACAAGTAACATTATTGCAGATTCGCGGGTGCTCAATCTCGGTGCCTCTTTCCATGCTACTCCATATCGGGAGGCTTTCACAAACTATCAAGAAGGTAAGTTTGAAAGAGTTTTTTCTTGGTGATAATAAAGAATGTGAAATAATAGGCAAAAGTGATGTGATGTTACAACTAAAAATTTGAAATAAATGGATTTTGAAGGATGTTAGACATGTTCCCACGTTGAAAAGAAATTTGATATCGGTAAGCCAACTTTATGCTCAAGGGTGCAATATCAAATTCTCTTTAGATACATGGAAGGTAACCAAGGGTGTCTTGGTGATCGCAAAAGGAAATAAGTTAGGTAATCTGTATGTATTAAGAGTGTCATGCTGAAGTGGGAGTTGCAATGGCGGTTGTGGACAGCGGTACTGAGCTTTGGCATAAAAGGCTTGGACACGAGAGCAAAAAAGGACTTGAAGTCATGTTAAAGAGGAGTCAACTTCCTAGTCTGAAATTCGTTGACTTGGAGATGTGTGAGCATTGCCTCTATGGAAAACAAAAACAGACCAGCTTATTGACAACCGGTCATGACAAGAAATCTACACCATTGGAGCTTGTGCACTTTGACGTTTTCAGTCCAAGGTAACCTCCATTGGAGGTGCTAATTACTTTGTTACTTTTCTTGATAATTGTACTAGAAAAGTATAGATTTATATGATGAGTAGAAAATTATAAGTGTTTTCGAAATTTAGAACTTTTAAAGCCATTGTTGAGAATCAGACTAGACACAAAATCAAATGTATAAAAACAGATAATGGGGGAGAGTTTTGTTTTTTGGAATTTGATGTCTTTTATGCAGATAATGGCATTCGCAATATTAAGGTAGTTCTTTTCACCCCTCAGGGAAATGGTGCAGCTAAGAGGTTGAATAGAACGATTCTTGAGAGAGCTCGGTGTATTCTCTCTAATGCCAAATTGGGGAAATAATTTTGGGTAGAGGCTTGTAATACAACAGTTTATTTGATCAATCGAGCTCCTTCATCTCGATTGGATTTTGATATTTCAGAAGAGAGATGGCTCAGGAAACGCATTTCTTACAATCATATACGCGTGTTTGGTTGTGAAGCTTTTGCTCATGTTCCGAAAGAGCAACGCACAAAGTTAGATCCCAAATCAAAAAGGTGTATATTCATCAGTTATGGTGAGGAACAATTTGGTTTTAGACTTTGGGATCCAATTGCCAGAAAGTTCACCCGCAGTCGAGATGTGGTATTTAATGAGAAATTTTTTCCAAGTCTGCAAAAGCAGAGGACATCATCAAATGAATATATACAATTAGATATCTTTGAAAATGGCACTGATATGGATAAAACAAAGGGAATTATCTCCAAGCATACACAAGGCACCTCACAGCCTTTGCAATTGTCAACCCATCCTGACTATACTTGTGTGCAGCCTCCAAATGTTAGTGCACAACCTTTTGAACTTTCTACGCAGCATGGTCTTTTTTCAACACAACCTTTAAATGTGAACTCTCAACAACTCTTTGAATATCCCACGTGGCTTGAAATGGGAAGGAGATATTCAACGCTTCCTGTGGAAAATCTACATCACGGTTGTCAAAACACAGCTCTCTGCTAGTGCATGAATCTTGTTCTCAATCCTTCTCACATCAAAACTCATCGCATGAGACTCTCTTTTCTAACTGTGAGGATCATTTACCACTGCGTGAGAGTAATCAAATGGAAGTTGTATATGGAGCAGCCAATCTTTTTCTCAATCCTTCTCACATCAAAACTCATCGCATGAGACTCTCTTTTCTAACTGTGAGGATCATTTGCCATCGCGTGAGAGTAATCAAATGGAAGTTGTATATGGAGCAGCCTGAAGGTTTTACTAAATAGGGTTAGGAGCATTTGTATTGCAGATTGAAGCCAAGTTTGTATGGGCTCAAGCAAGCCCCGAGGCAGTGGTATCTCAACTTCGATAGCTTCATGACTAAGCATCACTTTACTCATTCTGAATCTGATCCATGTGTTTACTACAAGAAGCTTGCTAATGGTGAGCTTATTCTTTTATTACATTATGTTGATGACATGTTGGTTATTGGCACTAGCATGAGGATAGCTTGTGAATTGAAGCAACATTTGGCCCAACGTTTTGCTATGAAAGATTTAGGAGCAACAAAGAGGATTCTTGGGATGACAATAATCAAGGACAAATAGAAGAGAGAAATCGGATTGTTTCTAGAGAAGTATATTGCCAAATTTTTAGATAGGTTCAATATGAAGAATGCCAAACCTGTTAGTACTCCATTAGCTGATCACTTTCACTTACCATCAACTATGTCCAACAACTCTAGAAGATCAAGAGCACATGAAGGGTGTTCCACACTCATCAGCAGTTGGGAGTCTCATGTGTGCCATGGTTTGTACTCGTCCGGATATTGCTCATGCAGTGGGAGTTGTGAGCAAATTTATGAGTAATTTGGGTAAATCCCATTGGCAAGTGGTACAGTGGATATTACAAAACTTGAAAGGTACTTCCGACCATGTTTTGTGCTTTGGAGGACAGGACACTCAATTAAGAGCGTACGTTGACTCTGATATGGCCGAAGATTTGGACAAACGGAGGTCCACAACAAGTTATGTGTTTACATTTGTTGGGGCTGCAATTAGTTGGGTTTCACGGTTGCAACAGGTGGTTGCACTCTCCTCTATCGAGATAAAATATATTGCTCTCACTGAAGGAGCAAAAAAAATGATATGGTTACAATGGTTATTGGGAGAATTGCAGTATAAATAATCTGTTTTCACTTTGTTTTGTGATAGCAACAACGCTATTCACTTGGCAAAGAACTCCACCATTCATAATAGAACCAAGCATATAGAGCTACGATATCATTGACATGTACTTGAAGAGGGTGAGCTGCAGGTGGAGAAGAATGATACGAAAGTGAATTCGGTTGATGCATTAATGAAGGAAGTACCAACGAAGAAGCTTGAGTTTTGTCAAGCTTCTCTTGGCATTGTTAAGATGTAACTGTAAGAACCCCTATAGGTTCTAACTAAAAAAATTCGCTTTGCTGGTCTGAATTTTTTTGTCTTTCCCTCAACTTATGTTTCAACAAAGATTTACTATGACATGTAGATTAGACTAATCCAAGCATAAATAGAAAGAGATGCACTAGAACATACTTTTTAATAATTCAACAAAAACAAGATGAACATACCCAGCAAGATAGCTTATCTTCTTATTTGATTTGAAGCTGGTTACAACAGAAAATACTAAATATATTACAATTTGTTAGGTCTGATTTTGAGTTTCAGACCTTCAATGACACCCAGTTTGTGAAAGCACAAAACAAAACCCTAGCTGCAAGAATGGAGAATGAAGCTAAGAGTGTGGGTTGATAAGCCTGGTTGGAGATGACTAAAACAAAACACTGTAGCAGCTCACTGGAGTCTAAAAATACCCAGAAATTCTTCAGATCCGATGCTAAATTCTATTTGAGAACTACTGTAGCAAAACCTGGTTATGTTTGAAGCTGGAAACCGCCAAGAATAGCCTTCTTTGCCCCACAAACCTTTTGAAAATTTCCTATTAGTAAGTAGAGATGAAAGTGCCACCAAAATAAGGATGTAATCTGCAACTAGAACTTGCCAAAGCAATTTGTTTGAGCTTTGTGTTGAATTTTGTCTGAAATCAACTAACTTGGTGGGATAGGGACATCACCATGCCACAGGGTTCAAGGGAGCACCACCTTGAATGGAATGAAAATTACTTTCAGTCGAGACTTCTCTCCTCAATCTGTCTCAGCAAAATAGTAACACAAAAAACATACATTTCTCATCCCACAAGCCTTCTTTAAATAAGCCCTTAAGACAAGGCCACCCTAGGGTTGAATTAGATTTGCTTTTATTAAAATATTAACTTTGCTTCAAGGTTAAGGCAACTAGCCAAGTTTCCCAAAGAAGATCAGATTAGTTCCATTAAAATATTCACTTACTTCTTGGCTAATCTTCCCCAAGCCTTTCTAGAAAAATCTGATTGCCTTTTTGTCTTTTTGGAGATTGTAAAATTCTATCTTGGAAGCTTCCTTCAGCCACCCTAAGGAAGAGATAAGATTTGTTCTTAAAATATTAATTTATCGTAGCTTCTCCCTTAAGTTACCTAAATTGCCCTACGAAGGCGAAGCTTCTAGACGCTGATTGGATTAGATGAGGTTGACTCACCTCCTTGCCTGCTTGTCCTCCTTATGTGCTTGGTTGTGCAAATAGACCCCCTTGCTTGCTTTGACCAGCAAGTAGAACTTCTTGCTTGCTTTGACCTCTTTGTGTGCTTTGACTTTTCAAGTGGAAAATAAAATCAGCATTAAGCTTAGCTTGGATTAAAGGTAAGACTCTCTTAATTCTCTAAACACGTTCTACCAAAATTTAACTCTTATGGCCAAAAATCATTCCCTTATCACACCATCTAACCCACGGGAATGCTGGATGGGCTAGAATTAATCCACCATATTAGTTTTAGGATCAGATTTTCAATAAGCAAAAATAGAACACATAAGACAATGAACACAACAAGATACCCTAGGAAAACCCTCCTTCTCGAGGGAGAAAAACCTAGCAAATATATCTCTTATATATTGAAGGAATAAGAGCAGAAATAGAACACATAAGACAGTGAACACAACAAGATACCCTAGAAAAACCCTCCTTCTCGAGGGAGAAAAACATAGCAAATATATCTCTTATATATTGAAGAAATAAGAGCAAAAATTTGCTTACAACTCAGGCCCAATACAATGTCAAATTTATACAATGAATAATAGCACCTCTCCTAGATGCAAAGATACAAACAAATATGTTTTCTCCTTAAAATCGATTTGCTATTACAAGATGATCAGGTGCGAACTTCTTCTAGGAATGCGAATTGACTTGAATGAACTTGATGATCAAATGAATGGAGATGATCTCTCTTATATACAATTCGGTGGAGAGGATGCACCCCTTCATTATGCAAGGTCGGCCATACAATTAATAATAATTAAATATTATTTCTTATCCCAAGTGAAGCGCCTCTTCACCAAATGACGTCTCCAATAAATTAAATAGTCGATGAAGCTATATTTAATGTATTGCTTGGTAAATTGTGGTTGGAAGTAGAAGCCCGACGCTGTTAACATCAACACACCATGATGTCATTCTGAGAGTGGGGACATTATAGTCCTCCTTTCTCGAGATTGCTTGTCCTCAAGCGATCGTATGCCAATCTGTTGCTCCACTGTAACCATAACACCTAAAGCAACTCACTGTGATCACGGAGGACTAGTGCATCATCCTATCAATACCTGGATCCCAAATCATCCATGAATGAATAGTTATCCAATGAAACAGGTAATTGTGGTATCCTCCTAGTGCAACTCATTTGGCTGTCCACAATGCATTGCTCATGTGTTGATAGTGGATGACTGATTGCATTCAAGAAATCAAAATTATGGTCTCTTGAAGTGTCTTTGTCATCTTCAACAAGCTCTAATCTCTGACACTAAGAGTCATATATTGTCTTACCATTCCAAATATGCATTTCCAATGTGGTCTTTGCCTCCATCCACAACCATGGTGAAATCATCATGACAAACCAAACATTATCATATTGTAGGATCATCTTGTTAGGCAATCTCTTAGACTCTATAGTCAACTTTCTAAGACAAAATGACTCATATAATCTTGGCAAGTGTCCTTCCATTGTAGATGATGTATGTTCAACCCAAACGGATTCACTTACATCTCCATCTACAGGTATAACACTAGTGGATGACCCACCAAGTATGTGCCAATATCACCTCTAATTTGAGCCTTCAATGGGTTCTCTAAAAGAGGGAACTTATGAACCTCATGATGCAAACTAGATACCCAAACATAATTTTTTAAAACATGCTTCTTTTCTTGTTCACACTTATCTACATGTTTTTCTTGTTTGCTTACCTCAAGATGCTCCTCCTTTGCATGCTCAATTTCTACCCATTCTTCCCTTGGAAGAAATAATGATCAAAGATAGGCTTCTCTTTGTTGTCTTGCTTGATTTATGTGATTGACTTGTTCCTTGATTTCTTGAAGGTCTTGTCTTGCTTGGGCAGCCAACAACTTTGCCTTCTTAGCTCTTTGTAACCACCTATCACACAAAGCTTGTGTCTTGTTCACATCTTCTAGGGTCTGATATACAAAATCAGAATGTTTGTGGCATGAATCCACAATACATAATGCATCTTTAACACCCAAATCTTGAGTACCAACAGTATAAGACTCTGCAATGCCATCACCTTCACGTGAAATGGCTGCTACCTCATGATGATGCAAGGAATCATCATCACAATAGAAAGTAGACTCATCTGTAACATGTTTTTCTTCAATGACTGATCTAGAATTATGTTCACCTATAGGTTGATCAATGACAACTGGTGTACCATTCTCCCAATCACTAGAGTTACCCAAGTTAATGCCATGCTCATGCTTTGAATCAACTTGCTTCTCAAATTCCTCAAGGAGGTTTTTGACCACTTCACTTGTAGATGCATTAAATGAGTTTCTTTTATTTTTCTTTTCGTTTTCTTCTTGTGCAAATGACACAACGGTTGACATTAAACTTGTTCACAATTGTTGTTGGGATTGCATATAAAACTTTTTGAGATCATTCATGCCCTTCATAATCTCTTGCATAACTCTATCATTAACCTTCTTGGATGAGCTTGAACTTGTACCTATCGATCTTGTTGAATCTCTAGAATACTTAGGTTTCCTTGGTACTGAATCTTCATATTGTGGTGAACTATGAGCTAGGCTCTTTGAACTTGTCTTATTTGAAACCTTTTCTTTTGTTGGTGAAGTTGGAAGGAAAGTAGGTAGCAATCTGCCATCTTTGATTCTAGGCATGAATGTAACTTGATAAAGAACTGAAACAACTCTGATTTGTAACCCACAAGCTGCCAGGAACTTGGCTTTGATACCACTATAAGAACCCCTATAGATTCTAACTAAAACTTTTCTCTTTGTTGGTCTGAAAATTTATGTCTTGCCTTCAACTAATGTTTCAACAAAGATTTACTATAACATTTAGATTAGAGGATTCCAAGCATAAACAGAAAGAGATGCACTAGAACATAGTTTTTAATAATTCAACAAAAACAAGATGAACATACCTAGCAAGATAGCTTATCTTATTTGATTTGAAGTTGGTTACAACAAAAAATACTGAATATTACAATTTGTTAGATCTGATTTTGAGTTTTAGACCTTCAATGACACCCAATTTGTGAAAGCACAAGACAAAACCCTAGCTGCAAGAATGGAGAATGAAGCTAAGAGTGTGGGATGATAAGTCTGGATGGAGATGACTGAAACAAAACACTGTAGCAGCTCATTGGACTCTGAATATGCCTAGAAATTCTTCAAATTTGATGATAAATTTTGTTTGAGAACTATTGTAGCAAAACATGGTTATGTTTGAAGCTAGAAACTGCCCAGAATAGCCTTCTTTGCCACACAAACCTTTTGAAAGTTTCCTATAAGTAAGTAGAGATGAAAGTGCCACCAAAATAAGGATGTAATTTGAAACTAGAACTTGCCAAAGCAATTTGTTTGAGCTCTGTGTTGAATTTTGTCTGAAATCAACTAACTTGGTGGGATGGGGACATCACCATGCCATAGGATTCAAAGGAGCACCACCTTGAATGGACTGAAAATTACTTTCAGTCAAGAGATTCCTATCCTCAATCTATCACAGCAAATTAGTAACACAAAAAACATACATTTCTCATCCCCCAAGCCTTCTTTAAATAGGCCCTTAAGACAAGGCCACCCTAGGGTTGAATTAGATTTGTTTTATTAAAATATTAACTTTGCTTCAAGGTTAAGGCAACTAGCCAAGTGTCCCAAAGAAGATCGTATTTGTTCCATTAAAACATTCACTTACTTCTTGGCTAGGCTTCCCCAAACCTTTCTAGAAAAATCTGATTGCCTTTTTATCTTTTCGGAGATTATAAAATTATATCTTGGAAGCTTCCTTCAACCACCCCAAGGAAGAGATAAAATTTGTTCTTAAAATATTAATTTATGATAGTTTCTCCCTTAAATTACCTAAACCGCCCTAGGAAGGGGAAGCTTCTAGAAGCTGATTAGATTGGATGAAGTTGACTCACCTCCTTGTTTGTTTGTCCTCCTTGTGTGCTTGGTTGTGCAAATAGACCTCTATTCTGATTGAAAGTAATTTTTAGTCTATTCAAGGTGATGCTCCCTTGAATACTGTGGTATGGTGATGCTCCCATTCCACCATGTGAGATGAATTCAAGTAGAGTTCATCATAGAGCTTAAATAGATTGTTTTGGTGAAGTTTCAGTTGCAAATTGTGACCTTATTTTGGTTATACTTACATCTTTACTTGCTAGAAGATGGTTTCTAAGAAGTTTGCATGGCAAAGAGGGATATTTTTGGCGATTTCCAGCTCCAACCATAATCAGATTATTGTTACAGCGGTCTTCAAATTGGTTTCATCATCATACCTAAGGAGTTTTTGGCGCCTACAACCTCCAGTGGGCTGCTACAGCCGTTTTACAATCATCTCCAGCTGAGCATATCATCCTATAGTGGTTTTTCAGTCATCTCCAGCTGAGTATATCATCCTACTTCACTTATCTTCATCTACCATTCATAGAGCTAGGGATTGGACTTGACAAAAAGGCAATCAGATTTTTCTAGAAAGGCTTGGGGAAGCTTAACCAAGAAATAAGTGAATATTTTAATGGAATAAATCTGATCTTCTTTGGGACACTTAGCTAGTTGCCTTTACCTTGAAGCAAAGTTAATATTTTAATAAAAGCAAATATAATTCAACACTAGGGTGGCCTTGTCTTAAGGGCCTATTTAAAGAAGACTTGGGGGATGAGAAAGGTATATTTTTGTGTTACTATTTTGTTGTGACAGATTGAGGAGAGAAATCTCTTTACTGAAAAGAGAAATCTCTCAACTGAAAGTAATTTTCAATCCATTCAAGGTGGTGCTCCCTTAAATCCATGGCATGGTGATGTCCCCATCTCACCAAGTTAATTGATTTCAAACAAAATTCAACACAGAGCTCAAAAAGATTATTTTGGCAAGTTCTAGTTGTAGATTACATCCTTATTTTGGTGGCACTTTCATCTCTACTTACTGATTAAACTCTTCAGATCTGATAATGAAGTCAGCTTGAGGACTGTTGTAACAAAAATCTGGTTATGCCTGGAGTTGGAAATCGCCAAAACTATCCATCTTTGCCATGCGAACTTCTTGGAAACCTTCTTCTAGCAAGTAAAGATGAAAATGTCACCAAAACAAGGTCACAATCTGCAACGAAAACTTTACCAAAGCAATTTGTTTAAGCTCTATGATAAACTCTACTTGAATTCATCTCACATGGTGGAATAGCAGCATCACCATACCACAATATTCAAGGGAGCATCACTTTGAATTGACTGAAAATTACTTTCAGTCAAGAGACAATTCTCTTCAATCTGATACCACTGTAAGAACCCTTATAGGTTCTAATTGAAATTTTCCTTTTGCTGGTCTGAAAATTTTTATCGTGCCTTCAACTTATGTTTCAACAAAGATTTACTATAGCATGTAGATTAAAGGACTCCAAGCATAAATAGAAAGAGATGCACTAGAACATAGTCTTTAGGAATTCAACAGAGATGAACACAAACAAGATGAGCATACCTAGCAAGATAGCTTATCCTTTTTATTTGATTTGAAGCTGGTTACAATAGATAATACTGAATATTACAAACTGTTAGATCTGATTTTTAGTTTCAAACCTTCAATGACACCCAATTTGTGAAAGCACAAGACAAAACCCTAGTTGCAAGAATGGAGAATGAAGCTAAGAGTGTGGGATGATAAGTCTAGTTGGAGATGACTGAAACAAAACACTGTAGTAGCTCACTGGAGTCTGAATATGCCCAGAATTTCTTCAAATTCGATGATAAATTATGTTTGAGAATTGTTGTAGCAAAACCTGGTTATGTTTGAAGCTAGAAACCGCCTAGAATAGCTTTCTTTGCCACACAAACCTTTTGAAAGTTTCCTATCAATAAGTAAAGATGAAAGTGCCACCAAAATAAGGATGTAATTTGCAACTAGAACTTGTCAAAGCAATCTGTTTGAACTCTATGTTGAATTTTGTCTGAAATCAACTAACTTGGTGGGATGGGGACATCACCATACCACATGATTCAAGGGAGCACCACCTTGAATGGACTGAAAATTACTTTCAGTCAAGAGATTTCTCTCCTCAATCTGTCACAGCAAAATATTAACACAAAAAAATACATTTCTCATCCCCCAAGCCTTCTTTAAATAGGCCCTTAAGACAAGGCCACCCTAGGGTTGAATTAGATTTGTTTTTATTAAAATATTAACTTTGCTTCAAAGTTAAGGCAACTAGCCAAGTGTCCCAAACAAGATCAAAATTGTTCCATTAAAATATTAACTTACTTCTTGGCTAAGCTTCCCCAAGCCTTTCTAGAAAAATCTGATTGCCTTTTTGTCTTTTTGTAGATTATAAAATTTGGAAGCTTCCTTCAACCACCCCAAGGAAGAGATAAGATTTGTTCTTAAAATATTAATTTATGGTAGCTTCTCCCTTAAGTTACCTAAACAGCCCTAGGCAGAGGAAGCTTCTAGAAGCTTATTAGATTGGATGAGGTTGACTCACCTCCTTGCCTGCTTGTCCTCCTTGTGTGCTTGGTTGTGCAAATAGACCTCCTTGCTTGCTTTGACCAACAAGTAGACCTTCTTGCTTGCTTTGTCCTCTTTGTGTGCTTTTGCTGGATTAAAGGTAACACTCTCTTAATTCTCTAAACACATTCTACCAAAATTTAACTCTTACGGCCAAAAATCATTCCCTTATCACACCATCTAACCCATGGGAATGTTGGATGGGCTAGAATTAATCCACCATGATGTCATTCTAAGA
The DNA here is from genome assembly GCA_007115665.2 of Sequoiadendron giganteum. Classification (NCBI taxonomy): domain Eukaryota; kingdom Viridiplantae; phylum Streptophyta; class Pinopsida; order Cupressales; family Cupressaceae; genus Sequoiadendron; species Sequoiadendron giganteum. Next base: position 51,263,245 of record CM021101.1, on the reverse strand, counting down.
GTGGGGACATTACACTGACAATAAGATCAAAGTAGGGGAATGTCTGATATGTTGCAACAATTGTTGGACTTCAAGTGGGAGATTGTTGGGTATATGAAGCCCAATGGACATCTTGTCCTTTCAGTTTTCTTTTGACCTTCCATTTCCCTCTTGAAGGCTCAATTCTCTTTTTCGAACTATGCAATTGAAGAGGTTTCTTCTTCATGAGATGATCAGCTATAACTTATTGTATGACTGAAAATAGAGATTAATAAAAAATAATCCCCTGCTTCTAAAAGTGGATGTAGCCATTCTGGCAAACCACTATAAATGTGTGTGTTTATTATGTTTAAGTTTGATCTTAATTCTGATTTAAATATCTGCAATTTTCTTTTTCATTTGTCTGCAACAATTTATCAACAAATAGCACAGAAACCATTTCTGGTGGGAGAATGAAGTGGGGGGATTTCCACAAGATTTGAAGCACACACAAAAGTCGTAAGATCTTTTTGAATCTCCTTTTGAAGTTCCAAGAACTTATCATGATTGTGCCAAATGAAATCAGCATCTGAAGGGCCTAGCTCCTTAACCCACTTTTTAAGACTAATTGTCTTTAAACATGATGATTTAAATGCAAAGCACCCAACAATTTTGTGTCGGATCATGTTGCAATGGAAGCATCTGATTGGTAGGCCTTCATAATTTAAGAATTTAGTCCAAGTTCCAAAAGAGGAGTGGATTCTGATATAGTGAAACACAGGTTTTGAAGTATCAATCATGGCAGAAACCCTAAAGAATCTATTTAAAAGAGCCATAGACTCGAAATCCCGCTTAACAAAAGTGCCCACCTGATCGATCATATTTTTGATAAGATCCGCTTCTCGCATGATCAAGGGGAGATTATAGAAACGAATCCAAATTGGGATGAAGGTAATTTTAATAGCAGATGGATCAAAAAATGGGGGCCACAGAGCAATGAAGAAGCTAGATTGTTCATATAACCAAGGACCATTCTACTTCACAAAGTTGCATTCCTCGAGAATTTGAGGATGAGGGACTGACTGCCAACATCAACTGATGTTGCACTAACACAACCATCAGCGATATGAAAATCAATTGGGTTCTCTGCCAACACCAATTTGTAGTCACCCAAGGAGCAAACATTTTGCGAGGTGAAGAAGGGGAAGTAGTATCTGAACTTGTAACAAGAGCCTAAACATTATCATCAACCGAAGTCTGCGCCATCTGTTTGGGAGAAGAGTTAGGGTTTTCCAGAATGATTTTCTCCTTGCAAAAATCACTACATTCGTGGAAAGGATTCGAACTATTCTTGCAAGCCATGAAGATTTGTGGATCTGATTGGGGTTTGGGCGGCGAGACAAGGGCAACAGGATTGAGAGAGACATTAGAAAGGATCCTTCCGCAAACCTTTCTCCTCAAGAGTGAGTGGGTTGAAACCCAAACCTACCAACCTATTCAAGCCCCACATCACACCAAACCACCTACCGTTTTTCCTCCAAACACCAATTTTACCTTCCTCTGCATTGTGTTGTTCCTGATCCATGTGCCACACACCCGCTTTTGCACTTTCGAACATGCCAAAAACTGCTATTTATTTATTTATTTGCAGACTAAATACAAGAATTAATTTTAGAATACCACATAGTGTAATATAATCAACAAAACCACCATAAACTCTAATGTCATTTAAAATATAAATGATAAATATAATAAAACATTCATTGTTCAAACTTCAAGTTCAATATTAAAATAATTATATCAAGTTCAACAATCAATTTTCTGTGTCAAAGATTTTCAAAAATATCAACACCAGTATCATAATTGGCATTAGATGATGTAGGAACATTTAAAGAACCACAAGCAATGCCACTGCCACTCCCGTTAAAAGTGCCCTCACTTTTCAAACTCAGGTGTAACATGTTGGAAAGTGGAAGCATCCGAAAGTCAATTTGCTCTCGCTCCACATCCAACAGCTTCACAAGGTTCAAGGGCAGCACACACCATTTTCATATTTTTTTAAAGCAACATCAAAGATGGAATTTTTTTTTTAAAAAGCAAAAAAAAAGGCAGAAAAATGGACGGATTTGCCCTAAGTTCGCCTGGGTTCTCCCAGATCCTGCCCGTGCTCATCCCATATGAACCCAACCTCTCTCACATCCTAACCATATATCCGCAGGCAGATCAGACCAAATCACGATCTG
>CM021101.1:51219178-51260944 GCA_007115665.2 Sequoiadendron giganteum | reverse complement strand
AGCTCCAACTCCTTCTCCTGAAGCATCACATTGTAATTCAAAAGGCTTTTTAAAATTAGGCAAAGCCAAAACTGAACATGAACTCATAATTTGTTTGAACTTATCAAACACTCCTTGTGCTTTATCTGTGCATAGGAAAGCTCCCTTTTTGGTGAGATCTGTAAGAGGTGCTGCCATGTGAGAATATCCCTTGACAAATCTTCTATAAAACCCACATAAGCCCAAAAATCCTTTCAAGTGAGTCAGATTTTTCGGAGGTGGCCAATCAACAATGGCTCTAATCTTTTCAGGATCAAATTTGACCCCTTTAGAACTGATAATGTGGTTGAGACAGTCTCAGTCATCCCAAACTCACATTTAGATTCTTTAGCAAACATGCATTCAGCCTCCAGAATGCTAAGCACTTTCTCCAAGTGCTGAAGGTGCTCCTCCCAAGACTTACTGAAAACAAGAATGTCGTCAAAGAAGATAAGCACAAACTTCCTCAACTGTTGCCTGAAAGTCTTATTCATACATGATTGAAATGTTGCTGGAGGGTTAGTCAAACAGAAAGGCATGACAAGGAACTCAAAGTGTCCATAGTGACATTTGAAAGCCGTTTTCTCAATATCCCCTTCTCTCATTCTGTTTTGATGGTAACCAGATCGAAAATCAATCTTTGAAAAGAACATAGCCCCATGGAGCTCATCAATAAGCTCATCTATCCTAGGAATAGGATATCTATTTTTTTATGGTTTTCTGATTCAATGCACGATAATCAACACACATCTGCATTGTACCATTTTTTTTTTTTTACTAATACCACTGCTGAAGCAAATGGGCTTTTGCTTGGTCTAATAAACCCTACCTCAAGAAGTTCTTTGATAGTCTTTTCTATCTCATCCTTCTATTTCTTTGGGTAGTGGTAAGGAGTAGTAATGACAGGTTTGGCACCTTATTCTAATTCAATCACATGCTCACACCCTCTTTCAGGTGGTCTTCCTGAAGGTAAGTCACCAAAAACCTTGCTCTTTTTAGAAAGAAGAGTTTGTATATCAGGCAGATATTGTCTTTTTTCTACAACCGAATCAACTGGTAGGATGACACTCTGTTGCCCACTCAACTTGATCATGATGGATCAGCCTCTCCATTCGTTTCAAGGACACAATCCGTGGACCTCCATTGGACATGCCTCTCAAAACTACCTTCTTCCCATCAGCTTGGAATTTCAATTCCATAGTTTGCAGATTCAAAGTGATATCTCCAAGAGATCGCAGCCATCGTATTCCCAAAATAGCATCGGTATCACCAATGCCTACCACATAGAAGTCATCCTTCACCTCATAATTCCCCAATTGCATAGAGAGATTAGGAATTTTCTTGGTGCAAGATATGGTAAAGCCATCTGCTACCATTACTTTGAATCCTTCAAAATCTTCAGTCTTCAATCCTCTTTTGGTAACTAGGCCTTCATCAATAAAATTGTGAGTTGCTCTTGTATCAATTAGAGCAACAATCCTTTGAGAGCTAACCACTCCACGTACTCGAAAGGATTCGTTCTTTTGGAAACTAGATAGTTGGGCAAAAGCACTACCATCTCCAACTTCTGGTTCCTCTTTTGGAGCTTCTTCTTCCTCATCACTTGTTGTTTCATACTGCTGATCCATAATTAGAATAGCCCTCCATTTGTTGAACTTTACCTTTCCCAAAAGAACGGTGACCCCTTGTCCAAAGTTCACAACAAGTATAACAAACTCCCTCTTTTCTGAGTTGATCACGGAGTTCATCAGATATTCTTTGTGGATACTTGTTGGGCTGATTAGGAGTGAACTTCTTCATATTCTTTTTGAATGGTTTAGACTGAAATTTTGGCCTTGGAGCGGCCAACTCCATGCTCCTTGCTTTCTTGATTGCTTCATCCAATGATGGTGGATCAAAGGCTTTGACCCATCCTTTCAAAGGCTCCATCAAACCTTCCACAAATAGAACCACAAGTCTTCTTTCAGTAATGTTAGGCACCATTACCGACAGCCTTTGAAAATCAGCAACATAGGTATCTAAAGATCCGTGTTGTTTCAATTGTGCCAATTCTCGGAAACTCAACTCAGGATCTCTAGTATCAAATCTTTCAATTAATTTATTGGTACACTCTTCATAGGTATGAATGAGGTTATGGCCAAGAGTAACCAAACCGTGAGTCCACCATTCGTGAGCCACTCCATCCAAGTGTAATGTGGCAAACTTAATTGCATCCTCCTCTGGCATTGGTCTAAGTGAGAGATAGTTATCGAATTTCTGCACCCATGCTCTAGCTGCACACTTATTACCTCCATCAAAGTGGTCCAAGGTAATCTTACCCAAAGCTTGTTGAAAATCATTCCTATGGTTCATAGGAGGACGTTGTTCATTCCTTCCACCATGCCTTCTACTTCTTTGATTCATGAATTGATCAAAGGTCCATGCATCTCTCATATCAGGGGGTAAAGAGATGTACTCCATATAGGCTTGCCTAGCATCATCCGCAAAAGGTACTCCAATTTCAGGTTGTTGTTCATCTCTCAGAGTGAATGTAGGGAGGAGAGGTCTAGATGAAGATCCTCTTGTATTTGTAACATGTTGTCCAACAGTTCTATCCCTTCCATTAACTGCTGAAGCATTATGACCACCGGGAACATAAGTTCCATTAACACCACTATTACTGTTGTTTTCACCAGCATGATTTGGTTGGGGCTGAATATTATTTGGTTGGGGCTGAATATTATTTTGAGTAGTTTGCTGATCCAATTTATCCAGCAAACGTGCCATCATCTCTAACATGTTATCAAACTTCTTTTCTGCTTGTGCATCTTTTTCTTCCATCGAAAGACGGGACTCATCTGACATTCTCTCAACTGTTTTACTCATTTCCCTCAAAGCTTCTAACAAAGTATCTGCTTCTGGCACTGGTGGAAACTGTAACTGAGATCTGGCCTGAGTTCTGATGAAGTATCTGGTTGCTCTGTCACTCATCTGTCAACTGAAAGACTAGTAGACACAGGATGACAGGAACTTCTGCTCTGATACCACTAAAATATTCTCTCTCAATTTTTTTGATTTTTAAACCAAACATTTACAATAGAATCAATCACCCGTTAAGGTTAGCATAACCAAAACGTACATGAAAGAACTCTAACCAAGAATGCGCCCTAAAACCACTTAAGGAGGAGGGGCGAGCATATGGTCAAAGGATCCCTAGGATCTACTGAATCAACAAGTACGAGATTATACTGAAAGAGAAATATTAAACTCGACACCAAGGATGTGCACTCAAGATCCTTTTGCAGGCGAGGTGCTAACATATGGTGGAGTACTACTGTTGAATTAAAATAACAAGGCAGATAACCAGCCAATGAACTTTCCACGCTACCACCAAACAATGGGGGGAAAAGATTACAACATTAAAGACTTCTTCTATTGCGGCAGGCATCCACTAAAACGTGGGAATTCTCCACTTGAAGTGGGTATGAAAGAAGTTACAAACAGATTGTCCTCACTGGCGGTAACCATTCAAGGGTGCTTAGTGTGAAATTAATTAAATAGAGCAGCAATAATAAAATTGAAACAGTACTACTGTTAGCAGCTTGTACAAAAGAGAAGGCTACAATTTACAATGCCAATTTCACCAATATTCAAGCACCTTGTTATACATTATCTCTTTGTCAGAATATAACGAGAAAAGAAGAAGAAAGATGGAAAATAGCAATTGATTTTAATTCTGATCAGCGAACTGTAATTCTAGAAATGTATATCAGCAACTACATAAATTCATAAATTGCTCACAACTCAATCAAAATACCTCTAAAATGCGTGAAGTCAAAGGCATAGATCAATTGGGAGATAGGTGCCCCTGTTAAGACACCAAAAAAGCTCCAAAAGACTTGCAATATTTAATGGCACATTTCCCAATGCTAGTTGAAAGGTACGGCCCTTGAAAGGGGCAATTTTTCAATATAAAAATCCACACTCCAAAATAAAATATGAAATTGATTGGAGATGGTCGCCTAGACCTTAGGAATCTTATTAGCAAATGCTCAGAACAATATGAAATTCGTACATTCAACCATGAGCAAAAACAACATTCAGTTATATGCAAACAACAACTATAAAACTAAAAATTACATCAAAATTTCACCTTGAAACACAATCTGCTAGTCTGGATGAGAAGCAACAATAATTCAACTAGGTGTTGTCTTGCAAACACAAAATTGAAGGAAGAACTAGGAGGTCAGCATTCCTCGAAGTATAAAATGATAAATCATTTTGACAGCATAACTTTAGCAAAATAATGGATGATCAAATGTTGGAGCCAAGCCTCAATTTTAAAGGAAGATAGGAGACTGTTCAAATCCTCCAAGAAGGTACGCCAAAAGCCAAGCCTTTTCAAATTTCCAAAAAGAATATAACTCTTCAAAAATACGCCCCACTTGAGATAATGAAGAATTAATATTAAAACCTTTTAACTCCTTCATGTGGCGCCACCCTTAAAGTCCCCTTTTTAAAATAACTTAAGTTCATACCTTAGGCCAAGGGGTCAACTACAAATTAGAACCAACTACTCAATTAATGAAGAAAACCATTAGAATAATATTTCCAAAAGGCCAAAGCTTAGTTCTAAAAACTGCTACCAATGACGTGATGAACTGAAGGCTAACAACTGCTAACTGCCAAAAATAGTATTTACTATAAATAGTAAATAATGAGGAAAGAACAAAAAACCTCCAAAATTGAAACCCTTTGAAACCCCTCAATGAGCCTATAGGATTCCAGAATAGGCCGATAAGCCACTGACAAGATTACTACCAAAAGGAGAACATTACACTTTAGATCTCTCATTTTAGGATACACAAACATAATCTTTTCACTTATGTTCTTTTTGTTAGCTAATCTATTAGTTTTGGTTACTGTAAATTGAATTCTTTATTTATAGTTTCAAGGGAAAAGACAAAATTAGACCCATTGTTTCCTTCATTATTTGTGACACGAATATCTTGGAACATGTGTCAAACAAAACTAAAATAAATATTATCAAAGGAATTTATTCTATAAATGGCATTTGTTAGTTACTTATCTTCAATTCACTTTCGTGTTATTGAAGATTTCCTTACAAACGTTTATAAAACAAATGTTGTGCAGCTGCAGTCCCTGTCAGAGGCTTCGAGTATGGTAAATGAATTTGTAGTAAAAAGGCACCTTACCAGGACACATTTTAATCTGATTTACCACCTATTCCTAAATGTTACACATAAACCCCTGCAAACTTTATTATTAATTGCTTAGTAGAGTACCTCCCAAGCTGAGAAAGAGAATTGGCTTTTGCTCAAATAAGAAGTGTTTCCTGAGCAGCTTTTAACATTCTGGAAGACAATTCCGAGTCTTTTGAACTGTATTCTGCAAGGCTTGAGCATAAGAAAAAGATACATGCCATGGTTTTGGACTTTATTCCATTGCATTCAAATTCAAGGTTGTCTCCACCTCAAACTATCCTCCTAACAAAAACTGTATCATAGTGGCATACATCAAATGGATTAGAAAAACAGTGTTTTGCACCAGGCAAACAATTAAAGTTAGTATGGGTTTCAACTTTCAATTGATACATTAATTTAATTACATTTTACAGAAAATCTTGAGAAATAACAGTGTAACGTGCAAGGCCCATAGTGTGCAAGACCCCAGGCAGCTAACTCAGAAGGTCCATTCGGGATGCTAATGACTCATCTTAGCAAGAAAAATTAAAAACAGATCGGTACTAAACAGTAAAAGAAGAAATGCAAATAGAAAAAGCAATGTTAACTACAACTCTGTAAGGCTATTTTTATTAACCAAGAAGAACCCAAAATTTATTAAAAAATGGATTTGCTGAAAATGAATGCAACCTTTTGGCTTGAAGCAAATGCATGAGTAATTGGTCTTTCAGCTGCTATACTGTATGAAGCTCCACCTTCCTTATATCTTGTTGATTTTATTGTGACCTCATCTTCCAAAGGTACAGCTCTTCTGAAGACTAAAATACATGGCGTCTTTCTTTTTATTAGAGCTTTACAAGCTTCTAACAAGGTAGCTATAAATTATTCCATTTCGGTAAGTCTTTCTTTTACAATGCAAGCCTACACATTGCAGGTATGCAACATAGTGTTGCACTTTTTTTCTGTAAAATTAAAAATTTCATGGCCGATGCCTCTCATCATAGTTATAGATTCAATATTTTTTAATGTTGTAGAATGTTCTTGGGCCAACAATGAACTGAACTCATTGCACCACTAATGCCAAAGTCCTAGCGATACCATCATACTAGACAAAGAAAACACTCTACAAACCGAGCAACTAAAACAAATTCTGATAAAAGAGAAATGATAATTTCTTCCATATTATTTACTAGCAAAAGCAGATTGACAGAATTGAAATTCCTGATTTCAATCTGATTTGCCCTCGGTTTCTAAATGTTACATATTAACTCCTGCATAATTTATTACTATGGATGTTACCGATTTTGGTATGGATTCGGGTTTGGTTCGTGGATATAGCAAATATATATATATACCTATATGCAAGTTGTGGGATTAGGGTCCACTCCCGATAAAAGAACAAAATAAAATTGAAGAGAATAACTTCAGACCCACAAAGGGGGGGCAAAAAGAATAAAGAATACTAACTTGGAGGAGGATTAAAGACCTAAAGAATCCAACAAGGGACTAGGAACACAGCTTTTGAGGAAAGTAGCATGAAGAATCAAAGATAAGACTAAACTAATATCCCTCTATAAACTAGAACAAGCCATTAGGCCCTTTTTGATAAGCCCTTCTTGTTGGAATATGGTCAGCGCTCCCCTCAGTATTTGTGACATGGCTTAACCACCTCCCGTGGATCCATTAACTCTCACATTTGTATCGGGCATTAACAGGTCGATCTTTTGGTGCAATGGCAATTGTGTTCCAACAATTGGTATCAAAGCCAAAGGTGTCGGGTTCGAATCCCCTCGGGTAATACTGGGGGAGATTGTTGGCATATGGTCAGTGCTCCCCTCGGGATTCATAACATGGCTTAACCGCCTCCCATTTATACATTAACTCTCACAGTTGTATCGGGCATTAATAGGTTGATCTTTTGGTGCAATGGCAACTGTGTTTCCAACACTTCCTTCTACTCCAAGTAAGAAGAGCATCCATGGTCCACTGAGTGCCCTCCACAACAACATCTCTTCCTTCAAGCCGAAGTTTCTCAACTTCAGTTTTCAACCTTTCTTCTATCTTGGGATGCTAATGTTTGGTTTTGAGATACGGTTCATTGATTGGACTATGGAGCACTTCTTGACAAGAACAATCAACTCATCATGATCAAGGAAATCGGGGATCTCTTCATCTAATTCATCCATAAACAGAAAAGTGTCTGCATCATTAGAGCTATTTCCCTCCTCTTTGAGGAGAAACTTAATACTGTTGGGTATATGAAGTGTTGATAGAATTATCACAAAGTAAATGAAAAGAAACGATTGCAGAAACTAAAAACAATTGAAAGACCAAAATACACAAACAAGAAAACACAATTTTTATAGTGGTTCACCAACTGGCTACATCCACTTTCAGCAGGGGAAAATTTGTTTTTCCAGTACACCATATACTACATATAAACCAACTTCATCAAGAGAGTTTTTACATTTCCAAGTTTGAATAAGAAATAGCCTTAAAGAAAGGAAGGTGAAGAGACATGGTAAAGAAAATGGCCAAAAGAACCATTGGGATTCACAAACCCAATAATCTCTCACTTGAAACCCAACAAGTGCTTGCAACATACCAGATATTCCCTTGCTTGGTTCTTCGGAATGCCGAGAGAAGCTCTACAAAATTCGAACTTCTCCCTTGGTACTACCTTTGTCAATGCATCTGTCGGGTTCACTTTAGTATCAATTTTTTCCACCTGCAACTTACCCTCATCAAGAACATGTCAAATAAAATGATATCTCAAGTCTATATGCTTGGTTCTATCATGAAAAGCAAAGTTCTTGGCCAAGTGAATAGCACTGTTGCTATCACAAAACAAAGTGAAAACAAATTGTTTATACCACAATTCTCCCAATAAACGATGTAACCATATCATTTCCTTTGCTCCTTCAGTGATAGCAATGTATTTTTCCTTAGTATATGAGAGTGAAACCACTTGTTGCAACCATGAAACCCAATTAATAGCATCCCCGGAAAATGTAAATGCATATCCAATAGTAGACCTTCATTTATCCAAATCTCCAGCCATATCCGAATCAACATAACCTCGCACTGAGTGTCCTTACCTCCAAAACATAAAACGTGATCTGAGGTACCTTTCAAGTACTGTAAAATCCACTGAACCGTCTGCCAATGAGATTTACCCGAATAACTCATAAATCTGCTCACAACTCCCACTGCATGAGCAATATTCCGACGAGTACAAACCATGGCATACATGAGACTCCCAACTGCTGATGAATACGGAACACCTTTCATTTGTTATTCATCTTCTTTTGTTTTTGGACACATTGCTGATGATAAGCGAAAGTGATCAGCAATGGAGTACTATTAGACTTGGCACACTTCATATTGAACCTATCCAAGACTTTGGCAATATATTTTTCTTCAGATAATCTGATTTCTCTCCTTTGTCTATACCTGATTATTTGCATCCCAAGAATCCTATTCGCTGCCCCTAAATCTTTCATGGAAAAATGTTGAGCCAAATGTTGCTTCAATTCACGAACTATCCTCACACTAGTGCCAGTAACCAACTTATCATCAACATAAAGCAAAAGTATAACAAACTCACCATTAGCAAGCTTCTTATAGTAGACACACGGGTCTGATTTACGAGTAAAATGTTGTTGAGTCATGAAGCTATCAAATTTAAGATACCACTGCCTCAGGGCTTGCTTGAGCCCATACAAACTTTGCTTCAATCTGCAATATAAATGTTCATGACCCTGCTTAGCAAAACCTTTAGGCTGCTCCATATACAACTCCTCTTCAATATCCCCATGAAGAAACATTGTTTTGACATCAAGTTGCTCAAGCTCAAGATTCCATACAACTGCCATGCCCAAAACAGCACGAATTGTTGTCATCTTAACAACTGCTAAAAACATTTCATTGAAATCAATCCCCTTTTTCTGATCAAAACCTTTCACAACCAATTTGGCCCTGTAGAGTTTACTACCTCCATCTTCTTTCAGGCAATACACCCATTCTTTAGAGGTTTTCGATTTGGTGAAAGGGTAACCAAATCCCAAGTACATTTGTCTTTATAGACTCCATTTCATCTTGCATAGCCTCCATCCATTTCACTAAACTTTCATCTTTGTAAGCCTATTTAAAGGTTGTAGGCTCTGACTGATCAAAAAGCAATAACTCATAATCATCAAATTTTGTTGGACGCCTTTTCTCCCAAGTAGACCTCCTTAATTGAGGAGCTTGTTACTAAAAATTTGTGTACAAACTTAGTCTCTATAATTGATTTTTGGCGTCATCTATATCAGACTATAAATTACCTCCAATGCCTTGCCTCTGAGCTCCAATCACCCATGGAAACAAATTGCCCTGTATTTGCACACTGCTCTATTTTTCATTTCCCTATGCCAAATTCCTTCAATTTCCTGGCACATAGTTAAACGTTGTCATTGGCTGTGATGACATAGACATAGCTTGTGAAAGATTATTTAAAGGTTGTGTTTGAATGTGAATAGGAAGAAATGAACATAGAGTAGGCAGTATGGAAAAAACAAAAGGTTGTGCACTAGGATGAAGAATGGCGCTAAAGCTAGATGACTGCACAGCATCCCCATGAGGCAACAAAGAGACATTTAAAGGTTGAGGATGCATTGAAACAGAGAAAGGCTGCAATTGACTACCAAAAGTGAAACTTTCAAACATCAAATTACTTCCCTGTTCAGGTTGCATATGCACATGGATAGGCAACAAGGAAGTAATAGGATGGACGCCAAGGGTAGAGAGTTGTGTACAAACAATTGGAGGCTGCATATTACATATAAAGGTTGCACACTACTTTGAGGGGGTTGTGTGGCATTTACCAGAGGCAGTGTTGAAACACTTGGTGGCATAAGATTTTTGAATGACACAAAACTGGGGGAAGCTGCAAATGAAAAGATTTGATATTCTTAGGACCATTATCAAACAAGTCAACATCTATATATGTATTTGAATATGTGCTCTGTTTTTGGAAACTTGGGAAAGCTTTCTCATTAAATACAACATCTCGACTGCAAGTAAACTTTTTGGCAACGAGATCCCAAAGCCTGAAACCAAATTGATCCTCACCATATCCAATAAATATACATCTTTTAGATTTTGCATCTAACTTTGTTCTCTGCTCTTTTGGAACATGAGCAAAAGCTTCACACCCAAAAACACGAATATGATTATAATAAATTTGTTTCCCAAGCCATCTCTCCTCCGAGATATCAAAATCCAATTGAGATGAAGGAGCTCAATTGATCAAATACACTGATGTATTACAAACCTTTGCCCAAAATTCTTTCCCCATTCTGGCATTAGAGAGCATACACTGGGCTCTCTCAAGAATCACCATTTGCCACAAAACTAACAATCACCATTTTTGCCCCTAGACTTCGATCTTCTTACAGATTTGGACCTTCTTCTATTATTATTTGTCTATATCTTGACTCCTTCCCCTATTGCCAGTACTTACAGCAATCAAGGTGTCACTGGATGATGATTCTTGAGTTTTTCTTCTCATGTCTTCGCTAAGAAGAGTGGCTACAACATCATCAAATTTTAATTTACTCTTGGCAGCTATGAAAGTGCTAACTGCCATCACCCCTCCTTCCTAGCTGTTCGGTAAAGAACATAATAACAAAATTGCCTTAATTTCATCATCTAAATTGATACCCACTGAAATCAATTGAGTAACCAAGGTATTGAATTCATTGAGGTGATTTGATATAATCCCACCTTCTCTCATTTTTTAATTGTATAACTTCTTCATGATGAATACCTTGTTTGATGTTGATGCCATCTCGTACATGTCAGAGAGTTTATCCCAAAGCTCTTTTGTTGTCTTCTCAATTGAAACATTGAATAGAACGTTGTTGGACAGCGAAAGAAAAATAGTGGCCCTTGCTTTCCTATCCATTTACTCCCACTCTTCGTCTAACATCAAAACTTTTCCTTTGGTTTTTCCAATCAATGTGAGTGAGAGATCATGCTTAATTAGCAGTGATTCCATTTGTACCTTCCACAATCCGAAGTTTTGTCCCATAAACTTCTCTATCTTCCATTTATCTGCGTCATCCATGCTTCTGGAAATTCTTCACCGATTTCCAAAAAAAAATTGCTTCACTACCAAACTTTTTCACCAAGCTCTGATACCAATTGTTGATAGAATTATCATAATAGAATAAATGAACAGAAACAATTGCAAAAACTAAAAACAATTGAAAGACCAAAATACACAGACAAGAAAACACATAATTTTTATTGTGGTTCACCAACTGGCTACATCCACTTTCAGTAGGGGAAATTTTTTATTGAATTCTATTTTTCCAGTACACCATATGCTACAGTATAAATTAACTTCATCAAGAGAGAGTTTTTACATTTCCAAGTTTGAATAAAAAATAGCCTTCAAGAAAGGAAGGCGAAGAGACATGGTAAAGAAAACGGCCAAAAGAATCGTTGGGATTCACAAACCCAACATGAAGCCCAACGAACATCTTGTCCTTTCAGTTTTCTTTCGACCTTCCATTTCCCTCTTGAAGGCTCATTCTCTTTTTCAAACTATGCAACTGAAGAGGTTTTTTCTTCTTGAGATGATCAATTGTAACTTATTGTATGACTTAAAAAAAGAGATTAGTAAAAGATATTCCCCTGCTTCCGAAAGTGGATGTAGCCATTTCAACGAACCACTATAAATATGTGTTTATTGTGTTTGTGTTTGATCTTAATTCTGATTTAAATTTCTACAATTTTTTTTTTCATTTGTCTGCAACAATTTATCAACAATTGGTATCAGAGCTTGGCAAAGAAGCTCGGTGGTGAAGCTGTTTTTTATGGAAATCGGTGAAGAATTTCTAGAACAATGGACGAAGCGGATAAATGGAAAATTGAAAAAAAAAATTGGGTAGAATTTTGGGCTATGGAAAGTAAAAATGGAATCTTTGTTGATTAAGCAAGATCTCTCACTCGCACTCGAAGGGAAAGCCAAAGGAAAAGGTTTGATGTCTGACAAAGAGTGGGAGAAACTAAATAAGAAAGCAAGGGCCACAATTTTTATTTCACTGTCGAGCAACGTTTTCTTCAATGTTTCAGCCAAGAAGACATTGAAAGAACTATGGGATAAACTTTCAAACATATACAAGATGGCATCGGTTTCTTACAAGGTCTTCATTATGAAGCTATATAATTTAAAAATGAAAGGTGGGATCATGTCCAATCATCTAAATGAATTTAATACCTTGGTCACCCAATTGATTTCAGTGGGTATAAATATGGATGACGAAATTAAAGCAATTTTGTTATTATGCTTTTTACCAAACGGCTAGAAAAGGGTTGCGATGGCAGTTAGCACTTCCATGGCTGCCAAGAGTAAATTAAAATTTGATGACGTGGAAGCCACGTTCTTAGTCAAGACATGAAAATCAAGAACCCTCATCCGATGATGCCTTAACTGTTGTAAGTACTAGCAATAGAGGAAGGTGTCAAGAGAGGCAAAAATAATAATATAAGGAGGTCCAAATCTACAAGAAGATCTAAGTCCAAGGGTAGAAACGGTGATTGTTGGTTTTGTGGCAAATTGAGTCACACCAAAAATAATTGTTGGAATTACAAAAGGGCACAAGATAAGGTAAATGACAACGAGGTAAACACTGCATATGACAAAGATAATGGTGTTTGAGTTTTATCAACAAGTAACATTATTGCAGATTCGCGGGTGCTCAATCTCGGTGCCTCTTTCCATGCTACTCCATATCGGGAGGCTTTCACAAACTATCAAGAAGGTAAGTTTGAAAGAGTTTTTTCTTGGTGATAATAAAGAATGTGAAATAATAGGCAAAAGTGATGTGATGTTACAACTAAAAATTTGAAATAAATGGATTTTGAAGGATGTTAGACATGTTCCCACGTTGAAAAGAAATTTGATATCGGTAAGCCAACTTTATGCTCAAGGGTGCAATATCAAATTCTCTTTAGATACATGGAAGGTAACCAAGGGTGTCTTGGTGATCGCAAAAGGAAATAAGTTAGGTAATCTGTATGTATTAAGAGTGTCATGCTGAAGTGGGAGTTGCAATGGCGGTTGTGGACAGCGGTACTGAGCTTTGGCATAAAAGGCTTGGACACGAGAGCAAAAAAGGACTTGAAGTCATGTTAAAGAGGAGTCAACTTCCTAGTCTGAAATTCGTTGACTTGGAGATGTGTGAGCATTGCCTCTATGGAAAACAAAAACAGACCAGCTTATTGACAACCGGTCATGACAAGAAATCTACACCATTGGAGCTTGTGCACTTTGACGTTTTCAGTCCAAGGTAACCTCCATTGGAGGTGCTAATTACTTTGTTACTTTTCTTGATAATTGTACTAGAAAAGTATAGATTTATATGATGAGTAGAAAATTATAAGTGTTTTCGAAATTTAGAACTTTTAAAGCCATTGTTGAGAATCAGACTAGACACAAAATCAAATGTATAAAAACAGATAATGGGGGAGAGTTTTGTTTTTTGGAATTTGATGTCTTTTATGCAGATAATGGCATTCGCAATATTAAGGTAGTTCTTTTCACCCCTCAGGGAAATGGTGCAGCTAAGAGGTTGAATAGAACGATTCTTGAGAGAGCTCGGTGTATTCTCTCTAATGCCAAATTGGGGAAATAATTTTGGGTAGAGGCTTGTAATACAACAGTTTATTTGATCAATCGAGCTCCTTCATCTCGATTGGATTTTGATATTTCAGAAGAGAGATGGCTCAGGAAACGCATTTCTTACAATCATATACGCGTGTTTGGTTGTGAAGCTTTTGCTCATGTTCCGAAAGAGCAACGCACAAAGTTAGATCCCAAATCAAAAAGGTGTATATTCATCAGTTATGGTGAGGAACAATTTGGTTTTAGACTTTGGGATCCAATTGCCAGAAAGTTCACCCGCAGTCGAGATGTGGTATTTAATGAGAAATTTTTTCCAAGTCTGCAAAAGCAGAGGACATCATCAAATGAATATATACAATTAGATATCTTTGAAAATGGCACTGATATGGATAAAACAAAGGGAATTATCTCCAAGCATACACAAGGCACCTCACAGCCTTTGCAATTGTCAACCCATCCTGACTATACTTGTGTGCAGCCTCCAAATGTTAGTGCACAACCTTTTGAACTTTCTACGCAGCATGGTCTTTTTTCAACACAACCTTTAAATGTGAACTCTCAACAACTCTTTGAATATCCCACGTGGCTTGAAATGGGAAGGAGATATTCAACGCTTCCTGTGGAAAATCTACATCACGGTTGTCAAAACACAGCTCTCTGCTAGTGCATGAATCTTGTTCTCAATCCTTCTCACATCAAAACTCATCGCATGAGACTCTCTTTTCTAACTGTGAGGATCATTTACCACTGCGTGAGAGTAATCAAATGGAAGTTGTATATGGAGCAGCCAATCTTTTTCTCAATCCTTCTCACATCAAAACTCATCGCATGAGACTCTCTTTTCTAACTGTGAGGATCATTTGCCATCGCGTGAGAGTAATCAAATGGAAGTTGTATATGGAGCAGCCTGAAGGTTTTACTAAATAGGGTTAGGAGCATTTGTATTGCAGATTGAAGCCAAGTTTGTATGGGCTCAAGCAAGCCCCGAGGCAGTGGTATCTCAACTTCGATAGCTTCATGACTAAGCATCACTTTACTCATTCTGAATCTGATCCATGTGTTTACTACAAGAAGCTTGCTAATGGTGAGCTTATTCTTTTATTACATTATGTTGATGACATGTTGGTTATTGGCACTAGCATGAGGATAGCTTGTGAATTGAAGCAACATTTGGCCCAACGTTTTGCTATGAAAGATTTAGGAGCAACAAAGAGGATTCTTGGGATGACAATAATCAAGGACAAATAGAAGAGAGAAATCGGATTGTTTCTAGAGAAGTATATTGCCAAATTTTTAGATAGGTTCAATATGAAGAATGCCAAACCTGTTAGTACTCCATTAGCTGATCACTTTCACTTACCATCAACTATGTCCAACAACTCTAGAAGATCAAGAGCACATGAAGGGTGTTCCACACTCATCAGCAGTTGGGAGTCTCATGTGTGCCATGGTTTGTACTCGTCCGGATATTGCTCATGCAGTGGGAGTTGTGAGCAAATTTATGAGTAATTTGGGTAAATCCCATTGGCAAGTGGTACAGTGGATATTACAAAACTTGAAAGGTACTTCCGACCATGTTTTGTGCTTTGGAGGACAGGACACTCAATTAAGAGCGTACGTTGACTCTGATATGGCCGAAGATTTGGACAAACGGAGGTCCACAACAAGTTATGTGTTTACATTTGTTGGGGCTGCAATTAGTTGGGTTTCACGGTTGCACTCTCCTCTATCGAGACAAAATATATTGCTCTCACTGAAGGAGCAAAAAAAATGATATGGTTACAATGGTTATTGGGAGAATTGCAGTATAAATAATCTGTTTTCACTTTGTTTTGTGATAGCAACAGCGCTATTCACTTGGCAAAGAACTCCACCATTCATAATAGAACCAAGCATATAGAGCTACGATATCATTGACATGTACTTGAAGAGGGTGAGCTGCAGGTGGAGAAGAATGATACGAAAGTGAATTCGGTTGATGCATTAATGAAGGAAGTACCAACGGAGAAGCTTGAGTTTTGTCAAGCTTCTCTTGGCATTGTTAAGATGTAACTGTAAGAACCCCTATAGGTTCTAACTAAAAAAATTCGCTTTGCTGGTCTGAATTTTTTTGTCTTGCCCTCAACTTATGTTTCAACAAAGATTTACTATGACATGTAGATTAGACGATTCCAAGCATAAATAGAAAGAGATGCACTAGAACATAGTTTTTAATAATTCAACAAAAACAAGATGAACATACCCAGCAAGATAGCTTATCTTCTTATTTGATTTGAAGCTGGTTACAACAGAAAATACTGAATATATTACAATTTGTTAGGTCTGATTTTGAGTTTCAGACCTTCAATGACACCCAGTTTGTGAAAGCACAAAACAAAACCCTAGCTGCAAGAATGGAGAATGAAGCTAAGAGTGTGGGATGATAAGTCTGGTTGGAGATGACTAAAACAAAACACTGTAGCAACTCATTGGAGTCTGAATATACCCAGAAATTCTTCAGATCCGATGCTAAATTCTATTTGAGAACTACTGTAGCAAAACCTGGTTATGTTTGAAGCTGGAAACCGCCAAGAATAGCCTTCTTTGCCACACAAACCTTTTGAAAATTTCCTATTAGTAAGTAGAGATGAAAGTGCCACCAAAATAAGGATGTAATCTGCAACTAGAACTTGCCAAAGCAATTTGTTTGAGCTTTGTGTTGAATTTTGTCTGAAATCAACCAACTTGGTGGGATAGGGACATCACCATGCCACAGGGTTCAAGGGAGCACCACCTTGAATGGAATGAAAATTACTTTCAGTCGAGACTTCTCTCCTCAATCTATCTCAGCAAAATAGTAACACAAAAAACATACATTTCTCATCCCACAAGCCTTCTTTAAATAGGCCCTTAAGACAAGGCCACCCTAGGGTTGAATTAGATTTGCTTTTATTAAAATATTAACTTTGCTTCAAGGTTAAGGCAACTAGCCAAGTTTCCCAAAGAAGATCAGATTTGTTCCATTAAAATATTCACTTACTTCTTGGCTAATCTTCCCCAAGCCTTTCTAGAAAAATCTGATTGCCTTTTTGTCTTTTTGGAGATTGTAAAATTCTATCTTGGAAGCTTCCTTCAGCCACCCCAAGGAAGAGATAAGATTTGTTCTTAAAATATTAATTTATCGTAGCTTCTCCCTTAAGTTACCTAAATTGCCCTAGGAAGGGGAAGCTTCTAGAAGCTGATTGGATTAGATGAGGTTGACTCACCTCCTTGCCTGCTTGTCCTCCTTATGTGCTTGGTTGTGCAAATAGACCCCCTTGCTTGCTTTGACCAGCAAGTAGAACTTCTTGCTTGCTTTGACCTCTTTGTGTGCTTTGACTTTTCAAGTGGAAAATAAGATCAGCATTAAGCTTAGCTTGGATTAAAGGTAAGACTCTCTTAATTCTCTAAACACATTCTACCAAAATTTAACTCTTATGGCCAAAAATCATTCCCTTATCACACCATCTAACCCATGGGAATGCTGGATGGGCTAGAATTAATCCACCATATTAGTTTTAGGATCAGATTTTCAATAAGTAGAAATAGAACACATAAGACAATGAACACAACAAGATACCCTAGGAAAACCACCCTCCTCGAGGGAGAAAAACCTAGCAAATATATCTCTTATATATTGAAGGAATAAGAGCAGAAATAGAACACATAAGACAATGAACACAACAAGATACCCTAGAAAAACCCTCCTTCTTGAGGGAGAAAAACATAGCAAATATATCTCTTATATATTGAAGAAATAAGAGCAGAAATTTGCTTACAACTCAGGCCCAATACAATGTCAAATTTATACAATGAATAATAGCACCTCTCCTAGATGCAAAGATACAAACAGATATGTTTTCTCCTTAAAATCGATTTGCTATTACAAGATGATGATCTGCTGCTCAGGTCCGAACTTCTTCTAGGAATGCGAATTGACTTGAATGAACTTGATGATCAAATGAATGGAGATGATCTCTCTTATATACAATTCGGTGGAGAGGATGCACCCCTTCATTATGCAAGGTCGGCCATTCAATTAATAATAATTAAATATTATTTCTTATCCCAAGTGAAGCGCCTCTTCACCAAATATCGTCTCCAATAAATTAAATAGCCGATGAAGCTATATTTAATGTATTGCTTGGTAAATCATGGTTGGAAGTAGAAGCCCGACGCTGTTAACATCAACACACCATGATGTCATTCTGAGAGTGGGGACATTATAGTCCTCCTTTCTCGAGATTGCTTGTCCTCAAGCGATCGTATGCCAATCTGTTGCTCCACTATAACCATAACACCTAAAGCAACTCACTGTGATCACGGAGTACTAGTGCATCATCCTATCAATACCTGGATCCCAAATCATCCATGAATGAATAGTTATCCAATGAAACAGGTAATTGTGGTATCCTCCTAGTGCAACTCATTTGGCTGTCCACAATGCATTGCTCATGTGTTGATAGTGGATGACTGATTGCATTCAAGAAATCAAAATTATGGTCTCTTGAAGTGTCTTCGTCATCTTCAACAAGCTCTAATCTCTGCCACTAAGAGTCATATATTGTCTTACCATTCCAAATATGCATTTCCAATGTGGTCTTTGCCTCCATCCACAACCATGGTGAAATCATCATGACAAACCAAACATTATCATATTGTAGGATCATCTTGTTAGGCAATCTCTTAGACTCTATAGTCAACTTTCTAAGACAAAATGACTCATATAATCTTGGCAAGTGTCCTTCCATTGTAGATGATGTATGTTCAACCCAAACGGATTCACTTACATCTCCATCTACAGGTATAACACTAGTGGATGACCCACCAAGTATGTGCCCAATATCACCTCTAATTTGAGCCTTCAATGGGTTCTCTAAAAGAGGGAACTTATGAACCTCATGATGCAAACTAGATACCCAAACATAATTTTCTAAAACATGCTTTTTTTCTTGTTCACACTTATCTACATGTTTTTCTTGTTTGCTTACCTCAAGATGCTCCTCCTTTGCATGCTCAATTTCTACCCATTCTTCCCTTGGAAGAAATAATGATCGAAGATAGGCTTCTCTTTGTTGTCTTGCTTGATTTATGTGATTGACTTGTTCCTTGATTTCTTTAAGGTCTTGTCTTGCTTGGGCAGCCAGCAACTTTGCCTTCTTAGCTCTTTGTAACCACCTATCACACAAAGCTTGTGTCTTGTTCACATCTTCTAGGGTCTGATATACAAAATCAGAATGTTTGTGGCATGAATCCACAATACATAATGCATCTTTAACACCCAAATCTTGAGTACCAACAGTATAAGACTCTGCAATGCCATCACCTTCACGTGAAATGGCTGCTACCTCATGATGATGCAAGGAATCATCATCACAATAGAAAGTAGACTCATCTGTAACATGTTATTCTTCAATGACTGATCTAGAATTATGTTCACCTATAGGTTGATCAATGACAATTGGTGTACCATTCTCCCAATCACTAGAGTTACCCAAGTTAATGCCATGCTCATGCTTTGAATCAACTTGCTTCTCAAATTCCTCAAGGAGGTTTTTGACCACTTCACTTGTAGATGCATTAAATGAGTTTCTTTTATTTTTCTTTTCATTTGACACAACGGTTGACATTAAACTTGTTGACAATTGTTGTTGGGATTGCATATAAAACTTTTTGAGATCATTCATGCCCTTCATAATCTCTTGCATAACTCTATCATTAACCTTCTTGGATGAGCTTGAACTTGTACCTATTGATCTTGTTGAATCTCTAGAATACTTAGGTTTCCTTGGTACTGAATCTTCATATTGTAGTGAACTATGAGCTAGGCTCTTTGAACTTGTCTTATTTGAAACCTTTTCTTTTGTTGGTGAAGTTGGAAGGAAAGTAGGTAGCAATCTGCCATCTTTGATTCTAGGCATGAATGTAACTTGATAAAGAACTGAAACAACTCTGATTTGTAACCCACAAGCTGCCAGGAACTTGGCTTTGATACCACTATAAGAACCCCTATAGATTCTAACTAAAACTTTTCTCTTTGTTGGTCTGAAAATTTATGTCTTGCCTTCAACTAATGTTTCAACAAAGATTTACTATAACATTTAGATTAGAGGATTCCAAGCATAAACAGAAAGAGATGCACTAGAACATAGTTTTTAATAATTCAACAAAAACAAGATGAACATACCTAGCAAGATAGCTTATCTTATTTGATTTGAAGTTGGTTACAACAAAAAATACTGAATATTACAATTTGTTAGATCTGATTTTGAGTTTTAGACCTTCAATGACACCCAGTTTGTGAAAGCACAAGACAAAACCCTAGCTGCAAGAATGGAGAATGAAGCTAAGAGTGTGGGATGATAAGTCTGGATGGAGATGACTGAAACAAAACACTGTAGCAGCTCATTGGACTCTGAATATGCCCAGAAATTCTTCAAATTCGATGATAAATTCTGTTTGAGAACTATTGTAGCAAAACATGGTTATGTTTGAAGCTAGAAACTGCCCAGAATAGCCTTCTTTGCCACACAAACCTTTTGAAAGTTTCCTATAAGTAAGTAGCGATGAAAGTGCCACCAAAATAAGGATGTAATTTGCAACTAGAACTTGCCAAAGCAATTTGTTTGAGCTCTGTGTTGAATTTTGTCTGAAATCAACTAACTTGGTGGGATGGGGACATCACCATGCCATAGGATTCAAAGGAGCACCACCTTGAATGGACTGAAAATTACTTTCAGTCAAGCGATTCCTATCCTCAATCTATCACAGCAAAATAGTAACACAAAAAACATACATTTCTCATCCCCCAAGCCTTCTTTAAATAGGCCCTTAAGACAAGGCCACCCTAGGGTTGAATTAGATTTGTTTTATTAAAATATTAACTTTGCTTCAAAGTTAAGGTAACTAGCCAAGTGTCCCAAAGAAGATCGTATTTGTTCCATTAAAACATTCACTTACTTCTTGGCTAGGCTTCCCCAAACCTTTCTAGAAAAATCTGATTGCCTTTTTATCTTTTTGGAGATTATAAAATTATATCTTGGAAGCTTCCTTCAACCACCACAAGGAAGAGATAAAATTTGTTCTTAAAATATTAATTTATGATAGTTTCTCCCTTAAATTACCTAAACCGCCCTAGGAAGGGGAAGCTTCTAAAAGTTGATTAGATTGGATGAGGTTGACTCACCTCCTTGTTTGTTTGTCCTCCTTGTGTGCTTGGTTGTGCAAATAGACCTCTATTCTGATTGAAGAGTGTTGTCTCTTGATTGAAAGTAATTTTTAGTCTATTCAAGGTGATGCTCCCTTGAATATTGTGGTATGGTGATGCTCCCATTCGACCATGTGAGATGAATTCAAGTAGAGTTCATCATAGAGCTTAAATAGATTGTTTTGGTGAAGTTTCAATTGCGAATTGTGACCTTATTTTGGTTATACTTACATCTTTACTTGCTAGAAGATGGTTTCTAAGAAGTTTGCATGGCAAAGAGGGATATTTTTGGCGATTTCCAGCTCCAACCATAATCAGATTATTGTTACAGCAGTCTTCAAATTGGTTTCATCATCATACCTAAGGAGTTTTTGGCGCCTACAACCTCCAGTGGGCTGCTACAGCCGTTTTACAATCATCTCCAGCTGAGCATATCATCCTATAGTGGTTTTTCAGTCATCTCCAGCTGAGTATATCATCCTACTTCACTTATCTTCATCTACCATTCATAGAGCTAGGGATTGGACTTGACAAAAAGGCAATCAGATTTTTCTAGAAAGGCTTGGGGAAGCTTAATCAAGAAGTAAGTGAATATTTTAATGGAATAAATCTGATCTTCTTTGGGACACTTAGCTAGTTGCCTTTACCTTGAAGCAAAGTTAATATTTTAATAAAAGCAAATATAATTCAACACTAGGGTTGCCTTGTCTTAAGGGCCTATTTAAAGAAGACTTGGGGGATGAGAAAGGTATGTTTTTTGTGTTACTGTTTTGTTGTGACAGATTGAGGAGAGAAATCTTTTTACTGAAAAGAGAAATCTCTCAACTGAAAGTAATTTTCAATCCATTCAAGGTGGTGCTCCCTTGAATCCGTGGCATGGTGATGTCCCCATCTCACCAAGTTAGTTGATTTCAAACAAAATTCAACACAGAGCTCAAATAGATTGTTTTGGCAAGTTCTAGTTGCAGATTACATCCTTATTTTGGTGGCACTTTCATCTCTACTTACTGATTAAACTCTTCAGATCTGATAATGAAGTCAGCTTGAGGACTATTGTAACAAAAATCTGGTTATGTCTGGAGTTGGAAATCGCCAAAACTATCCATCTTTGCCATGCGAACTTCTTGGAAACCTTCTTCCAGCAAGTAAAGATGAAAATGTCACCAAAACAAGGTCACAATCTGCAACGAAAACTTTACCAAAGCAATTTGTTTAAGCTCTATGATGAACTCTACTTGAATTCATCTCACATGGTGGAATAGCAACATCACCATACCACAATATTCAAGGGAGCATCACTTTGAATTGACTGAAAATTACTTTCAGTCAAGAGACAACTCTCTTCAATCTGATACCACTGTAAGAACCCTTATAGGTTCTAATTGAAATTTTCCTTTTGCTGGTCTAAAAATTTTTATCGTGCCTTCAACTTATGTTTCAACAAAGATTTACTATAACATGTAGATTAAAGGACTCCAAGCATAAATAGAAAGAGATGCACTAGAACATAGTCTTTAGGAATTCAACAGAGATGAACACAAACAAGATGAGCATACCTAGCAAGATAGCTTATCCTTTTTATTTGATTTGAAGCTGGTTACAATAGATAATACTGAATATTACAAACTGTTAGATCTGATTTTTAGTTTCAGACCTTCAATGACACCCAATTTGTGAAAGCACAAGACAAAACCCTAGTTGCAAGAATGGAGAATGAAGCTAAGAGTGTGGGATGATAAGTCTAGTTGGAGATGACTGAAACAAAACATTGTAGCTGCTCACTGGAGTCCGAATATGCCCAGAATTTCTTCAAATTCGATGATAAATTATGTTTGAGAATTGTTGTAGCAAAACCTGGTTATGTTTGAAGCTAGAAACCGCCTAGAATAGCTTTCTTTGCCACACAAACCTTTTGAAAGTTTCCTATCAATACATAGAGATGAAAGTGCCACCAAAATAAGGATGTAATCTACAACTAGAACTTGCCAAAGCAATCTGTTTGAACTCTATGTTGAATTTTGTCTGAAAACAACTAACTTGGTGGGATGGGTACATCACCATGCCACAGGATTCAAGGGAGCACCACCTTGAATGGACTGAAAATTACTTTCAGTCAAGAGATTTCTCTCCTCAATCCGTCACAGCAAAATATTAACACAAAAAAATACATTTCTCATCCCCCAAGCCTTCTTTAAATAGGCCCTTAAGACAAGGCCACCCTAGGGTTGAATTAGATTTGTTTTTATTAAAATATTAACTTTGCTTCAAAGTTAAGGCAACTAGCCAAGTGTCCCAAAGAAGATCAAAATTGTTCCATTAAAATATTCACTTACTTCTTAGCTAAGCTTCCCCAAGCCTTTCTAGAAAAATCTGATTGCCTTTTTGTCTTTTTGTAGATTATAAAATTCTATCTTGGAAGCTTCCTTCAACCACCCCAAGGAAGAGATAAGATTTGTTCTTAAAATATTAATTTATGGTAGCTTCTCCCTTAAGTTACCTAAACAGCCCTAGGCAGAGGAAGCTTCTAGAAGCTTATTAGATTGGATGAGGTTGACTCACCTCCTTGCCTGCTTGTCCTCCTTGTGTGCTTGGTTGTGCAAATAGACCTCCTTGCTTGCTTTGACCAACAAGTAGACCTTCTTGCTTGCTTTGTCCTCTTTGTGTGCTTTAGCTGGATTAAAGGTAACACTCTCTTAATTCTCTAAACACATTCTACCAAAATTTAACTCTTATGGCCAAAAATCATTCCCTTATCACACCATCTAACCCATGGGAATGCTGGATGGGCTAGAATTAATCCACCATGATGTCATTCTGAGAGTGGGGACATTACACTGACAATAAGATCAAAGTAGGGGAATGTCTGATATGTTGCAACAGTTGTTGGACTTCACGTGGGAGATTGTTGGGTATATGAAGCCCAATGGACATCTTGTCCTTTCAGTTTTCTTTTGACCTTCCATTTCCCTCTTGAAGGCTCAATTCTCTTTTTCGAACTATGCAATTGACGAGGTTTCTTCTTCATGAGATGATCAGCTGTAACTTATTGTATGACTGAAAATAGAGATTAATAAAAAATAATCCCCTACTTCTAAAAGTGGATGTAGCCATTCTGGCGAACCACTATAAATGTGTGTGTTTATTATGTTTAAGTTTGATCTTAATTCTGATTTAAATATCTGCAATTTTCTTTTTCATTTGTCTGCAACAATTTATCAACAAATAGCACAGAAACCATTTCTGGTGGGAGAATGAAGTGGGGGGATTTCCACAAGATTTGAAGCACACACAAAAGTCATAAGATCTTTTTGAATCTCCTTTTGAAGTTCCAAGAACTTATCATGATTGTGCCAAATGAAATCAGCATCTGAAGGGCCTAGCTCCTTAACCCACTTTTTAAGACTAATTGTCTTTAAACATGATGATTTAAATGCAAAGCACCCAACAATTTTGTGTCGGATCATGTTGCAATGGAAGCATCTGATTGGTAGGCCTTCATAATTTAAGAATTTAGTCCAAGTTCCAAAAGAGGAGTGGATTCTGATATAGTGAAACACAAGTTTTGAAGTATCAAT
The DNA here is from genome assembly GCA_007115665.2 of Sequoiadendron giganteum. Lineage (NCBI taxonomy): Eukaryota > Viridiplantae > Streptophyta > Pinopsida > Cupressales > Cupressaceae > Sequoiadendron > Sequoiadendron giganteum. Next base: position 51,236,269 of record CM021101.1, on the reverse strand, counting down.
CATGGCAGAAACCCTAAAGAATCTATTTAAAAGAGCCATAGACTCAAAATCCCGCTTAACAAAAGTGCCCACCTGATCAATCATATTTTTGATAAGATCCGCTTCTCGCATGATCAAGGGGAGATTATAGAAACAAATCCAAATTGGGATGAAGGTAATTTTAATAGCAGATGGATCAAAAAATGGGGGCCACAGAGCAATGAAGAAGCTAGATTGTCCATATAACCAAGGACCATTCTACTTCACAAAGTTGCATTCCTCAAGAATTTGAGGATGAGGGACTGACTGCCAACATCAACTGATGTTGCACTAACACAACCATCAGCGATATGAAAATCAATTGGGTTCTCTGCCAACACCACTTTGTAGTCACCCAAGGAGCAAACATTTTGCTAGGTGAAGAAGGGGAAGTAGTATCTGAACTTGTAACAAGAGCCTGAACATTATCATCAACAGAAGTCTGCGCCATCTGTTTGGGAGAAGAGTTAGGGTTTTCCAGAATGATTTTCTCCCTGCAAAAATCACTACATTCATGTAAAGGATTCGAACTATTCTTGCAAGCCGTGAAGATTTGCGGATCTGATTGGGGTTTGAGCGGCGAGACAAGGGCAACAGGATTGAGAGAGACATTAGAAAGGATCCTTCCGCAAACCTTTCTCCTCAAGAGTGAGTGGGTTGAAACCCAAACCTACCAACCTATTCAAGCCCCACATCACACCAAACCACCTACCGTTTTTCCTCCAAACACCAATTTTACCTTCCTCTGCATTGTGTTGTTCCTGATCCATGTGCCACACACCCGCTTTTGCACTTTCGAACATGCCAAAAACTGCTATTTATTTATTTATTTGCAGACTAAATACAAGAATTAATTTTAGAATACCACATAGTGTAATATAATCAACAAAACCACCATAAACTCTAATGTCATTTAAAATATAAATGATAAATATAATAAAACATTCATTGTTCAAACTTCAAGTTCAATATTAAAATAATTATATCAAGTTCAACAATCAATTTTCTGTGTCAAAGATTTTCAAAAATATCAACACCAGTATCATAATTGGCATTAGATGATGTAGGAACATTTAAAGAACCACAAGCAATGCCACTGCCACTCCCGTTAAAAGTGCCCTCACTTTTCAAACTCAGGTGTAACATGTTGGAAAGTGGAAGCATCCGAAAGTCAATTTGCTCTCGCTCCACATCCAACAGCTTCACAAGGTTCAAGGGCAGCACACACCATTTTCATATTTTTTTAAAGCAACATCAAAGATGGAATTTTTTTTTTAAAAAGCAAAAAAAAAGGCAGAAAAATGGACGGATTTGCCCTAAGTTCGCCTGGGTTCTCCCAGATCCTGCCCGTGCTCATCCCATATGAACCCAACCTCTCTCACATCCTAACCATATATCCGCAGGCAGATCAGACCAAATCACGATCTGTTTTGAACTGAACCTGGATCTGGCTGGTCTGCAGGCAGATCCACTAATATAGATTTATCATTAATTGCACTAAATACTAACAAAATGACCACTCCAACAGCTACAGGATAGTACTAACAAAATTCCAAAGATATTCAGGCATAAAGAATTGATAACTAGATGGGCCACACCACTGAAGGGCAGTTACATTATCCTCCCCAACTTTTAAATAACTTTGAACCTCTTGGTTTAGAAGTAGTTTATTTGGAAAACCCCATTTTGAATTTCATTGCTACTACTAGCATGAGAGTGCAGACCTTCTAGTAGTCTTGTCTTCAAAACATTATTTGGGATTCCTTGGCACAATTTGAGACACCACTAATCTTCCAACCCATGTTCTTCCAGCATTGAGAGTCCATTGCTGATTTCACCATCCAGATGGGCAGGCGGAGTCTAATGCAATGCCAACAAAATAATTGCTGCTGCTACCAACAGACCTGAAACTCTTCCCCTTGCCCCAATCATGCTTTGTATCACTGCTCCAGACTGAATTGGGCTATCACCTTTCACCAAACATTCTTGGAGGATTTTCTATGATTGTGCTCATACTTCCACACTTCACTATCCCTCTCATTTCAGTGAGAACTACTTGTAGGATTTTCCAATGTTTCCTTTGAATGAAGATCGCAATCAACTGACACTTCAACATCTATCTCTTGACGTGCGTTGTTAACCTTGTCAGCTCAGTATTGTCTTAACTCCACTTTATTTTCATCAATCCTTTGTTGTACCGCACTTGTCAAGTCATTTACACTTTCAGTTCCCAAACATGCCTCTGGCTTACTTGTGGCTTATTTAGAATTTTGTTTTTCTCTCCAAGCTCAAGTCTTATTTCTGATATAAGAGACAAAGATGCCATTTCAAATGCTCCTTTTCCTCTTTCCATAGTTTTCGGAGATGTCTCCTCCTTTGATGTTATACCTCATTAGTGTTCACCCAGCTATGGTGGATTACTTCACATATCATTCACCCACATTAAGGACCTATTTTGAAAGCGATAAGAAGATTTATCCACAAGTACACTATGATCCTTCTTCAACCAAGAAATCTTGTGAGGGTTAGATTTTGGAATGCAAACAGGGTGCAATTTGTTAACCATTTCCATACTAGATTGTTGATAAATCCATTGTCTATGAGATTGCATTGCATACTTTGTCTTTGCACTTTCATTTTGTTTGGAAGCCACTCTTAACCTCCAATTAGCTTTTGGGGCCTCTTTGTGTCCAATTATCAAGTTTCTTCGCAACATCAAGTTCTCTCCCATATTTGCTTCAACTTGCTCTGTTTGAGGTTCTTCTTCCTATGCTACCATCACCCTTCTGAGGTTTTGTGGGTTAAGTCTATGGTCATATACTGGATATGAGACATATCAACGGCTTACAATTTGAAGAAGATTGCCATCCTCATCCCCTACCTCCAAAGCCTCTCCCTCCTGTGAAGTTGGCTTTCTTTCGGCTCTTCACTCGTGGCAGGTTATGAGTATTTTTTTTCCCTTATTCTGGCTACTATAACCACATTTACTCACCATCTTGTTTTTCTGATTCAATTTCTCCTTTACCTTTAAGGAATATTCATATGCCTCATCCACAATAGGTTTCTTCAAAATGGTGAGCTCATCTTGAAGTTGAAAATTTAGTCCAATCACATATCGGGTTTCTACTTGCCCCACATTGTCCTGTATATCAATTTGAATTTGAAGCCTCATTATAGGCCCATGCCCCATATTGACTGAGCTTGTAGATGCCTTAGCATCTTAGGCAACATTCTGATTTTCTTTCCTTTTCTTGTCTTCTTCTTGAACTCTGCTTGTTCTCCCACCATAGAATTGCACGTAACTTCAATTTCAATGCTGCAATTTTCACTCCTTTAAGATCATCCTCATCAATGTGTTCAATCTTGAAATACATCGCCAACCCCTGGACCCAGTCCAGGAATAAATCTGGGTTGAGTTCGCCCTTAAAAGTCTGAAATATCAACTTTTACCTTGGAGTCTCGTTTGGCCATGGGTCCAGGAATAAATCTGGGTTGAGTAGTTCGCCCTTAAAAGTCTGAAATATCAACTTTTACCTTGGAGCCTTGTTTGGTCATGGCTCCAATGAGCCTCTCCATAAGGTCTACTACCCTAGCAACATTTCCCAGGTTCTCTTGTTCCTCTTTAGACTCATTCTAGGTCATTCATCAACATTTCTTTGGCGGCCTGCAATTCTCTTGCCCCTTCTTCCCCAGTTCATGTGGGCCCCCTCTAGCCCATTGCAGACTGGACTGATGGAAACAACCTTTATTGCTACAGGTTAAATAAACTTATTTCGAACAGAAATTGACAAATAGCACAACCCTGTAACTGATCTCTACTTTTTGCATTCGTGGCCACAGCAACAGCTCCCCTGAGTCAGTGTCTTAATAACAGTGAAAGGTGTACCACTCCTAGCATCTTTGGATACTCTGATACCAAAATTGGTGCAAATTTTTCTATGAAGCCGCTTGCACCATTTCTATCCTAGCTGATAATCTGTTGAAACGGACAACAAAAAAAAGCACAACATAGCCATAGATGACAAATACAATATTTATCCACTGTACTAACCATTTTATTTATTTGTTCCACGAGAATACAGAACCAACAAAGATACACGGGAGAAAACTACTGAGCAATTTCCGTCTATTACCGAGTCTTATGTAAAACTGCAGACCACCACCCCTAAAACAGCAACGCAACCCAGCCCCTATAAAATAAGCTCAAAAACCCAAAACAGGGAAAGGCGCTAAATGGCCACGCCAACAGCAACATGATAGTTACCAACATAATTCCAAAAATATTTGAACATAAAGAACTGACAACTAGTGGGCCATGCCACCAACGTCAGAAAATGACACATACCATGGGCTTGGGCTTTGGTTCATTGCATTCAAATTCAAGGTTGCGTCCACCTCAGACCTCCTGACTAAAACGGTCACAGAAAAATACTTCAAATGAGTTAGAAAAATAGAGCATTTTGTATCCTGCAAAGAATTAAGGTTAGAGGATGGCGCTGGTACCTCAACTCTTAATTTATTCACCATAATTCCAGTTACAACCAGCGGCACCCTCCTTTTCAGCATCTTAATATACTCCATAACCTGCTCTGGGGTTGCTTTCTTCTTATGTTCCGCACTAGGTAATACCACACTGGACTTCAACCAAATACCCTCGAACATAACATTGTTTTGAGCCAAGTAGAAAAAATTTAAAAAACCCTAGCCCAGACCTTTTCTGCCACTAGAAGAGTTCTGTCAATAGAATGGTCTCTATCTAGAAGACTCTCTGGCTCAACAAGGGGCACTAAACCATTATCCTGACACTGGCAAACCATTTCAGACCATAGGGATATATTACATGATGTAAATACAAAAAGATCAAACTCCAAGTATATTGTGATTTAAAATTAAAGATTGAATTAAGATTGTTAGTTGCTTGATATATTTCCTGTTCACGAAGTAATAAAATCACAACATAGTTCTAGAAAAGTTTTCAACAAACCCAACTGCAGGGGTTTCAAACTTTCAATTGACATGTGAATTTCAATTTAATTACCTTTTACAGATAAAACCTGAGAAATAGCAACATAATGTGCTAAACCACAGGCAACAAAGCTGCTATATGCAAGAGATGAGCAGAGGATTTCGTAGTGGTTGATATTCTACAACAAATAGAGGAAATACGCTTAATGAGATCAACATGGCATATCCTGCAACTGATTATCGTGTCCTGCCACCTTCACCTTCACAAACATTTTCCTGGGCAGCTCTTGCCTCTTTATGTTCGTCATTACAGCAGTTTTTAGGTCTCTTATTAAGTATTCTTATCTTGGCACCTAAAAGAATACCCAAATTCCAAAAACTTGCATTCCTGGCCATCTTACTCACACACCCAAAACAAAGTCAAATCCGAAAATAAAAATCTGTAGTACCCATATTTTATCTGTGCACCCTAAGCAAATTCGATATCAAATATCTACACACTTGCTGCAACAAACGGGATGAATACAAAATTCAGAATTGACAACCCTCAAAAATGGAAACAGGATGCACACAACGTGAATGCTCAACACTAATTCCTCAAATTAGCAAACCTCTAATCAAGGAAAGACATAAACATTGTGAATACCCTCCCTGCAGTGAATACACCACAGAAAAAAAAAAATAGTACACATTTTAACATCTCACATGTGGCATTTAATGCATGCATAACCAGAGAATGTGATGATACATCATAAATCAACAATGCCATTTTGGCACGAATGTCGATCCTAGTAGAAAACAAGTCAAAATTAGATTCATGTATTTCCTTGCTTATCTGTATTTCAGAGCCAGGAAATTGTGAGAATTTGAGTTGTACTTTTTTTTTAAAACACAAGTAAACACACAAATGTTTGAAAATTAAATCAAGATTCAAAATGCATTGTTTGACCCTAGTAAACATTCCTACTAAGTCAACCAAACTTTAACGGACTAGTTGGGGTTCTTAAAACTGTACTTACATTAAGGAAAGGTTGTGGTCAAAGAGGAATAAGCAGGAAAACATAACCCATCCCATTAAAAATCCCATTTTCTTGTGCAGAAGCATTTTTGTATTTTGGCACGCACATTCAAGTGCAGTCATGGTTGCAAATGCAACACGCTCCATGATGGCAAAATTCCTGTCAACAAAAGTAAGGTATCTCTACAAAAAATCATCTCTATTTACATAGAATGTTCCTGTTTCTGCATTAGAATAATAGCACTAGTGATTAGTGAGTTTCACTCTGTAAAAGAATCCTAGCAGACAATAACTAAACTTCACTTAAACCAAGTCTATGATGGGCAATGGCAACTTGAGAAAATTTCTGCATCAAAAACTTTCACCATAGGCTTGAGCCGGGACCATAGTTGCTAAGATCCCTCCACCTTTCCCCGCTCCAAGGCCCCAGATTGCTCAGAAAAGAAGCTTCGCTGTTATTACTAACGTTAACACTGTCAATTTTCTGCCAGTCGAAAGCATTTGTTGTTATTCCACTGGTCCTATAATAAGCTTGGCCTTGATGCACGAGTTGCCTGGACGCACGCACCTTAAATATTCATGCCCCACTTGTTGCTGTTAATTACAGAACTCTTTGCAAAAACATTACAAATCACCTTCAAGTTTTACCTGACTGATTTATGATTGATGGTGCCTTTTTTTTTTGTGGAAATTCACAATTTTAACTAGGAAGATTCCTACAGGCTAATAACAAAATTGTTTTAATTTGATAACAAAAGATTATTTTTTGGCTGCACAAAATTTTCAACGCACATTAATAGGTGGAAGCCTACTCCTGCGAAGACAGGAACTAGAAAGTTATATGGGTGTTTTGTGAAGACTAAGTAGAGACTTAAAGCTTCAAAATTCTACAAGACTAATTTATGGAGTTAAAGCTTCGTTTTCTTTATTCAGGTTTCTCTAGTCCTTGCAAAGTATACAACAACGAGAAATATTATTTATTGATTCAAAAAATAATGTATCAAAGACAATTGGATTAATCAAAACTAAAGATTTGTATTTTCTTCTATCAGTAAATTGCAACTTTGGGAGTTGTTTCTAGAAAAAGATTATAAAGTTTGAATATAAAGGCTCATATTAACTAACAGAGCCACCATAACCAGGTTATAATACTACTGAAACTATTACACAGCAAAAAAAAGTAAGCATAACACCGACTTTCAAAGTTCCGTAGCATCCTCCGGGCTGTCACTAATGAAATTCTTCAGCCAATCCACCCCATCGACTCCACAATGCCCAACACCTTCTTGTGGAAGTCGACCCCACTAAAGATATTGTTCACACCATATTTATTTAATCAATTTGTGTTACAGTTGGCTCTAGATTATGTAATAAAGAAATGGAATGTTAGGCTATGGCAGAGTTTTCTTGGATATTCTTAGGATTGTCTGTGGTAACATGTGTCTTAAAGAAACACATAAAAATGAGTTTTAGCATATCAAAGTGCAATGAGTTTGAAAAAAATAATCATCTGACAAAAGATATAAAGAGATAGGGAGAAACAATTCTCTAGAAGATTGAAAAACTACTACAGTCAGAGAAGGTACAATCTTATGTTGAGACTACAGGCCCAAAAAATAATTAATTTTTTTTTTAAAATTTAGCAAAGAAAAATTAGGAAAATGTACAGATCTGTAACTTTTTTATTAAGACGATATAGTCACAACAAAAGATCATACCTTCTACTATTATATACCCAGTATGAAAAAATTTTGAAATCTCATAGAAAATTGTTTCTCCATACTAATTCACATCTTTCATCCAATGAACAAATTTTTCTTATAACTCTTTGTACTCTACATTGAAACTCACTTTTATACATCTCTTCTGAGCAGATACAGTCAGAGACAATCCCAAGAATATCCAGTAACACTCTCCCACCTTTTTTCACCGCCTTTCAAGCTACGCTTAGAAGTCCTTTCGCTATTTCCTGAGTCAAAACAAAGTATTCAGTTATAATTGGTATTACCCATTACGGAATTTCAACTTTTTTTGCCAAACATAATTTATTGATAAATGCGTTACCGATTCATGTAATTAGTTAGCTTCTCTTGAACAGGTGTCTGATTTAGAAGCAGGTCTGGTGCTCCAAGCGACAGACTCAAGTTGAATGCCCGAACTTGTGAAAGGGCCTGACAAAACAACCACACAGAATTGTTTAAATCAAACATTCATTACTAATTCAAGAGCAGAGAGAAATAACTGAGAAGTCGAGGCTTATCACCTTAATTTTCAGTAGCATATTGTCTATAAACTGGAGGACATCGATTCTGTGAGTAGGGTTTCGTTTTCCAATGGTAAGCTTGATTGAATGAACCTGAACCGACTCCAGGGAGTCGGCGTAGAAAGATGAGAATGAGGTGGAAAGTAGATGAAGCGGCGTATTATAAAACAGCTGGAGTGTTTGAAGAGAGAGGACAACCACTAGAGATGTCCAACACTAATAAGTAAAATAATAACTAGCAATCGCACCTTGTGTGCAATGGGTAGCGGAACACATATTAGGGGAGAGGAGCCGATACGTAAGCACTCAAAATTGCATGGTTTAATTGGCAGGGCACGTGGACCAATAGCATTTTAAAAAAATAATTTATTAGAGAAAAAGATTAATTAAACAATAAATTATTATTTTAATTTTTTTTTAAATAATTTGTCACGTGTGAGGTCCAATTTTGTCCACACATCGAAAAAAACGGAATAAAGATCTGTCAACCGATACAGACGCACCTCGGGTGCCACTACCTGTGTGACTCGGCGTCCGAAGGTGACAGCCTTGCCACGTCAACTCCTCCCAGACCACCACCCTAACAATCCACTATTGAGCATTTATCACTCACCGCCACTTCCTATTCCTATCGACTGTCTCAATTAAATGATGTCACCTCTCCTAAGCTCCACGCCACCCCACGTTTATTCTGAAACGAACTGCATTGAATGCTCCCAGTGCCTCGCTCTTCTCGCCATTCAACTAGCCTTTCATTTTCTCGAGGAAACATTCTATCTTCACTTCTTCGCCAGTACCTGCTCGTTTCGTCGTCTGCAACCTTCGCACTCTCACCACAACCTGCAATGCTCGGAGACCATATCGTGTTTGAGTAGAAGGCGATACAAAGACGGGTAGACGCTAGTTACCGAACGTCGCTAGCAGCTCCACTTCCGCCATGCAAGCAACGAACGGGTTTCTCGCTGCCATGAACGGGTTCCTCGCCACCATGAATGGGTTCCTCGCCGCCATGAAGGTCACCGCAAGCAACAAAGGGGTTCGTTGCGTGTTCATCCCAGGTGAGCTTGCTCACTAAGGCTAGCCATTGTTTTTCTATTTGTGTTTGGTTTGCAATTTCGCTTTGTTTTATTGGTTTTTTGGTGTTGTAGATTTCATTTATTTTGTTGAAGTTTAGTGTTTATGAACACTGCATTATTTGTGTTCATAAACACACTAAATCTTTGGAAATTAATCTTATGTTCAAGCATCGCTCTGTTTATATTAAATATATTAATGTAGTTGGTTGTTTTCTTCTTTCGACATGTAATAATGTTCGTTGTTTATATGGGTTTTGCTCTGTAGGGTTTATATTGCAAATATTACGCTCATATTTACTTCATTTCTCTTTTAGTAGGGTTTATTTTGAGAATATAGCACGCATAGTTTATGATTTATGTTTTGGTAGGGTTTATTTTGCAAATTTTACAGTCATAGTTTAGGGTTATCCTATTCTCATAGGATTTGCATTGACATTGACTTTGCATATCGTATTCTCATAGGTTTTGCATTATCATTCACTCTACTTAGCATAATCTCACAGGCTCTGCATTATCGTTCACTCTGCTTGTCGTTTTCTCATAGGTTCTGCATTATCATTCACTCTGCTTCTCGTATTCTCATACGTTCTGCATTATCATTGACTCTGCTTAGCATAATCTCACAGGTTCTGCATTATCATTCACTCTGCTTATCGTTTTGTCATAGGTTTTGAATTATCATTCACTCAGCTTCTCGTATTCTCATACGTTTTGCATTATCATTGACTCTGCTTAGCATAATCTCACAGGTTTTGCATTATCATTCACTTTGCTTATCGTTTTGTCATAGGTTCTGCTTTATCATTCACTCTAGTTATCGTATTCTCATACGTTCTGCCTTATCAGTGACTTTACTTAGCATAATCTCACAGGTTCTACATTATCATTCACTCTACTTATTGTTTTCTCATAGGTTTTGCATTATCATTCACTCTGCTTCTCGTATTCTCATACGTTTCGCATGTGCATGTGCACGTGTGTCTATGTCTATGTATGTCTATGTCTATGTGTATGTGTATGTGACTATGTGTATGTTTATGTGTATGTGACTATGTGTATGTCTATGTCTTTGTGTATGTGACTATGTGTATGTGACTATGTGCATGTCTATGTGTATGTGTGTGTGTGTGTGTGTGTGTGTGTGTTTATGTCTATGTCTATGTCTATGTCTATGTCTTCCTATGTCTATGTCTATGTGTACATCTATGTGTATGTGTATGTGACTATGTGTATGTTTATGTCTATGTCTATGTCTATGTGTATGTCACTATGTGTATGTCTATGTCTATGTCTATGTGTATGTCTATATCTATGTCTATGTCTGTGTATGCCTATGTCTATGTCTATGTGTACGTCTATGTGTATGTGTATGTTTATGTGTATGTGACTATGTGTATGTGTATGTCTATGTGTATTGTCTATGTCTATGTGTATGTGACTATGTGTATGTCTATGTCTTTGTGTATGTGACTATGTGTATGTTTATGTGTATGTGACTATGTGTATGTCTATGTCTATTTGTATGTGACTATGTGTATGTGACTATGTGTATGTCTATGTCTATGTCTATGTGACTATGTGTATGTGTATGTGTATGTGTATGTCATTGCTATTTACACCTTTGTCAAACCTCCACCATATGCAATACCTGCAATGGAACACTTCAAGAACTCCATTGAATTGCAAGTCAATGTACCAGTTTTATCAGAAAGTATAGTGTCAACTTGCCCAAGTTCCTCATTTAAATTGGATGTTTGAGCTCATGCAGGCTTGTCAGTTTCTTCATCATACATGTTTTGGTCTTCATCGATGAATCTATATCGATACTTTCTTATGCTCATATAATGGGTGTAAGCATTACAAAACTGCTGTTATATCAACATTGCAATGTTGTGCTCGTTCAGATTTGATTTTTAAAATAGTTTCACTTATTCGTACAACATATTGCTATACAAGTTTTTAAAGAATTTGATAAGAATTTACCATCAACAACTCATTAGTCATTAGTGTCATCATGTGGCAGGACATAATGAGTAGATCCAAATTGCCAATAAGAATATTCAGTAGGAAAAAAATCATCTAAAAACAGCAAATAAAGATGCATACAAACCCTGGACTATAATTGGTAATTTCAACTTTCAGCTCTTTTGTAATGGATTTTGATTTTCAGCTACTATTATCATTTTTAGTCAAATGACTGTATTTTGATGTATGGTTTTACAATAGGCATTGCTTAATTAATGTAGCTCATAAATTTTTGTTATTAGAAAATCAGCCACCTCCCAAACAAAAACAAATAGAGGAGAGAAACAATGAAAAACCTATAATATTAACATCCTATGATGCCGAAATCATAGCCAAAATGCACTCAACATAGCTAAGCTAAGTACACCTGTTATAATTGAAAGAAGCAAGAGTATGTGATAATCAATACAAGCTGCATAAAAATATCAATATTTGAGTTCACATAAAGATAGGAGATAAAAGAAAATATAGATATTTTTTGTGAAAGAATGTTAAATGGGAGTTTAAAATTGATCCCCCACCTCCCAAATAAAAACAAATAGAGGAGAGAAACACTTGAAAACCAAAAAGATTGGTGTCTCAATACATCTAGACAACTATCTTACTAAAGCCTAGTAACTATTCTCCATAGGAAGTAAATTGGGGAAAAAAAGAGATGATTTCTACACCAACTAGACATACATAGGACCAGAAAGCCCCAATAAACCATAAGGGCCACTAGAGATTCATTAAAGAAGGATATGATCCCATAGCATATAGGTCTCAATTCTCATATGTGATAGAAATAAAAGCTATGAAGAGGATCCTATCTATAGTTTTTTTCCTTAGAATATTATTTCTACGTTGTCCTTTTAGTATCCATTCCGTTTTTCCTCTTTAGTGCAACTATTGTTCTCCCATCTATGTTTGTTTAACATTCTTATTATTCAAATTGATAGCAAGAATGAACATCATTTATACATGATCGAAGTATATTTTATCCATTGAATCAGACTCATCCTTATTCAATTTGTTCTTCTTGATAGCTTTGTTCTTCTTGATAGCTCTTACTCTTACAAGTATAACATTGTTGTTTCAGTTTCTATCATTCAATTATTTCTAAGAGTATGATTTCTTGATGTCATACTATAACATGAAATTTTTCTTTCCTTGCAAACCTGCCCTTCATCACCTTAGGATATAAGATTTACAATTGTGGACTTATGGTGAAATAAGTCTAATCTATCTAAGATATACCAAACTACTATTCATGGTGGCATTAATGGTTTCTCTGTATATCTTCAACAGATAAGACTTCTTCCAATGTATATTCCTTTTAATCTTATTACATAATAAGGGTTATTTCCTATTAACTTAAGAGACTTCAAACTTACATGTATAACATAAGACCTTTGTTCATTTGCAATCACTTCAATTAGATGCATGGTTAGTTTGTTCATCAGTTACACTCAATCTTACATGTATGATTTTGTTCTTACACTTTTTATCAATATTTGATATGTATATGTATATGCATATGCAATATATGCATATGTATATGCATATGTATGTGCATACATATACATATGCAATTGTATATACATATATGCATATGTACATGTATATGTATATATGCATATGCAAACAAAAAATGAAGTTGTTTTAGATGTAGAGTGGAGCGAATGGATGGAACATGCATAATTTGAAACAACAACACCATTACACTCTCCCTTAAGCTATGCATTGTACCTTGCATTCGTTACTCTCTCCATCCAAAATGCATTGCATATGCATATATACATTTACATATACATATGCATATATGTATATGTGTATATATACAACCTAATTGGATGTACGCTTTGTTTGTTGTTCAATTAAAGTGACTGTAAATATTGGCCCCTCTCCCTTACAGCTAACTATGATGATGGTTGACTCCTACTTATGCTATAACCATTTCTCATATAGATACTGAAATATAATTTCATACAACATTATCAAATGTATATATAACTTCGAACAACACTATGGTATAGATGGATGGTTAGTTTGTTCATCCATTAGAATCAATCTTACATGTCTCAATTTTCTATTACACTTTGTATCATTGTTTGATTTGTTTCAATTATAATTAGGGATGTGATAGTATAACATGCATAGGACTAAAAGCTATGAAGAGGATCCTATCTATAGTTTTTTCCCTTAGAATATTATTTTTATATTGTCCTTTTAGTATCCATTCCATTTTTCCTCTTTAGTGCAACTATTGTTCTCCCATCTATGTTTGTTTAACATTCTTATTATTCAAACTGATAGCAAGAATGAACATCATTTATATATGATCGAAGTATATTTTATCCATTGAATCAGACTCATCCTTATTCATGCCTTGGGTATCCCAATTTAGATTAAACATTATAACATGTCTTAATGATTTGTCTCATCCAATCTCTTATTCTCACCTAAAATTCATTATCATTGATTCTGATTTTGGGTAATGCTCCATCAATTTTATATCTGATTTATGTTTGATGTGATCAAGCCTATCTATGGATGAAATTAACCTTACGTTGTGGAGGACCAACGTATAGGTGTGGGCCCCAACGAGCACATGTCCCATAGCACATTAGGGCCCCCTCTTACGTATTAGGGGAGAGGAGTTGATACATATGCACCCAAAATCACACTATCCACATGGCAGGCCACGTGGACCAATAACATTTAAATGAAAAAAAAACCCATATCCTTCAATAAGTCTGTAATGCAAATGTTTCTATCTTTTCTTAGGTGCCATTGGTTATTTTGGGGGTGTTATCTTTTGCATAGGTTATTCTCCATCATATTAGTCATCCAATTATTGTACCTTAATTTTGTGTCTTGGAAATATATGGGGGTTGTTCTATTTTTTTTAGGTTCTGCTTCATCAACATAGACATAGACAAATACATAGGCATAGACATATACATAGACATAGACATATAGATAGACATATACATACACATATACATAGACATATGGATATGTATATCAGATATTAAATGCACACATAATTGTAATTATTTTGAAATAAAACAATTACACGCTGGCAGCCAAACATGATGAAGTGTATCCAACTTGTATATGCTTAAGGTCTTTGCATCTTACTTATATATATATATATATATATGCATATGTATAGACATATTCATATACATATACATATGTTTATGTTTATGTATATGTATATGTATATGAATATGTCTATATATTTATGTATATGTATATGTGTATATACATATACATATTCATATACTACTTTCACGACATACTGCATATTTTTCGAGCCAACCTGCATCCAATGCTAATAATGCCTCGCACACTTGTCAACTTTACAGCCTTTCATTCTAGCAACTTCTCGTTTTATCTTCACAATGATGGCAATGTCTGTGTGTGTATGTGTATGTGTATGTGTTTATGTATGTCTATGTCTATGTCTGCGTGTATGTGTATGTAAATCTATATGGATATGTAAATATGTATATGTGTATGTGTATGTGTATGTGTATGTGTATGTGTATGTATATGTGTATGTCTATGACTATGTGTATTTCTATGTCTATGTCTATGTGTATGTGTATGACTATGTGTATGTGTATGTGTATGTGTATGTGTATGTGTATGTCTATATTTATGTCTATATGTAAATATGTATTTGTATATGTAAATGTGTGTGTGTATAGATGTGTGAAGAGGTCTTAAGTGGACAACTTTGCCACGTCTACTTCTCTCAGTCAACCACCCTAACAATCCACTACGTCGCATTTATCACTCGTTGCCTCTTCCTATACTTCTCTACAGTGGTGTTTAATTCACTTATGTCTATGTCTATGTGTATGTGTATGTATATGTCTATATTCATAAATTCAGACCTGCAACAATTGTATCTTTTCTATGTGCCATTGATTAATTTGGGGATGTCAACTTTATATGGTGTGCACCTATACGCTGGTCCTCCACAACATCAAAAAAAATTCATCCATAGATAGGCTTGATCACATCAAACATAAATCAGATATAAAATACACACAAGTTAGCATTAATTTAAACAAGGTGCCAAGTCAACAACTTTGAAACCCATCCGACCCATCTTTGACCAATTGGCGAACCCATTACAAGAATGTTTCCCATCGTAGCATAACCAAACCAACACACAAATGCATTCACCTATCCCGTCTACCATGAGATATACAACACGTATCAGCTTCAATCTATCCCATCTTGCCAAGTAGGGTGCGCATGTATTGGAGCCAAACACAAATATACCACCAGCATCCATTTAACACTCCTGTAAGGCCGCCATTATTCAAAACAAAAGCATGGAAACAATTTCAAAGAATCCACCAAACCAATCAAGTCAAGAATTAAAGGCTGAAATCAATCAAATCTCCAATTCATATGAAACAGAACTCAAATTTAAAAGAGGATAGCAATTTATTTCACCACACTAAACAACCATCAATCAGATTCAAATAATTCCCAAGTCAAATAGCCATGAAAACCTTCAAGTATTCACATGTATTACCATAGATCAATATTGAGCACTAAAGCTTTCTTACAACATGTATTTAGGGGACCTGGTTTTCCCAAGGCCTCTCATGCTTGCCTATGTAGCACTTCACATAGATTACCATAGCTTTGTATTTGAATGACTTAGGGGACTTGGTTTTTTGAAGGCTTGTCATGGTTCCCTATGCAACACTTCACAATTCGAATGGAGTTGTGGACCCGTGCAACATAGGTTGCCATCAAACGAGCGTTCATAAAATCAAGTCTCCCTAAAACATGTCTCTATTGCTTAGTTGATTGAATTGATGAAGCATAACCTATATGTATATTTGTATGTCTATGTTTTATGTATATACATGTGTGGCCTATGTAGCACTTCACATAGATTACCATAGCTTTGTATTTGAATGACTTAGGGGACTTGGTTTTTTGAAGGCTTGTCATGGTTTCCTATGCAACACTTCACAATTCAAATGGAGTTGTGGACCCGTGCAGCATACGTTGCCATCAAACGAGCATTCACAAAATCAAGTCTCCCTAAAACATGTCTCTATTGCTTAGTTGATTGAATTGATGAAGCATAACCTATATGTATATTTGTATGTTTATGTTTTATGTATATGCATGTGTGGCCTATGTAGCACTTCACATAGATTACCATAGCTTTGTATTTGAATGACTTAGGGGACTTGGTTTTTTGAAGGCTTGTCATGGTTCCCTATGCAACACTTCACAATTCGAATGGAGTTGTGGACCCGTGCAGCATAGGTTGCGATCAAACGAGCGTTCACAAAATCAAGTCTCCCTAAAACATATCTCTATTGCTTAGTTGATTGAATTGATGAAGCATAACCTATATGTATATTTGTGCATCTATGTTTTATGTATATACATGTGTGGCCTATGTAGCACTTCACATAGATTACCATAGCTTTGTATTTGAATGACTTAGGGGACTTGGTTTTGTGAAGGCTTGTCATGGTTACCTATGCAACACTTCACAATTCGAATGGAGTTGTGGACCCGTGCAACATAGGTTGCCATCACCTATGAAAAATTTAACACCCCCAAATTCATCAATGGCACCTGAAAAAGATAGAATAGTTGCACGACTTAATTGTATACAAATATGTATATGTGTATACATATGCATACATATACATATAGATATGTATATGTATGCATATACATATACATATCTA
>CM021101.1:51193524-51219078 GCA_007115665.2 Sequoiadendron giganteum | reverse complement strand
TGGGAGACTATATGAGAGAGGTTCTGCAGGCTGGCCGAGAGGCTGAGTTTTATAGAGGCATATATCATGATGTAGTGCCTGTTGATCACAAAGTCAGTTATGCCCCGTTGAGATCTGGGTGGACGCATACACAAATAGTGAGTGAGGGGGTGACACAACCTCCACACAGAGATCCCAGAGATCCTGGTTCTTCTAGGGGTGGTGGTGGTACTGGTCCTATTGGGCCCGCACATTCTGACAGGAGCAGATCATAGATGCTATTGAGATTCTTCTTTTTGAGACATGATGTATATTATGATGTACCTCATTTTTGATGATGTATCTTTATGCTTAGACTTCATTGTATACTTGACATTGATGATATATATATGAGATACAGTTGATGTGATTTTATGATGGTTTATGATGTCTATGTGATAGATGCATTTATTATGTGATGATATATCATGTGATGTTTTATATGAATGATTTTATTTTCAATGTGATGATGTAATGATAAATATATTTATTTCATGTAATGATTTTATGATATATGGATGTATGAATGATGATCTATATGAATTATTAAAATGCGATAAAATGCATGGATGGATGGATAAATGTCTTTTATTTTTAAATGCGATGATGATAAAAATGATGATCTTATGTTGAATGATAATGGATGGATGTAATGAAAATAATGACATGACTTGTATTTATTGTATATGTGATAAAATGTATAAATGGTAAATGATGTATGCATATGATGTTTGATGATAATGTAATGAATGATGAAATGATGAAACTAAATGATGAGTTGATGACTCCTACATGTTTTTGATGATTTTTGGATTTATGTCAAGTATACTTAGTCCTATTTGTAGATAATTATTGATTGGAACCCTTTATGCAACAAATACTCTGTAGATAATGAATTATGATGAATGTAATCTAGTTTTAACATGCAACTATATGCAAAATGATTGTCATTTTAATAGTACTTTTGTGCTTTTTGTTATCATTGATCTTTTATTGGATGTTGAAAGTGAGTACAAGCATTAATGGTATGTGTTAGACAAATAAGGACCTGAGTACTACTTTCATGATTTTTGATATTGCAAGTGAAGACAAGCATCTAGGTATAATTGAACTGAGATGACCTGAGCATTCATTGTGTAAACAGGTAGTGGCTAATCATTTCAATGTGTGAATTCTGAATGTCATCGATGATACATTTGCATAGCACATCCCCTGACAATTCATACATGTAAATGATTAATCTTACAGACAACAGATAATAAAAACATCATTCTTCTTCCTTGTTTCTCTAGTTCAATACATCATTGAGTTACTCCAAAGAAATGATAATAAAAAATACAATGTATCCATTTTTTACTTAGAGTGTTTCAATCATTATTCAGATTTCAGATCATTCATCCTGATTCGTGATGTTTTTTTTTGGATTTTCTGAGATTTTTGACCAAAGACCTAACCTATTTACTCATCCTAGGGGTCTCGGGGGCTAATCAAAGATCAGCCTTGCCTACGTGACACACACAGAGACCATGTAGTTTGACAGACTCAGACCTATTTTTTTGGATTTTACTTTTTCAGACTAAATTTTGACATGGTTTTGGATTTTGCTTTTTCAAGATTAACTTTTTGACATGTTTTTGGATTTTCAATATGATATGGATGTTTGATGCCTCTTTGACGATGATTGATGTTGCTCTTTGATCTTTGTTTTCATTTTCCTGCCATACTGTTATGCACCCTTTGGTGAAACTAATGTTTTTGTGGCCCCTAACGATATCCAGATGTTGCCCCCAAGCTTTGGAGTGAGACTTGAATATTTGAAATGATTTTGATATGGATGCAATGATGGCAATACTAATGACATGATATGAAATGGGCCAGATTAATGATCCTGATATGTTTCAAAATAGATGGGAAAGCTGATCTTAGAATCACATATGACGCCTATTTCTAGGTTTTCACCATATGCTTTGATTACACTCTTTGTTTTGTGTATTTTTCTCATTTTTCTCTTTTTTTTTGTATTTTTGAGTCGCCAAGATGCCTGTTTGCCAGGTTTTCATCAAGGAAACCATTTTCAAAAGTTTTACCTGTGCACTAGGAGATTCAAGTATAGAACTTCCTGAGATGGATACTGTTGATAGGTTCATCAAAAAAGTCACCTTCTGATGTTGATAGTCGATATGATCCTGCTCCATACACTGATATGACAACAAAAGGACCAAGCCAATTAGGCTCAAATTTTCCTTTCTTCTCCCTGTCCTGCTGATTCCTAGGGTTTTCCTTTAGTACCAAGTCACCAACCTGAAAGACCCTCGGTTTTACCCTGTGGTTGTAACTTCTTGACATTCGTTGTTGATAAGCCATTAGATGATTAAAAACTTGTTGACGATGCTCATCCAACAATTCTAGTTCCTGTAGTCTAGATACCCTATAATCTTCATCTGAGTGATACACGAAGGGATGGAATCTCAAATTCAATGGGCAATATGGCTTCAGATCTATATACCAAGGCATATGGTGTAGCTCATGTTGGAGTTTTGATACTTGTTCTGTAGGCCCATAGTACAGGATTGAGTTGAACATGCCAATCACGTCCAACATCGTTAATCGTCTTTTTGAGAATTTTTAGAATTGTTTTGTTCGAGGCCTCTACTTGGCCATTCCCTTGAGGATAGTAGGGTATTGAAAAATGATGTTGGATATGAAACTTTTCACATAGTTCCTGAACATCTTGATTTTTGAAAGGTTGTCCATTATCAGTGATAATGGATTGAGGGATTCCATACCAAAATATTATGTAATTCAAGATGAAAGAGGAGATCTGCTTCTCAGTGATGGTTGTAAGAGGCACTGCTTCTATCCATTTTGTGAAGTATTTCGTAGCTATGATAATTAACTTGTGTCCATTGGATGAAGATGGATTTATTTTTCCTACCAGATCTAGGCCCCATTGACAAAAATACCATGTTGATGTGAAGGGATGCATATCTTGTGCTGGTGCATGAATCAGATTGCTATGAATCTGACACTTTTGACATTTCTTAACAAATTGATAGGATTCTCTCTCCATGCATGGCCAATAACATCACAAACAGAGGAGTTTCTTAGCTAGAGTTATCCCACTTGAATGAGTGCCACAAATACCCTCATGAACCTCTCATAGGGATTTTTCAGATTCGTTGTGTTCTAGACATTGAAGTAAGGTACCATCAAGACCTCGACGATAAAGTATGTCTGCGATTAAAGTATGTCGTGTGGATTGGAAAATAAAGTTTTGTTTTTGGTTCCGGGATAGATCAAGAGGAAGGATATAATCTTTTAGGTAAGCATAGGTCTTTTCATAGATGGAGGTTTCAATGGTTTCTAGATGGCAGATGGTATCAGATTCTGAATTAGTATGGGAAGGACATGATACTTGTTCCACCATAAACTCATAACAAACATGCTTCCCAGACAATTGTAATAATGAAGCAATTGTGGCCATAGCGTTTGCAACTTTGTTCTTCACCCTTGGAATTTGATCAAACTTGATACTGACAAAGAACTGTTTCAGATCTTCTATGTGTTGCTTGTACGGCATCAAATTTTCATGTTTTGTTTTATACTCATCATTTACTTGATAAATGACTAGTTGAGAGTCCCCATATACCTGTAAATCCATGATCTTCCATTGAATCGCTATTTTGACCCCAATGATTAATGCTTCATACTCCGCCAAATTATTTGTACACTGAAACATTAGTCTATATGATTTTGGAATGGTGTGTCCTTATGGAGAGATGAACAAAATTCCTGCTTCTGATCCGCACTGTGTGTATGATCCATCAAAATATAATACCCATTGTTGGGTAATCACTGTCAGAATGTCGACATCCAAAAAATCCATTGTCATTGGTTGATCGTCTGGTAGAGGAGCCTCAACTAATTGTTCAGTGATTGCCTGACCCTTGATGGCTTTTCTCTCCACATATTGAATGTCAAATTCACTTAATAGCATGACCCACTTTGCCAGTCTATCTGTTAAGGCAACTTTACTAAGTAGATGTTTTAAGGGGTCTATCTTTGCTATTAGCCTGATTGTATGGGTCAGCATGTAGTGTCTCAACTGTTGAGTAGCAAACACCACCATCAAGAAAGATTTCTCTATGAAAGTGTAGTTTATTTCATACCCATTTAATGTCCTGCTGATATAGTAGATGGCATGTTCTTTTCCTTCATAATCCTCTTGTGCTAAGAGTGCCCCCAAAGAGATATATGTCATGGCAATGTACAATATCAAAGGTATTCCTTCTGTTGATGGCATGAGAATGGGTGGTGACATTAGATACTATTTGATTTGATTGAACATTTTTTCACACCCGTCATCCCACTTGAAAACTATATTTTTATGCAATAGATGATTAAATGGATGACTTTTGTCCGCTTGCTAGGAGATGAATCTTCTGATCGATTGGAGCCTTCCCTGTAGTGATTTGAGTTGACTGATATTTTTAGGAGGTGGCATCTCCATAATTGCTTTGAATTTTGTGGGATCCACTTCAATGCCTTTTTCTGAGACAATGTATCCCAACAATTTTGTTGATGTGACTTCGAAGACACACTTCTTGGGGTTTAACCTAACATTGAATTTCTCTAGCCGTGTGAAGATTTTTTCTAGGACATGCAGATGTCCTTCCCTTGTACAATATTTTACCAAAATATCATCCACGTAATCCTCCATGAAGGTGTGCATCATATCATGGAAGATTGTAGTCATTGCTCTTTGATAGGTGGCTCCTGCGTTCTTCAGACCAAATGGCATGACGTTCCAGCAGAAAGTTCCCCATGGACATGTAAAAGCCATCTTTTCCTAATCTTTTGGAGCTATTTTTATTTGATTGTACCCAGAGAAACCATCCATGATTGACAACATAGTATGCCCTGCCGTCAAGTCCACAATGATGCCAATATTTGGTAGCAGAAAATCATCCTTCGGGCATGCTTTATTTAGGTCTTGAAAATCTGTACATATTCTGATGCTATTGTCCAGTTTTGAAACAAGTACAAGGTTTGATATCCATTCGACATAGTCTATAGACCGTATGAATCCAACATCCAACAATTTCTTTAGCTCTGTCTTTACCATCAATGTGATATGGGGATGCATTTTTCTCAATTTTTGCTTGACAGGCTTGATTCATGTGGGCAAAGACAAATGGTGCATGAGCAGATTTGGATCTAAGCCTGACATATCAGAATACAACCAAGCGAAGTTGATGCTTTTTTCCTTAAATAATTTTATGAAATCTGGTCTTTCTTGATCTGTCATGGATTTCGCCAGATGTAGGATTTTTGTCTTTTCCTTAGTGCCGATGTTCACAGACTGCATTGGTTCTACAAGAACTGACCACTCATGATAATGTTCTAGAAGAGTGTCAAATCTTCCACCTTTCAGTGCCTCATAAAGGTTTTCACCGTTAGAAGCGTTCTTTATTTTTTCTTTTTCCAAATCTAATGCTGCCATAGAATGGTTTTCACCATTAGATCTATTTTCCCTGTTTTCAATTTTGCAATTGGAATATTTGACACCCTCCTGTTGAGTCGTGTTGTTATGAGTATTATAGACATAACTTGTACTAGGTTCAGTATGCCATAGGAAATTTACGATGGCATCATCGTCTGTAAATCTTGGCACGATTAGGGGTTTGACAGTTTCCCAGTCAATTAGTTCAGGATAGATTAAAGGCATGAGGTCATCAGATTCATTCAGATTGATGGATGTAAGGGTTTGGACAGCCATTTCATCATAGTCATTTATTGGAATATCAAGATCCATGATGGTACTTTCTTCAAGATTGTCTAGTTCACTCAAGGTCTGTTCATCCCCACTCGAATCATCGATATTTAGTGACACTGCCACGATTGGTCTAGACCCAGAGCCTTTGCCCTCCTTATGTGTAGGTGTATATTGTTGGATGACATCAATATGAATATTTGTGAAAGAAACATCAGAACATGAATCCCATTCATATTCGTTTGAATTTGTCTCAGAGCTATTTCTAAGTTGAAGGATTCTTTCCATAGTTTTCTTTTCCAATTCCTGTTTTTCTTCACTAGAGTATCTGAGTCCCGTTTTCTCTTTTGAGTGGAGAGTGAGGGGGTGAATAGGCTCTATGATTCCATGCTTTCTTAATCCCATAGGTCCTTGTCCTTCATAACCCTTTTTCTCTAAAATAACTTTTCCTTTTTCGTATTTATCAGTGTTGATGTTGACATTTTTGACACTGCTATTTGATGTAGAGGGTTCCTCATCTTTGTAGAGCCAATCCAGGATCGCTTTGTTGTCTGTTTCATCCTCTATGGTATCCTTTCTAACAAACCTTTCTTGAAGAACTGTGACTGGTAATGATGTTTGAGGT
The DNA here is from genome assembly GCA_007115665.2 of Sequoiadendron giganteum. Taxonomy (NCBI): domain Eukaryota; kingdom Viridiplantae; phylum Streptophyta; class Pinopsida; order Cupressales; family Cupressaceae; genus Sequoiadendron; species Sequoiadendron giganteum. The sequence goes on along the minus strand of CM021101.1, from coordinate 51,212,662 downwards.
TTTATCATAGATGGTTGACCATATGTCCTAGGAGATGGCATTAACTGTGATAGGTTAAGCGATTGCTCCATAGAATATGTTCCCATTCCTTTGTCAGTCAGTTGTACTTGCTCTTGAATTTTTTTGATAAAGATGTTTGCTGATCCATATTATCTGTTGATTGAGTTTCAATAGGACTTGTTTCTTTTTCTTTACCCTTTTTCTCGACCCACTTGGTGGTGATACTTGGACATTGCTCTTCGTTGGATGATCTTGAACTGGATGCTTCCCTGTTGTGAGGCACCAAGGTATCTTGGGAGATTCTAATTGTGTCACAATGTTGAGGATGATTGTAATCAGCAGATATAGTCAACTCCTATCCATTTATTGGGAACTTCAAAGATTGATGATATGTTGAAGGTAGAACCCACATTTCATGGATCCATGGTCATCCTAAGAGAATATTGTATGTTCACTCTCTTTCCAACACTTGACATGATATATGTTTCATCATTGGCCCCACTTGAATGGGTAACACAATTAATCCCTTAGACGATCTTTCCTCCTCATCATATGCTTTGATAGTCATTTTTCATCGAGCATCAATAGCATCATCTAAATATCCTAGTGCACATATTAACTTGAGAGTGCAAATGTTCAGACCATCTCCCCATCTATTAGGACCCTCTTGACATGATGATTATGGATTAGGACTTCGATGTGAAGTGCAGTATTATGGGGATGGTTTAGTGAGACATCATCCTATTCAAGGAATGATAGACAATGTGGGGTAGTCAAATGCCCCACCATAGCTTGGAACTGGCAAAAATTTAGATTCGTTGGTATTGTAGTGGCTACTAATGCTTGTTCTAAAACCTCCTTATGTGATGGTGATAATTTAAGGAGTTCTAGTATCGATATTTGTGTAGGAATGTTTTGCAGTTGATCGACAATGTTATAATGAGATGGAGGTGGAACTGCATGCGAATGTGCAAAATGATATTATTCAGGAATTCAATATTACAATGAGATGATTTGCCTTATAAAGGCAAAGTATGCAACCCTAATGTTGACCTAAAATTAGCTCAACCTAAGTAAAGTTATGCAAGTGTAATTAAATATTAATTACACTAACACCCCCCCATAAGTGCAACTTAGGGAGACTAGATAAGCATGCACCTAAAACTAAGATGAATGCAAGAAAGCATGAATGGGTCCCGGCAACTAGGCCTGATCAGGTACCCATGTACAAATGCAATAATGAGGTAGAGAAGGACAACCCAGTGGGGCAACCCCCCCTACAATGAGATGACTGCTGCAAAGAAGCACTGGAAGAACACTGTGGAGTAACACTGGAACCGCAATCTGGCAAGCAAGGAAAGATACTTCTGTCTACAAGAAACCATATCGGAATCATAATAATGTGACAGCAGACCCGATGCCACGGAACACTCGAACACTCAAACTGGAACAACCCTGGAATCCATAAAGCAACAGTAGATGGTATGATGATGATAGAATCTGGAAGCCATGAATCTTGATGCCGATGCCAAACTAAGACTGAAACTCTTCCATGGGAAAAAGTACCATACAGACTCGGGAACAATAACCACAAATTTAGTGGCCCTCAAACTGAGATGGATCCGATGCGGATCACTAACCATAGGCTCTCAATCTAAAGTGTGAACCAAAATGAATCTGGTATGTGTCAAGCTAAGACAAAATATGGCCAAAAGAAACTAAAAAACCAGATTACAACCCATGCGAGTTTCCATCAAAACATGATGAAGATTATTATGCAAGAAACCCCCCTGATGGAACTTTATATCAGTTCATTTATTACAATCCCCAATGACTGCAAAAGGAGAGAATGCCTAACATGCATAAACAAAAAATAAAAATAGACCTCAGATCTGTGTAGAGGACTGAACCAGCTTTCCAATGCCACAAGAATGGCGAAAAAAGGATCACCGAGTCAAAAGATATGCCCTCCGAAGTGAAAAATAGAACATCTGAGTTCAAGGACCTGCAAAATAAAATTGGAGCAAAATCTGGAAAAACTAAAACATTGAATAGATCGGCACCGGAATCAGCTTTCCAATGGTATCTCGTTTGCAAAAAACGGACACCGTACGCAAAAGTTACGTCCGATTTTGTAAAAGTGCTCCAGAATGGCCAATAAGGCCTGCAGGCAGCCCAGGGGGCTAAAAAAATCTCGGCCCCTGGTCCTGCATGCGACCAGGGGCTGGCGGACAGGGGCCTGGGGCGGAGCCCCTGGTTGCCCATACGACCGCTGCTGCAGAAACAAGCCCTCAAGGGCTGGCGTGTAGCCCCGGTCTTCCATATGACCGGGGCGGAGCTGCAGAGGGCTCGGGGGGCTGGGCGGACCGGCGGCGGAGGGGGGGGGAGCCACCGGGGGCGGCGACTGTGGGTGCCTGGTGGCCGCCCGGTGGCGGAAACCTTGACACTGTGAGCGCCGGCGAGCTTCCAACGCAAATTTTTTTTCGAAAACCGTGCCTCGTGAAGCGTGCTGGGGAGGCCGTACGGCTTCCCTGGCAAATTTTTTTTGCCTTCCGGATCAACTTCGTCAAAATCAACGAAACGAAAGGTGATCTTAAGGTTTTTGGCCACTGCGAACGCAATGGTGACCTCCGTTTCTGCTCAAAATGCTTCAAAAAAACGGCGACCTCCAGAGCTTGCAAAAAATACCAAAACTGAAACCCTCACAAATCTGGCAAATCATGGCCAAAATCTGCAAAATAAAAGTCAAACTTGACTTTTTCCAGCTTTGAATCCAATGGTGAAGCCCGATCTGATCCAAAATGCTGCATAAATGAACTCAAGGCAAAAAATCCTCGAGGAACCCCGAACGAAATCTGCAATGGTTTTCTCCAAAATTTGAGAAGGGGCTGCATGTCAAGGCTCTGATACCATGTTAGAAACCCTAGATCAGACATGCAAACCTAAACACCTTCCACAGAAGAGAAAACATAAAAAAAGCAGAGCTTTGCATGCGAATGTGCAAAATGATATTATTCAGGAATTCAATATTACAATGAGATGATTTGCCTTATAAAGGCAAAGTATGCAACCCTAATGTTGACCTAAAATTAGCTCAACCTAAGTAAAGTTATGCAAGTGTAATTAAATATTAATTACACTAACAGATCCAACTCCCTTCAACATTACCTTGGATTTCCCCCTAGTCATAACATTTGCTAGTTGATGTTCTTGACGGTCTCTAATATTTATGACATTGATTTGATTGTCAGAGTTTTGTATGATTGGGAGAAAATCCAAAGGGGTAGGGTTGTTGATGTTGGGTTCGTTAATGTCATGATCAACTGTATGTTCACTCTTTACTTTAGATAAACAAAGGATTGTCTTTTCATAGACATGATTGATCTTCTTACCTTTGTTGTTTGAGGATGATGATGCTCCTTTGTCATAGTTTGGCAAAGGGTCTTTGAAGGCCGAGTGATCGTTATTGTTTGGAGGTGTTTCCACATATGCTTTGTTGTTGTTGATCAAGTCTTGTATTGCATGCTTCAACTCCATACATCTGATTATACATGAAAGTTTCACATTGAATATCACATGTACCCGATGATACATCTGATTATACAACTTTCTTTGGAAATTTTTGTTAGATTTTGCAATCAAATGAGTTAGTGTTATAGTTTTGAATAGAAAATAACTTCAAAATAGTTTGAACATTCTTACTATTACTAATCCAAAGATTTATCCTAACTTGATCTCTATTGATCTCCACACCCAAGATGTATTTTCCAACCTTCCAATCCTCCATATTAATGTCACTAGATAACTAGGTTTTGGGCTCTCTATCCTTACTACTTCCAATGAACCTGTCACCAACATACAATCAATGTTTAATAACCAATCATTAATCATTTTTAAATAAACACAATGACCACTATCACTTCTACTAAACCCAAGTTTTAATGCAAAAAATAGAATTTTTGACACCAAATCCATAGTGATTGTTTTAGACCATACGATGATTTTTTTCCTTCTTGTTTACCATAAAACCATTAGGTTGTTTCATAGATTTTTTTTTATCAAGATCCATATGAAAAAATGTAGTTTTAACATCTAGTTTCTCTACTTCCAAATCATAGACAACAACACAAATTTGGAATCTAATAGAAGTTAGTATTGCAATAAGAGAAAATATCACAAAAATAAACCTCCTCAACCTAGAAGGTATTGCAATAGGAGAGAAAATTCACTGAAATTAGCTATCTCAACCTAGGAGTAGCCTTTTCTTTTTTCAATCTTACCTTGTAGCTTTTCAACTTTCTATTAGCTTTGAATTTCTTCTTCACCATCCACTTGAAACCAATGGGATTCCTTCCCTTGGATAGATCGACTAGATCTCAAGTTTCATACCCATCCAGGACCATCATCTTATCCTACATGGTCTCCATCCAAGACTCACACTCCTTCAAAAAAGAGCTTCTTTCACAAATCTAAATTCCTCATCAATACAAGACAAGATAAATACACAACAAAAATGTAGTGCATTGTATCGATCAACTAATTTTTTTTACTTTGTTAACCTTCTCAAGGGTGTAGTTAAAGGCTCCTATTCTTCTTTTGAATTCTCTAAATCTAAACCTTCTTCCTCTACATAATTTTTTCTAACCTATTCTTGCACCTATGCATTTTCCTACTTCTCTATTTTGGTTTCAAAATGCAGAGTCTTCTTTTCCTCTCTTTTAAGTTCCCTAAAAATCACATCTCTAAAATATACTATTTTTAAGGTTAGAGGATTTTAGATTTCATAACCCTTAGCAGTATTGCGTCAACCAATGGAGATACACTTGTCAACTTCAAAATCTAACTTAAACCATTTTTTATAGGCATATGAACAAAATTCTCTCAACCAAAAAATCTAATGAGTGAAACAAAGGGTTACTTACATATCCATAATTAATATGATGTTTTATCAACCAAAGTAAAGCATGAAGATCAATTAATCAAATCACTAGTACTTACAACCTTAACCTAAAAAAATTGATTCAACTAAGTACTACACAACATACTTTTCACTCTATCCATTAATGTCAAGTTCATTTTCTTTATGGTGTAATTTTTCTTTAGTGTTGAAACATAGAAAAAGGTGATGCTAAGTCTAATGCAAAAAAACTAGGATCAATTTTGGCTTTTTCTATAGAGTCATTTAGGATGCAGACCAACAGGGTGATTATATTGACTTTCAACCTTGTAAGTGAGTCAATTAGACCTAGATCCGCATCTTTGTGGGTGTTGGATATGAATTGGAATTGATTTTCCTTGATTAACATAATTGTAATATGTGTCCTAATATGAAAATGCAAGATTCTGACAATTGAGAGACTATAACAAAAATTTGCAAGAAGATCTAAGAAAGGAAAATCTCTATGCACTTGCCTTATAAATTTGGGGATGGTTTGAATAGGGGGAAAGAGCTACCAAAGGACATCTATGTCCTTGTAGGGATATTCCAGATCTATTTTCATAGTCCTCTGATGATGCATCTAAGCTTCCTGATTTCCCCTAAAAATTTATCGGATCACTCTCAGATAATTCTATGAGTTTCTATGGCTTGTCAAGATGTAGGGTTTTGAGTGCAATGATGGAAAATGGATCTTCAAGCTCCCTTCAATATTTTCCCAACCTAAAACCTACACATTCAAAAAGAGAGGAAAGGTTGTACCATTTAGGGGCTTGCCTTAGTCAAACCCCATGTTAGTATTTTCACTTCCACAATGGAAATTCCAATGATAAAAGGACAAATGATAGGAAGGAATGATGAATCAACAAAGAAATAATTTTTTTTGAATATCTAGATTACTAAGGGGAGGGGGGGTGAATCAATATTCCATAAAACCAGTCAAATAAAATCCATCTAAATACTATCACAATTTTGACTAAATCAACAAGAGAGAACATGGATACAAGAAAATGCATCAACACACATGAACACATAGATTTTTATGTGGAAAACCCAAAATGGGAAAAACCACGGAAAGGGTTAACTCACAATATATTATATCCAAATACAAGATATTACAAGGCTCACTGCCAAGACTCACTGTCCTTGAAAGGCTCACAACATGAATATAAAAGATGGCTAACCGCTAAGATACAAAATTTATGGCTCACTGCCAAGAGTATGAACCGATAGAATACACGTTTTGTGTGTTGGGTTCAATTCCAATTAAGCTCTGAATAAGAAGTATTGCCTCTTATGCAACAACTGCTTAACAATTTTGTTCTGATTCTCAACTGATAAAGCATTTAGGTTCGGATCTTCACATGTCCCTTGATCGTCTTCAAACTTCATTACACCTCACTAATACACCACATACCATCACCACTTTTTCATTCAAAGAATATTATATATATATATACAAGTATATCTCATTCATCAATTAGTTCGGTATAATTAGATGAAATTAAAACAATTGAAAACACTTTTTTCAGCACCATATATGATCTAAAATATTTTTATCCATATAGTGCATCACAACAAGTTGGCATAGATCTATGGAAAACATTCACAAGGCATATCCAGTCTTCTTAATGTGTGTCATACACTAGGTCGGCCAAGACTAGGACATAACCACAAAAACTCCAAACCAACATACAATCCTCAAAGAAAACACATTCTGAATCTGATATTACATCAATTTATCATTACACTACCATCATAGAGACTACCATTAGAACCAAAACATTAGAATTTTATCCTTAAGAAAATGCGGAGTCTCCCACACTAATATGCAAATTAGAGAAACACTTGTAGAGTACATAGCTAAACTCTATCAATGATAACTTTATGCTCACAACACAAAACTTATTAGGATCCAGGATATAGCTATCTAAATGAGACATGATAACATGATTAAGAGATTAGAGTCATATATTTTCTCGCGGTGAATTTTGGACTCAACAACCAACTCATTGGTTCATCAGAAAATATCACTTCTAGTAGAGAACAACTTTCGGTAAACTAAGTGATCTTTTCATACAATTATCACCATGTTGACATCAATGACAACATAGGAAAAAATAGATCAATCCACATACACTTCATGCTCATGTTGCAAGGCTCCATGTTTTCAACAATCTTTCCCCTTGGCATTGATGGCAACATGCATGTCAAAAACCTTTTTTTGATATAAGACAACTGAAATACTCCCCTTTTCAAAACCGTTCTTCTCAAAAATGTTTTTCCTCTATCTATCTCTATCTCTCGCCCTTTGACATCAATGACAAAGGATGGGATTCGATATATGTGTGTATGCATCAAAATTAACCAAAAAGATATGAACACAAAGAGAATTGTATTAACCTGAAGATGAGGAACCTTTGAGATTTTCCAAGATATTCTTCCATGAAGCTTTGCCTTCTTCCCATGCAACTTTCACACTTACAAGATTCTTGTGAAATAGTTCAATCTTAGTCAAGGACTCTATACCGTCTTCTAAAGTATTGGGACTAAGATTAATCTTTGATAGATTACCAATACTATCAAGAGCACTAGATACATGATTGTGCCTGAGTTTTACCATATCTTTGAGTATCACTTCTATCCGTTGATCCGGCAGGGAAAATATTTTTTCCTAAAGTTTCACAATGTAGGACCACCTCTAATTATTTCTATCATCTACCAATCTATACATATTTGTTTGAGTTCTCATCCAAGATTCACTCTTCCTTATCTCATCTCTTATATTGAGTGTATTGATAGACCAATTCAAGCAGTTCTTGAGCCTCTTCCTCACAAACCTGTACACTCTCCAATTCCTTTACCACTCTTTGATGCGCATTTGCACATTTTTCTTGATATCTTCTAAATTTTCTTCTGCGGACCTAATTCCAACATGCACTTCTAGTCTAGAGATATAGAATTTCAAAGAATTAATCACGTTTTTGATATTTTCCATTGCTAATACAAATGATTCAAAGTTAGCACTAAGAATTACCTTCTGCAATTCTTTTAAAGCTCCTTGAATATTTAAGCTTTTATGCTCATGTTGAGCTCTCTCTAGTTCACTTCTTTTGTGACTTCTTATTTGACAACACTTTTTCTCTTCTTCCCTATTCTGGTTGCACTAACAGAGAATTCTTCTTCAATGGGATTCTTAGGGATCTCCAAAATAATTCTTGCATAATGATCAATCTCAGCCTTAGTCACTTCATAATCTAGCTCAAATATCCACACCAATATGGGTTCAACTGCTTCCATATAACAAAAATATGTAGAAGAAAATTTATCATGAAATTATCAATCCGATAGGAAATAGGTTTTGCATTTGTCCATTTTATCCTTCCTATTACCGGTAACTCTTTCAAGAATTAAAAGAGTAAGCAGAAAATCAAATTCTTGTATCAAAATGTATTTTTCTTTCTCTTCTTGATTCCCTTCAAATTATTCTAAAGATGTATTTGAAGTAGCCCACACAAGTCATAATCCATACCTCTTCTAACCATATCAATAGCAATGTGAAAAATGGTAGTAGAAATTGTGAGGTCATTGCTAGGTACGAAAATTTTGTGAAAAATAACCATCACAACATACCTAATGACCAGATCTTCAATTGTTCTCTGAAAAAGTTTGTTTCCTTTGATGGTCGCACTAGTCACCTCAATTATCTCTTGTTCATTAACAAACTTTTATTTGGGATTTGGTCTAGAGGAACACAAACTAGTTACATCTTTGATAGCTTCTTTGGTAATCAAATGTGCTTCATCAATCCACAATGATTCATCTTGAATCCTACTCAAAACTATTTGAATATACTTTCTGTTGAATTCAAATAGAGGGGCTTTGCGCCATACATCCAACTTCTTTTCAACTAAGATTTTGTAAGCATCATGATTTTCTTCTAATTCATTCTTCCATAGGATACTTAATTGAATCGGTGAAATTTCCTCAATCTTACAATAGATGTATGCATAGATATCTTCATAGAGAAATACTCTAGGAGGAATACAAGAGAATGCACCAACTGATGAACTTCCGATAGATTTTTCAAAATTTTCCTTAATTTGACTTGCAATCTATCTGAAATATTCACAACCTTCGAATTATCCATTGCATAAAAGGTGAAAGATTGTGTAAGAAAAATACCTCTATAATTTCCAACGAAGAATAGGATAGATGTCCAACTTTTGGGGCACACTTTGAATCCACTTCGATCTCTTCTTCCTTCAAACCCTGAAGCTCTGAATTTCTCTAGTTTCTCCAAACTTCCTTTGCATGCTTCTCCAAAAATACATATGCCTTTTGAATATAATTTCCTTGATACATCTGAATTTATTTCTTTCATTCTAAATGCTTTTGCAATAAATGTTTCAAATTGTAGGTAGATCACCTTGAAATTCATGTACACTTCTATCCTTTCAAATTATGCAACATTCATTCTTCACACATGTGACTGAAAACTTTCTTTTGAATTAGTTACCACATTAAATATACTTATATCATAATGTGACATAAGTATTGATGAGGGAGGTTTATTAGATTTTCTGATAATTGATCCCCCTTAGTCATTGTTGAACTTCAAAAATTGACAGACATATCTATACCAGAAGTCGGCATAGATAAGAATGATGATTTTGATTCAACTTGCTTGAATTCTCCTTCCTTTCTCCAAATTATTTTTATCTCTTTTCTTACTTCTTCTAGATCAATGATTGGTTCATTTATCTTTGTTGGATAGTTATTTTTTGTCCTTATGCTAGCAAAATGTTTTGGATTGTTTCAATCACAACAAACAACATTCTTCCTTCCATACTTTCTTTTATTCAATCTATATTTTCACTGATCAGCCTCATGTCCAAATTTCTTGCACTTAAAACATTTGTCGGAGAATGATAGAGTATCATTCATTCTATTTTTGTAGTCCTTTGCCTTATGACCAAATTTATTGTAGGAATGACAAGCACCATTGAAAGGAAAGTACCTTTGAGCATTAGGTTGTTTGATGGGAGTTCTTCCGGTATTGCTTCTTAAGTTCTTGATTTGTCCATCATTTCACTGAGTCTTCTTGTTAGGAGATTGCTTTGTTTTTGAACTCTGGACTTCTTCACATCCTAAACCACTTTTTTCCATTGCTGGTCTCTGAGAAATAATCAATTCATCAAGCATTATAGAGCTTTCCTTAAATTTATCTTTAAATCATTTTTCCTTTTCCAAATATGATCTCAAAATTTTTATTTCTTGCTTGAGCTTGCAACATTCGTCCATCTTCTCTTGAATTTCAACTTGCTAACAGACTTCAATTATTTTCATTTCTTCTAATTGTTGTAGCGGTTTGGTGATCTCATCATGTTCTCTTCTCAATTGATCACAAGCTTCTTCATATCTACTCCTCAGATCCTTGATGCAATCATTCACTTCCTTCAACTTATTCTTTATATATTCATTTCTTCTAAATATCCAATAGAGATCACTTCCAAAGGAAAAAATTTCTTGTATTCAAATTTTGGGACCTTCCTCAAGTTGTTGGGCTCCTTCAGAGGAACCAAGCTCTAATACCAATTGTTGAACATCCAGAATATCGAGGGGGGGTGAATTAGTATTCCATAAAACCAATCAAATAAAATCCATCTAAACATTATCACAATTCTAATTGAATCAACAAGAGAGAACATGGAAACAAGACAATGCATCAACACACATGAACACCAGGATTTTTACGTGGAAAACCCAAAATGGGAAAAACCATGGTGAGGGCTAAATCACAATATATTACATCTGGATACAAGACATTACATGGCTCACTATCCTTGAAAGGCTCACAACCTGAATACAAAATATGCCTAACCGCCAAGATACAAAATTTATGGTTCACTGCCAAGTGTATGAACTGATAGAATACACCTTTTGTGTGTTGGGTTCAGTTCCAATGAAGCTCTGAATAAGAAGTACTACCTCTCACAACAATCGCTTAACAATTATGTTTTGATCCTCAACTGATAAATAATTTAGGCTCAGATCTTCACATGTCCCTTGATCCTCTTGACACTTCACTAATCCTCACTACTACACCACATACTATCACCACTTTTTCTTTTAAAAAATAATATATATACAAGTATATCTCATTCATCAATTAGGTCAACCTAATTAGATGAAATAAAAACAATTGAAAACACTCTATCAACAACATCTATGATTTAATTTTTTTTTATCCATGTAGTGCATCATAACAAGTTGGCATAGATCTATGGAAAACATCCACAAGATATATCTAGTCTTCTTAATGTGTGTCATACGTTAGGTCGGCCAAGACTAGGACATAACCAGAAAAACTCCAAACCAACATGCAATCATAAAATCAAACACCTTCTGGATCTAATATTACATCAATTTATCATCACACTACCATCATAAAGACTACCATTAGAACCACAACATTAGAATGTTCTCCTTAAGAAAATGTGGAGTCTCCCACATTAGTATGCAGCATAGAGAAACACTTGTAGAGTATAGAGCTAAACTGTGCCAATGATAAAAAAAATTCTCAGAACACAAAACTTCTTGAGATCCAAGATATAGCTGTCTGAATGAGACATGATAACATGATTAATAGATTAGAGTCATCTCTTTTCTTGCGGTGAATTCTAGAATAAAATACCAACTCAGTTCATAAAAAAAGAACACTTCCAGTAGAGAACAACTTCCAGTAAACTAAGTAATCTTTTCATACAGTTGTCACCATGTTGACATCAATGAAAACACAAGAACAACCTAGTCAATCCACATACAATTCATGCTCATGTTGCAATGCTCCATATTTCCAACATAATTCACCACCCTTCAATAGTTTCCTTGAAGGACTAAAGTCATACACATTACCTCAAGGTATTGAATCTTTCTTGCTTGATTTTCTTGAATTGTTTGGAGACATACAAAGGGGTTAGTCTTCACAAACAATGATACCATGCATAAACTCACATAGAATTTGACATGATGTTTGAATCTTGAATTGCTGCGATAGATCTCTCAAATTCTACTCTTGAATTGCTTGATAGTGCTCTTGATAATAATTATTGCTCTTAGTTTTCTATTAGATTTCAAATGATGCAATAACTAGGTATTTATAGGCATTTATTAATTTTTTTTGCAAATTATATCTCAATAGCTAACATTTGCAGCCTGAATTGAAACTGCTAAAATGCTAACACCAACATATTCAAATTTGGGATCAAGGAAAATAAGGGGACATTTCTGACATTGGGAATCTTTGTCCTTGCCCTATTTTCTAAAAAATAAGGTGCCAGAGGAAAAGTACTAGATTATTGCATTTGTTTTTGGCTTGCAATTTATCGATAGTTGTTGAAAATAGGCCATAGAATACATAATTTAGGAAATTAGGGGTTCAATTAAGTCTAATAACTTAAAGGGGGGAGCAAAACATAGTGTAAAATTGTCAAGGGTGAATTTTTTTGATGCTACAAGTGTATATGAAGTTTTTTTGTCTCATAATATATAGAAATCATCAAATTCTCTCAAACAATTTTCCCCTCTATTGTCTTATTGTAATACTTTTATTTTTTGATTCATTTTGTTATAAACAAGGTCTTTAAAAGATTTGAACTTACTTAAACCTTCAAATTCATGCCTCAAAAATTAAATCCAATATAACATGAGTAGTCATTAATAAAGGAAAAATAATGATATTTACCAATTGAAGCAAATATCTAGATGACTTAAAATATCACTATGAATAACATCCAATAATCTCCTTGCTCTAGTGTTGGGTAAGTGCAAAAATATGGGGGATCAAAAAGTGGCCACTCCACTTTTTGGCCTTGAAAAAGAGAAAACATGAGTGTTTTATAATGAAACACACTTGCATTATGGGTTGGTAGTGATTGAGCCTATGCTTGGTCATTACCAAGCCATAAAACGAGCATGTAACACACTCGTGTTATGTTTTGCATTGAAATTTTTTCTCTCTATCTTTTTATTGTCTTTGTCGTTCTCCTCTTTTAGTGAAACTATATAGTTTCAAGATTTTTGAGAGTGGCTTTGGATCTCTTGGAGTTATAATGAAAATTCTAGTTTTTAAAAGATCTTATAATTTTTCACTTAGTCAAATTTCAGTATCAAGAGGTTAAATTTCAATAATTAGCAAGTCATATCATAGTTCTCTCTCTCTCTCTCTCTATCTCACTCATTTTTTATCCTTATGTTGTAGACTTGTATCTCTCACTATCTCCATCTCTCTCTCTCTCTATCTCACTTCTCTCTCTCTCCCTCTCTCCCTCCTTCCCTCTCTACTCTCTATCTCCCTCCCCCTCTCTACACCTCTCTATCTCCCCCCTCCCTCTCCTTCTACCCCTCTCTCTCTATCCTAGCATCTCTCTCTCTCATTCTCTCTATCTCAATTCTCTCTCTATCCTTCCCTCCCTTGTAACGCCCCACCACACAACCCTAGAGGATGATGCAAACAACTACTTAAACAAGCTTATTTTTTTTGTTTGTTTAAGTACAATTAATATTCAAGTTCGCTTCCCAATGCAACCATTGCCTAAGGTTACGAGATAAAATCTACTTAACAACCCACAACAACAACATAAATGAAACCATAACATTTATCTACTCAAGATAATAAGTACGCATACATTCCATACAAGATAAATTACATCCAAAGATAACAGATAACTTTCAAACTCATTTATCCATAAATAAATATTACAATTACAACTCTCATTCCCCGAATGAGGCAAGTCCAATAAATAAGGTTACAGTTACAATTTCCACCTCGATAACATAGAGGGGTAAAATAATACAAGATCAACTGAAGAGAATAAGGCAAGAACTGAAACTGAATCCCACAAGCTCTCCAACTGGAAGTCTTGTCCACAAAGAGATGAAGAAGGCCCAACGGATTTAGGTGCACGCCACCCAACCAAGTGGAACCCAAAGGCCCACCCCCCGTGCTAGGAGATAGTAACCAGGAATCCTAGCCAAGACCATCCACCTCTAGACATAGGCTAACATAAAATGAATCAAACTGAAACAACCAATCACATGCCACACAAGAACATGCCAAGGTACATTACAAGTACAACATAAGTACAACTCAAAAGCATCACGAGTAACACACAAGGACAACTCTACATGGTCACATTGCTTCCAGAAATAAAGCAGAACAAGTTGAGAGAACCAAACACAATAATAATCGAATACCAACTATGGTCACACTAGGTATGCTATGGAAACCATACCCACAAAATCGAATACCAACTATGGTCACATCAGGTATGTCAAGGAGACCATACCCACAAAATCGAATACCAACTATGGTCACAACAAGTATGTCAAGGTGACCATACCCACAAAATCGAATACCAACTATGGTCACAATAGGTATGTCAAGGTGACCATACCCACAAAATCGAAGACCGACTGTTGTCCTAGATAGAGTGTCATCACATAGCTCATCATGGGTTATCCTTGGGAATCTTCATAGGCTCCGGCCCCCACAAGAAAAGGTTATCCTGGTGACCTTTACCGAATCTCGGCCCCCATACTCACTCATGCAGAGCCAAATACCTTTCGTACAGACAAGATAGATGACCTTGCCATTACAAGCCTTCCCATCTCATCCCAAACCTAACCGAGCACTTGGGTCTATGAGTGAGGCATTACAAATCTTGATTAGTGTGAATTTAGTTCTAAGCTTCTAAGTATTGTTTTAGTTATCACTTGATTAAATAACTTATAACAAGTTATCCTTGACACCACTTCGGATGCCAGCCCCTGTTACAAGCCACTCTTCTATTGGACAACACACACACACCATCCAAACAATAATGGAACCAAGGTGCAACAAAAAAGACATCACGACCTCTCCTTTCTTAGGAGGCGACACAAACTGAAACACACTCCAACACCGGAGGCAACAACCACATAACAAGGCCGCTCCTGACCACTCCTAACAAGGAGACACATTACAAAATTCACTCCTTTCTTAGGAGCAACAAAGATAAAACCATCTCCTACACTGGAGGTAACAACAATAACAAAAAATGCTGCTGACAGCTCCTGACAAGGAGGCACACATTACAAATTCCACTCCTTTCTCATGAGGTAACAAAACATTCCCTTTCGTGGAGATCGGGTAGACACTGACTATACACCATGCACTACCCAAAGAAATTAACAAACAGTCGACACCACAAGACGACAACTTCCAACCTCAAGGGTCCACTGGAAGATTTGCAATTAACGACACTTAACCCACTACCTCAAACATAAACATAGAGGAATCAATCACACAAGCATTTGCAAGGAATAAACTAAATTTGGATAGATTTGGGCAAGATTAATTTGAGAAAGAAAAATATTCAAAACCCAATTCCAGCTAAGAACACAAAAAAAATTATGAAGGAACTCAAACAAAACAGGGGTTTAGAATATGCTACAATTTTTCAACATGAATTTTTTCAACTTAGATATGGTATTTTGAATTTATAACTGTATTTACAAACAATAAAAACTAAAGAAATGAACTTGGAATTTTCTAAGTTTGAAGGGCTCCAGATAATGCCCAGTTCCTTCCATTGATTCCCTCTTCAGATCAGCAAGTTTCCCCAATTCCAAACCAAAACCCACAAAAAAACAAACTTCTTTCCTCCCCTCCATTTTCAATTTTTTCATCCTCTTCCAAAATTATCCAAAAATCCATAATTCCCAAAAAATGAAAAAAAATATCTATTTAACCCCCAAAGTCAAACTTTTGAAAAATATCTCAATTTCAATTTTGCATTTAATAATTTTCCAAAAAAAGAAATTTAAATCATTTTCTTTGATTTTCAATCTTAATTTAAATTCAAAATATCTATAATTTCCAATATGCATAATCAACTTTATTTCAAAAAAATTAATTTAATTAATTAATAAAATAAATCTAATCCAAGATTTAATTATTTTATTAATTACATTAAATTAATCAACAAATAACACTTTTCACAATATAATCAGATTGAATAAATCAACAATTTAACTACATAGGCCATTTATTTAACCTTTCTAATCTTGCAATTAAAGAAAATCCAGGCAAGATGACCAATCATGAAAGCAACATAACTCGACTAACACTAGACGACACACAAAGACTAGGGTGACGACTTGGCACAAAAAACCTAGCTACTATCTCCCAATCGAATACCGTAGGGCATTGGACACGCTCTCACCTGTGAAACCAGGTGGAGTCGATGTCCTGTACCTGTCAACCTGCAAGTCAAGTAACAACAACATATAGTATAAATAGCATAAAATACACACCGTGAAGGGGTAATCTCAGAATCGCAGGGCGCTCGCAAGCGAGTGATGCGATCCGTCCCCTTCACCAATACAATATTACGAACTGACAAATCTAACATCATTAATGTGATAAAAAACATAAACACCATTAATTTTATTATCCATTATGCTAATCCAAAGCATGTCATAATGATAACATTAGGATCAAATACCATCACAATAAAATATAACATTTGCATCACTTACAGATAATGATCAAATAACAACTGAGTTCTAAATCAAAGCACTTAACAGAAAATAAGGCCTAACCAAATAGAACACTGTTCCACCAAAGGAGAAAAACGGAGGGGCTTTACATCCCTCCCTCCTTCCCTCTCTAATCTCTATCTCCATCCCCCTCTCTACATCTGTCTATCTCCCTCTTCCTCTCCTTCTACCCCTTATCTCTCTATCCCATCCTCCATCCCCCCTCTCTCTCTCCCTATCCTTCCATCTCTCCTTTCTATCTCACCATTATTTTTCTCTCTCTCTCCTTCATTATCTCTCTACTTCTATCTATCTCACCTCCCCCTCCCTCCATCCTACCTTCCCCCTCCCTCTCTCTTTCTCCTTCCTCACATACTTATCTCTCTCTCTCTCTCTCTCTCTCTCTCTCTCTCTCTATCTGACTCACTCCCACCTTACCTCTTTGCTTCTCTCTATATCACCTCTCTCTCTCTCCCTCCCTCTCTCTCTCCCCCATATTTCTCTCACTCTCCCCTTTCCCCCTCCCTCTCTCTCTCTTGAACTCCCCCTCTCAAGTTCTCTCTCCTTCTCTCTCTATTTTTGTCTATCTCACCTCTCTCTCCCTCCCTACTTCTCCCTCCTTCCCCATCTCTCTCCTTCCCTATCTACTAGAGAGAGAGGTAGATAGAGGAAGAGGAGAGATAGAGATAATTAGAGAGGGAAGGACAAAGGGAGAGGTAGGGAGAGCAACATACAGAGAGAACAAGCAAGAGGGAGAGAGGTAGGTAGAGAGAGGGAGATGAGAGGTGGAGAGTAGACAAGGAATAAGGGAGCGAGGAAGAGAGGTGCAGAGAGATTTGTAAGGAGTGATAGAGGGAGATGTAGAGAGAGAAAGAGATAGAGAGTGATAGATGGGATGGAGAGAGAGATGAGAGAGATAGAGCAACAAAGAAAGAGAGATTGATAGAGAGTGATGGAGGGAGAGGTAGGTAGAGAGAGTGAGAGGGGAGATAGAGATAAGTGGAGAGGGAAGGAGAGAGGGAGGAGAAGTAGGAAGGGAGGGAGGGAGAGGTGAGATATGGATGAAGAGAGAGAGAGAAGTTATATGGATATAAGTAGAGATGGATGGCATGAGAGAGGGAGGGAGGGAGAGGTAGAGAGGGATAGGTGAGAGAGAGAGAGAAATGGATAGGTAGAGAGGTATTTCTTGAGCTCAAGAGAGAGTCAGATAAAGGGATGGAGATAGTGAGAGAGAGAGGTCTAGAGCATAAGGGATAAAAATGAGTGAGATATAGAGAAAGAGAAAGATGATACAACTTTTTGATTAATAAAATTTGACCAAGTCTAAAGAATTATAAGATCTTCCAAAAACTAGAATTTGCATTATAACTCCTAGAGATCCGAAACCACTCTCAAACAACCTAAAAATATATACATGAAATATAACTTAAATTAAAAGAAAGTAAATTTTCATTATTAAATGTCAACTTAAATATTTATTTCATGTATATAGTTTCACTAAAAGAGAAAGAGAAAGAGAAAGAGAAAGAGAAAGAAAAAAAGATATATTTTTTAAAGCAAAACCATAGTGTGAGTGCATTATAACACACTCGTGCTTTTGTTTTCTTTGTAAATTCCAAGCCTTTGGCTTGGATTTTCCTTGGGCTTCCAAACCAAAGGCTTGGTGACTTTTTAATGTCCAAAGACATTTTTTTCTAAATTGTAAAAAAAATTGACATAATCTCGAGTGTGCTCCCCATCACATTTGCACATGTTTCAACATCAAATAAAAAGCACCATGATAATGTTAAGTTCTCTCTTATCTATCTAACCATGTAATTTTTTCATGTTGAGCATGTTACAGTTTTCATCTTTAATTTCTTTTGTTAGTTTATCAATTTTCTGTCAAAAATCAATGTGGTATTTTTGACTTTAATTTTTAACCATTCATCAATATTTCAAATAAATTACATTTTTAGAAACTAGAATCCATTCTATAGATATTAAAAAAAAAATGATTTTTTCAAAAAAATTAGGGGGGAGCACACTCTTTTTTATTTGTCAGGATGTGTTTGTTTTGAAAACTAGTAAAAAATCATACATTCTTTTAAAAATTAGAAACAAAATTAGGGATAAAATACATGGTATTAGCTAATTTCTCACCAAAGAGATTTTTAAAATACTATTTTTTAACATTTTATGGGGGCCACACTAGACACTATGTTATGTTCTTTTGAAAAAACAAGACCAATTTGTGTGGACCCCCATTTTGAACCCCTTAATCTCTACCATTTTCAAAAAAGTAGTAGTTTAGAAAGTAGATTCAAAGCACTATGAATCTTATTTTTGTTGCATCTTCATATTTTGAGTTTAACAATCTTCAATTTCTCATCCAAGGTCAATCTTTTCTGATTTCAAAAAAAAACTGGTCACTTAAGACCCCTTTTTGGTCCCCCATCCTTTTGCACTTACCCTTCTACTAGAATTGAACTTATCTCTACTATATTTTTCAACCACAGTGTTCACAAAAATAAAACTCCATAGAATAGCCAAATAAACCATTTTCCATATTTTTATTAACTTTGGTCTTAAGTCATTTTTCACCAATGTGGCCCAACCTATTGTGCCAAAAAACATATG
>CM021101.1:51041263-51185158 GCA_007115665.2 Sequoiadendron giganteum | reverse complement strand
AGAGCATCTGCAATATCTGTCCACAAAACCAAAAAACAAAAAGCCTCACCAATGCGATTCGATCTGCGGTCTATTTCCCAGCGAAAAACAATTTCAAAGGCGCGCAGATGACGGATTTATCATCACTATTCCCAATGAAAACCCCCCCTTAACTCATGCGAAAAAAAAGGTCATTGCATGCATTCAAAGCGAACAAATAATACCGATAGCATAGATTTGTTTTTGTCTCTTTCTCCTTACTTGGACATAAAGGCTGTAAAAGCTTGAAAGTGAGACAAACTAGCAAATATCCATTGGAAAAATGTGAATTCCTGGGGACCCCCTCTACTCAACAAACATCTTCGCTTATACAACAATTATAGGTTTTAGGGTTTCATTATCAACGATTTGAATTTCATTCATGCCGCTCCTCTCTCTCTCTCTCTGATTGTTTGAATAAATTAATTAAGAATACAACAAACCGTTTGAATTTCATGTAATTATTCTTATCACGGACATGTGATTTCGTATTATTATTCATATCACGGACATGTGTGCAGGTCTTCTTTTATAGTTTTTTAGTGGGAGTAGATATCTGGTCTGTCACCAACTATATTTAGTGGGAGTAGGATAGGTGCTTCAAACTCTAGGATAAAGCACGGCTAAATATATAAATTCTCTTATTTCTAGTATCGTTTCTGGAGGAAAGCTTTTATTTCTCTCAGTAGTACAGTGGACTAAATTGGAAGAGTCACTTTTTGTCTTCCTTACGGGGCTTCAAATTAAAATTAACGCCCGTTTACGCCTTTTTGGGGCTTCTCTTATTGATTGCCCGGTCTCCCTTCAACGTGTATTTTTCAAAGTTGGAGGGGACAATAAACTGCCTTATTACCGAAACAATTAGTTTATAACAATAACTAGCTAGGGGAGAGGAGCCGATACGTAAGCACCCAAAATCGCACGGTTTAATTGGCAGGCCACGTGGACCAATCGCATTTTTAAAAAATAATCCATTAGAGAAAAAGGTTAATTAAACAATAAATTATTATTTTAATTTTTTTTAAAAATAATTTGCCACGTGGAAGGTCCAATTTTGTCCACGCATCGAAAAAAACAAAAAAAAGACCCGTCAACTGATACAGACGCACCTCGGGTGCCACTACCTATGTGGCTCGGCGTCTGAAGGTGACAACCTTGCCACGTCAACTCCTCCCAGTCCGCCACCCTAACAATCCACTACTGAGCATTTATCACTCACCGCCACTTCCTATTCCTATCTACTGTCTAAAATAAATGCTGCCACCTTTCCTAAGCTCCACGCCACCCCGCGTTTATTCCGAAACGAACTGCATTGAATGCTCCCAGTGCCTCGCTCTTCTTGCCATTCAACCGACCTTTCATTTTCCCGAGGAACGTCTACAACTTTCGCACTCTCACCACAACCTACAATGCTCGGAGACCATATCGTGTTTGAGTAGAAGCCGATACGGAGACGGGTAGACACCAGTTACCGAACGTCGCCAGCAGCTCCACTTCCGCCATGCAAGCAACGAACGGGTTCCTTGCTGCCATGAACGGGTTCCTCTCCACCATGAACGGGTTCCTCGCCGCCATGAAGGTCACCGCAAGCAACGAAGGGGTTCGTCGCGTGTTCGACCCAGGTGAGCTTGCTCACTAAGGCTGGCCATTGTTCTTCTGTTTGTGTTTGGTTTGCAATTTCGCTTTGTTTTATTGGTTTTTTGGTGTTGCATATTTCATTTATTTTGTTGAAGTTTAGTGTTTATGAACACTGCATTATTTGTGTTCATAAACACACTAAATCTTTGGAAATTAATCTTCTGTTCAAGCATCGCTCTGTTTATATTAAATATATTAATGCAGTTGGTTGTTTTCTTCTTTTGACATGTAATAATGTTCGTTGTTTATATGGGTTTTGCTCTGTAGGGTTTATATTGCAAATATTACGCTCATATTTACCTCATTTCTCTTTCAGTAGGGTTTATTTTGAGAATATAGCATGCATAGTTTAGCATTTATGTTTCGGTAGGGTTTATTTTGCAAATTTTAGAGTCATAGTTTAGGGTTATCCTATTCTCATAGGATTTGCATTGACATTGACTTTGGATATCATATTCTCACAAGTTTTGCATTATCATTCACTCTGCTTAGCATAATCTTATAGGTTCTGCATTATCATTCACTCTGCTTGTCATTTTCTCATAGGTTTTGCATTATCATTCACTATGCTTCTCGTATTCTCATACGTTCTGCATTATCATTGAATCTACTTAGCATAATCCACAGGTTCTACATTATCATTCACTCTACTTATCGTTTTGTCATAGGTTTTGCATTATCATTCACTCTGCTTCTCGTATTCTCATACGTTCTGCATTATCATTGACTATGCTTAGCATAATCTCACAAGTTTTGCATTATCATTCACTTTGCTTATCGTTTTGTCATAGGTTTTGCATTATCATTCACTCTGCTTCTCGTATTCTCATACGTTTTGCATTATCATTGACTCTGCTTAGCATAATCTCACAAGTTTTGCATTATCATTCACTTTGCTTATCGTTTTGTCATAGGTTTTGCATTATCATTCACTCTGGTTATCGTATTCTCATACGTTCTACCTTATCAGTGGCTTTGCTTAGCATAATCTCACAAACTCTGCATTATCATTCACTCTGCTTATCATTTTCTCATAGGTTCTGCATTATCATTCACTCTGCTTCACGTATTCTCATACGTTCCGCATGTGCATGTGCATGTGTGTCTATGTCTATGTCTATGTCTATGTCTGTGTATGTGTATGTGTATGTGTATGTGTATGTCTATGTGTATGTCTATGTGTACGTGTATGTGACTATGTGTATGTTTATGTGTATGTGACTATGTGTATGTGTATGTCTTTGTGTATGTGACTATGTGTATGTTTATGTGTATGTGACTATGTGTATGTGTATGTCTATTTGTATGTGACTATGTGACTATGTGTATGTATGTGTTTGCCTATGTCTATGTGTATGTCTATGTGTATGTGTATGTGTATGTGACTATGTGTATGTCTATGTGTATGTTTATGTGACTATTTGTATGTGTATGTGTATGTGTATGTCAATGCTATTTACACCTCTGTCAAACCTCCACCATATGCAATACCTGCAATGGAACACTTCAAGAACTCCATTGAATTGCAAGTCAATGTACCAGTTTTATCAGAAAGTATAGTGTCAACTTGCCCAAGTTCCTCATTTAAATTGGATGTTTGAGCTCATGCAGGCTTGTCAGTTTCTTCATCATACATGTTTTGGTCTTCATCGATGAATCTATATCGATACTTTCTTATGCTCATATAATGGGTGTAAGCATTACAAAACTGCTGTTATATCAACATTGCAATGTTGTGCTCGTTCAGATTTGATTTTTAAAATAGTTTCACTTATTCGTACAACATATTGCTATACAAGTTTTTAAAGAATTTGATAAGAATTTACCATCAACAACTCATTAGTCATTAGTGTCATCATGTGGCAGGACATAATGAGTAGATCCAAATTGCCAATAAGAATATTCAGTAGGAAAAAAATCATCTAAAAACAGCAAATAAAGATGCATACAAACCCTGGACTATAATTGGTAATTTCAACTTTCAGCTCTTTTGTAATGGATTTTGATTTTCAGCTACTATTATCATTTTTAGTCAAATGACTGTATTTTGATGTATGGTTTTACAATAGGCATTGCTTAATTAATGTAGCTCATAAATTTTTGTTATTAGAAAATCAGCCACCTCCCAAACAAAAACAAATAGAGGAGAGAAACAATGAAAAACCTATAATATTAACATCCTATGATGCCGAAATCATAGCCAAAATGCACTCAACATAGCTAAGCTAAGTACACCTGTTATAATTGAAAGAAGCAAGAGTATGTGATAATCAATACAAGCTGCATAAAAATATCAATATTTGAGTTCACATAAAGATAGGAGATAAAAGAAAATATAGATATTTTTTGTGAAAGAATGTTAAATGGGAGTTTAAAATTGATCCCCCACCTCCCAAATAAAAACAAATAGAGGAGAGAAACACTTGAAAACCAAAAAGATTGGTGTCTCAATACATCTAGACAACTATCTTACTAAAGCCTAGTAACTATTCTCCATAGGAAGTAAATTGGGGAAAAAAAGAGATGATTTCTACACCAACTAGACATACATAGGACCAGAAAGCCCCAATAAACCATAAGGGCCACTAGAGATTCATTAAAGAAGGATATGATCCCATAGCATATAGGTCTCAATTCTCATATGTGATAGAAATAAAAGCTATGAAGAGGATCCTATCTATAGTTTTTTTCTTTATAATATTATTTCTACGTTGTCCTTTTAGTATCCATTCCGTTTTTCCTCTTTAGTGCAACTATTGTTCTCCCATCTATGTTTGTTTAACATTCTTATTATTCAAATTGATAGCAAGAATGAACATCATTTATACATGATCGAAGTATATTTTATCCATTGAATCAGACTCATCCTTATTCAATTTGTTCTTCTTGATAGCTTTGTTCTTCTTGATAGCTCTTACTCTTACAAGTATAACATTGTTGTTTCAGTTTCTATCATTCAATTATTTCTAAGAGTATGATTTCTTGATGTCATACTATAACATGAAATTTTTCTTTCCTTGCAAACCTGCCCTTCATCACCTTAGGATATAAGATTTACAATTGTGGACTTATGGTGAAATAAGTCTAATCTATCTAAGATATACCAAACTACTATTCATGGTGGCATTAATGGTTTCTCTGTATATCTTCAACAGATAAGACTTCTTCCAATGTATATTCCTTTTAATCTTATTACATAATAAGGGTTATTTCCTATTAACTTAAGAGACTTCAAACTTACATGTATAACATAAGACCTTTGTTCATTTGCAATCACTTCAATTAGATGCATGGTTAGTTTGTTCATCAGTTACACTCAATCTTACATGTATGATTTTGTTCTTATACTTTTTATCAATATTTGATATGTATATGTATATGCATATGCAGTATATGCATATCTATGTGCATACATATACATATGCAATTGTATATACATATATGCATATGTACATGTATATGTATATATGCATATGCAAACAAAAAATGAAGTTGTTTTAGATGTAGAGTGGAGCGAATGGATGGAACGTGCATAATTTGAAACAACAACACCATTACACTCTCCCTTAAGCTATGCACTGTACCTTGCATTCGTTACTCTCTCCATCCAAAATGCATTGCATATGCATATATACATTTACATATACATATGCATATATGTATATGTGTATATATACAACTTAATTGGATGTACGCTTTGTTTGTTGTTCAATTAAAGTGACTGTAAATATTGGCCCCTCTCCCTTACAGCTAACTATGATGATGGTTGACTCCTACTTATGCTATAACCATTTCTCATATAGATACTGAAATATAATTTCATACAACATTATCAAATGTATATATAACTTCGAACAACACTATGGTATAGATGGATGGTTAGTTTGTTCATCCATTAGAATCAATCTTACATGTCTCAATTTTCTATTACACTTTGTATCATTGTTTGATTTGTTTCAATTATAATTAGGGATGTGATAGTATAACATGCATAGGACTAAAAGCTATGAAGAGGATCCTATCTATAGTTTTTTCCCTTAGAATATTATTTTTATATTGTCCTTTTAGTATCCATTCCATTTTTCCTCTTTAGTGCAACTATTGTTCTCCCATCTATGTTTGTTTAACATTCTTATTATTCAAACTGATAGCAAGAATGAACATCATTTATATATGATCGAAGTATATTTTATCCATTGAATCAGACTCATCCTTATTCATGCCTTGGGTATCCCAATTTAGATTAAACATTATAACATGTCTTAATGATTTGTCTCATCCAATCTCTTATTCTCACCTAAAATTCATTATCATTGATTCTGATTTTGGGTAATGCTCCATCAGTTTTATATCTGATTTATGTTTGATGTGATCAAGCCTATCTATGGATGAAATTAACCTTACGTTGTGGAGGACCAGCGTATAGGTGTGGGCCCCAACGAGCGCATGTCCCATAGCACATTAGGGCCCCCTCTTACGTATTAGGGGAGAGGAGTTGATACGTATGCACCCAAAATCACACTATCCACATGGCAGGCCACCTGGACCAATAACATTTAAATGAAAAAAAAACCCATATCCTTCAATAAGTCTGTAATGCAAATGTTTCTATCTTTTCTTAGGTGCCATTGGTTATTTTGGGGGTGTTATATTTTGCATAGGTTATTCTCCATCATATTAGTCATCCAATTATTGTACCTTAATTTTGTGTCTTGGAAATATATGGGGGTTGTTATATTTTTTTTAGGTTCTGCTTCATCAACATAGACATAGACAAATACATAGGCATAGACATATACATAGACATAGACATATAGATAGACATATAGATAGACATATACATACACATATACATAGACATATGGATATGTATATCAGATATTAAATGCACACATAATTGTAATTATTTTGAAATAAAACAATTACACGCTGGCAGCCAAACATGATGAAGTGTATCCAACTTGTATATGCTTAAGGTCTTTGCATCTTACTTATATATATATATGCATATGTATAGACATATTCATATACATATACATATGTTTATGTTTATGTATATGTATATGTATATGAATATGTCTATATATTTATGTATATGTATATGTGTATATACATATACATATTCATATACTACTTTCACGACATACTGCATATTTTTCGAGCCAACCTGCATCCAATGCTAATAATGCCTCGCACACTTGTCAACTTTACAGCCTTTCATTCTAGCAACTTCTCGTTTTATCTTCACAATGATGGCAATGTCTGTGTGTGTATGTGTATGTGTATGTGTTTATGTATGTCTATGTCTATGTCTGCGTGTATGTGTATGTAAATCTATATGGATATGTAAATATGTATATGTGTATGTGTATGTGTATGTGTATGTGTATGTGTATGTATATGTGTATGTCTATGACTATGTGTATTTCTATGTCTATGTCTATGTGTATGTGTATGACTATGTGTATGTGTATGTGTATGTGTATGTGTATGTGTATGTCTATATTTATGTCTATATGTAAATATGTATTTGTATATGTAAATGTGTGTGTGTATAGATGTGTGAAGAGGTCTTAAGTGGACAACTTTGCCACGTCTACTTCTCTCAGTCAACCACCCTAACAATCCACTACGTCGCATTTATCACTCGTTGCCTCTTCCTATACTTCTCTACAGTGGTGTTTAATTCACTTATGTCTATGTCTATGTGTATGTGTATGTATATGTCTATATTCATAAATTCAGACCTGCAACAATTGTATCTTTTCTATGTGCCATTGATTAATTTGGGGATGTCAACTTTATATGGTGTGCACCTATACGCTGGTCCTCCACAACATCAAAAAAAATTCATCCATAGATAGGCTTGATCACATCAAACATAAATCAGATATAAAATACACACAAGTTAGCATTAATTTAAACAAGGTGCCAAGTCAACAACTTTGAAACCCATCCGACCCATCTTTGACCAATTGGCGAACCCATTACAAGAATGTTTCCCATCGTAGCATAACCAAACCAACACACAAATGCATTCACCTATCCCGTCTACCATGAGATATACAACACGTATCAGCTTCAATCTATCCCATCTTGCCAAGTAGGGTGCGCATGTATTGGAGCCAAACACAAATATACCACCAGCATCCATTTAACACTCCTGTAAGGCCGCCATTATTCAAAACAAAAGCATGGAAACAATTTCAAAGAATCCACCAAACCAATCAAGTCAAGAATTAAAGGCTGAAATCAATCAAATCTCCAATTCATATGAAACAGAACTCAAATTTAAAAGAGGATAGCAATTTATTTCACCACACTAAACAACCATCAATCAGATTCAAATAATTCCCAAGTCAAATAGCCATGAAAACCTTCAAGTATTCACATGTATTACCATAGATCAATATTGAGCACTAAAGCTTTCTTACAACATGTATTTAAGGGACCTGGTTTTCCCAAGGCCTTCATGCTTGCCTATGTAGCACTTCACATAGATTACCATAGCTTTGTATTTGAATGACTTAGGGGACTTGGTTTTGTGAAGGCTTGTCATGGTTCCCTATGCAACACTTCACAATTTGAATGGAGTTGTGGACCCGTGCAGCATAGGTTGCCATCAAATGAGCGTTCATAAAATCAAGTCTCCCTAAAACATGTCTCTATTGCTTAGTTGATTGAATTGATGAAGCATAACCTATATGTATATTTGTATGTCTATGTTTTATGTATATACATGTGTGGCCTATGTAGCACTTCACATAGATTACCATAGCTTTGTATTTGAATGACTTAGGTGACTTGGTTTTTTGAAGGCTTGTCATGGTTTCCTATGCAACACTTCACAATTCAAATGGAGTTGTGGACCCGTGCAGCATACGTTGCCATCAAATGAGCATTCACAAAATCAAGTCTCCCTAAAACATGTCTCTATTGCTTAGTTGATTGAATTGATGAAGCATAACCTATATGTATATTTGTATGTTTATGTTTTATGTATATGCATGTCTGGCCTATGTAGCACTTCACATAGATTACCATAGCTTTGTATTTGAATGACTTAGGGGACTTGGTTTTTTGAAGGCTTGTCATGGTTCCCTATGCAACACTTCACAATTTGAATGGAGTTGTGGACCCATGCAGCATAGGTTGCCATCAAATGAGCGTTCACAAAATCAAGTCTCCCTAAAACATATCTCTATTGCTTAGTTGATTGAATTGATGAAGCATAAACTATATGTATATTTGTGTGTCTATGTTTTATGTATATACATGTGTGGCCTATGTAGCACTTCACATAGATTACCATAGCTTTGTATTTGAATGACTTAGGGGACTTGGTTTTGTGAAGGCTTGTCATGGTTACCTATGCAACACTTCACAATTCAAATGGAGTTGTGGACCCGTGCAACATAGGTTGCCATCACCTATGAAAAATTTAACACCCCCAAATTCATCAATGGCACCTGAAAAAGATAGAATAGTTGCACAACTTAATTGTATACAAATATGTATATGTGTATACATATGCATACATATACATATAGATATGTATATGTATCTATATACATATGCATATGTATATACATATGTATGCATATACATTTGTATGCATATACATATGTATATGTATGTGTATGTATGCATATATATATACATATACAGTATATGTATGTGGATGTATGCATATATATATATACATATGTATATGTATATGGAACCCGTTCATGGCGTCGAGGAACCCGTTCATTGCTTGCATGGCGGAAGTGGAGGTGTTGGTGACGTTCGATAATTGGCGTCTACCCATCTCCGTATTGGCTTCTATCCAAACAAGATATGGTCTTCGAGCATTGCAGGTTGTCGTGAGACAACGAAGATTGCAGACGATGAAAAGAGCAGGTACCAGCGAGCAAGTGAAGACGGAATGTTTACTCGGAAAAATGAAAGGCTAGTTGAATGGTGAGAAGAGCGAGGCACTGGGAGCATTCAATGCAGTTCATTTCGGAATAAACACATATGTATGTAGATATGTATATGCATATACATATGTATATGTGTATAGATATATGTATATGTATATACATATGCATATATCTATCTACATATACATATGTATATGCATATACATATCTACATACATATACATATACATATACGTATGTATATGCATATGCATATGCATACGTCTAATATGTATATGTATATGCATATGTATACATATGCATATGTCTATGTATATATATGCATATACATATCCATATGTATGCATAGACATATGCATATGTATATGCATGCATATACATAGGCATACGTCTATGCATATGGATATGTATATGTATAGGCTGGTTGGAATAAAATTGCGGGGTGGCATGGAGCTTAGGAGAAGTGACAACATTTAATTCAGACAGTCAATAGGAATAGGAAGTGGCGGCGAGTGATAAATGCTCAGTAGTGGATTGTTATGGTGGCGGACTGAGAGGAGTTGGTGTGGCAAGGTTGTCACCTTCGGACATCGAGCCACACAGGTAGTGGCACTCGAGGTGCGTCTGTATTAGTCGACGGGTCTTTTTTCCATTTTTTTCAACGCATGGACAAAGTTGGACCTTCCATGTGGAAAAATATTTGGAAAAAGGAATAGAAAATGATAAAATGTCAATGAAGAAGCAAACATTTGAAACAAAAATAGTGACATATTGCAAATTACATAGAACACACATTGCAATATGATCCTAATACATTGCAAATCAAAACAAAAATGATGCATATGAAATTCTCATATATTTAAAAATGTCAACGAAGAAGCATACATTGCAAATTACATACAACACTTTTTCAAATCTGATTAGATTACTTCACAAAACAAAACAATAATGGTCAATCTGTAATTATCAAAAAATTACAACTGTCCACAATTTCGGTGCATTTGTAAATATCAATACTTCTAAAGTCTATGAAACTAGCATTTATAATCTAGCTGCTGATGTTGTGAAAAGGATCTTGGCTGGTTGGGGTGCCAATTGCCATGTTCTCGTCCCCTTCTAGTCGATGGGGATTGTTGCATACATGAGTGGGACTTGGAGTGGTAAATTGGGTGCAAGTGACATGTGTTGGGGGTGGTGGTGAAGACATTTGTACATCTTAAGTGCCAAATTGATATGGATATTGACTGCCCCTAAAGTTAGATTGGGAGAGGCTTGAATAATTCATTGTTGTGGAGAACTAAGGGATATTAATGTTGAGAATATCATGGAAGACTCCATTACTTTGAGACAACAGATTAGAAGTGTTCCTTAACTGCCTCTCTCTTTATAAAACCCTTTGTGCCTCCTCAACCTCTTTTTCCTTTCGGTCCTATTCCTTGTGAAGCCTCTCTTGCTCCTTTTTTGCATCTCTATCCTTTTTTTGTTGTAATTTTTGTTGCTCTTTTTCTTTTCACAGTATATCTTTCTCAATTCTGGCATTCTCCTTCAACTCCGCTGCCACAATTCTTGCTTCCCTTTTCTCTGCATTTTGTTGTCTCTTTCTTGCTTTTATCTCCTCCACCTCTTTCTTCCTTTGCTCTTGCTCCATTAATAGCCTCATGTAGTCATCTGTTGTCAACAATTGAGACTGTCTACTGATCCGAATTGCACCTACTTTGGATTTCATTTGATGGACAGTGTGCATAGGCAACTTGAGGAACTTGTTGATGTGCGAAATTGTTTGTGTTTCTTGTGTACCATCTGACTGTGTGCCAATGACCTCCTCAACTACTTGTGAGCCCTGTGGTACATATTCATTGGCTTGTAAATCTGAATTGCAAGAAGGAGCATAGTAATGGACAACTTGAGAAAGGTCAATTTTTGGTGGTGGTGATGGAAAAGTATAGGTATCTTGTTGTTCTGGGACTTCCAAATGAATGCCCAAGTTCATTGCTCCCTCAACCAACTAGGATGGTTGGCTTCGTTGTGATGGAAGATCTAAAATTTCGCTGAATTGATCAACGACCCTGTCCACCATGGGAGGGGTGTGTTCATTAACCACCACTTGTGCAATTGATTTAGCAGGAAATGTATGAGGTGAGTGTTGTGTTTCTATTGCAGGCTGCATGTGTCCATCTGGAAGAGTGGACTGCAATACTGTGACATCATCACTTGACACACCAAGTCCAGAAAGGCTGAGAATGTTTTCAACTACGTTAGCATCCTTGCTGACCACAAATTTCTCACTTGGATGCATGTCGTTGACAAGTGCATCGGGATTCAGCAGCCATATACCAGTCCTTTTAAACCCAGCCTTGATGTTGTCAACTGTCAAAGCTCTTTTCATTGCTTTGCTACCTAACATTGCAAGTTCTCTCCTCCTCACTTCAATGTTTGGAAACCTTGACAAAAATTTTGCATGTTCTGATTTGAAGTAAGCTTTGAAAGGTGCAAACACACTCACATCCAAATGCTGTAGCTTATGTGATGTGTGTGATGGCAATGTTAAGAATCTATACCAATATCTCTTGCTTCCTGGATGGTTTCAAGTGTTACGTGGCTTCCATGGCCATCAAAGATCAGAAAGACCCTGTTCGTGGGCGAGACACCACCTGGAATCGAGGTTTTGAAGTGGGTCAACCAATCTATGAACAATTCTTTGGTCATCCATGCATGTGGCTGGGCTACCATGCAAGCACTTGGTTCACAATCTATGATGTAATTATCTATGTTCACACTCCCCTTGAACAAGTAGAATCCTGGAATGCTTTGCCCAGCAGCATTGACACAACATAGAATGGTTATCCATTCACGACTCTTTGGGATAATGTAAGAGACATTCCTGCTACCTTTTCTTGCGAGCACCTTCATGGACCCATTTTTGCCTGCTCGGATGCCAATTTCATCGCAATTCCATATGTGATCAGGACCATATGGCATGGGTGTATGCTGCAGACAGTGTTTTGTAGAATGCATCTACAACATCAGGTCTAAGATTGAATGCCCTATCTTTGTCTAGGCCTTCAGCAGGTCGTAATGTGAGTTGAGGATGTTTGTGCTTGAAGCCTGTCCAACAGGACTTCCCTGGAAGCCATTGGTGAAAGGGTTTGGCCTATTTTGACATATTTGAGCAACCTTAGACTTAAGATTGACTATCTCAAGACCATGACCAATATCAGCCATTTGCTTGCACCATTCCACAATGTGATTTTCTTCCTCTTCTGTGAGGACTGTTGACGAACCTTTTTTGGAAGTTGTTGTTAGACCTCCTAGCCATTTGGACAGTGTGGCTGTTGGGATTGACCACTTTTTGGAATCCCCCCTTATCGACATGTCATTCTCTTCAATGTCATAGAGTTCCCTTTTCATGTCATCCTTAGACCACAGCTTCTGTATTTGTTTTACCTTCTGCGGTATTTGAGGTGTAGTAACCTCAATCTGCGGTATTTGAGGAGTAGAAACCTCATCTACTTTTGCAACATGATCTGTTTCAGGGGGGAATTTGCATCCTTGTTTCTCGGTAGGCAACCTTGTTGTGGCTCTTTTCTTTTTTTTGTTCCCAGTACGAGTCACCACTGCATTGCCCTTGACCATCTACACAAAATAATTAGAATCAAAACAATGATGCTTGAATAGAAAAACAATCACTTTGTAATGTAGAACATATGAGAATATGATAAGAAGAGTCAATGATAATGCATAACCTATGAAACATAAATGGTAAACTATGAAATACATCTATGTGTATGTATGAAGAGAGTGTTGTGATGCTTGAACAAAAGAATAATTAGTTTGTGATGTAGAACATATGATAATATGATAACCAGAGTAAATGATAATGCAGAACCTAGGAAAGATAAATGGTAAACTATGAAACACAAATGCTTTAACAATTATCTTTATATGTATGAAGAGAGTGATGCTTGAACAAAAGATTATTTAGTTTGTGTATGTGTTATCTTTTAGTTTGTGATGCAAAACATATGAGAATATGATAACCAGAGTAAATGATAATGCAGAACCTAGGAAAGATAAATGGTAAACTATGAAACATAAATGCTTTAACAATTATCTTTATATTTATGAAGAGAGTGATGCTTGAACAAAAGATTATTTAGTTTGTGTATGTGTTATCTTTTTATTTTCTTGCATTTCATTTGAGATTATCTTCTGTAACAGGAGTTTGTTATCTTGAGTTATCTATTCTGGAGTGAGCGACATAAGGAAGTAGAGGAGTAAGTAGCACAAAATTACAAGCTATGCAAGGGAATTAGAGTTTAAGAACATCTCATATCTCTTAAGCGTTTACAACATTAACATTCTCATGCACAACAAAGGTGAAAACCACACTCATGTTTGAACAACATAAACTTTAGAGACTGATAATGCAGAAGATATGAGAATAAGATATCCAAAGTGAATGACAATGTAGAACTGAAAGAAGAATAAGATAAGCAGAGTGAATGATAATGCAGATTCTGTGAGATTATGCTAAGCAGAGTCAATGATAATGCAGAACCTATGAGAATAATATAACTAGAGTGAATGATAATGTAGAACCTATGAGAATAAGATAATCGGAGTGAATGATAATGCAGGACCATTGAAATAGAAATGGTAAACCATGACCAATATGTAACATATAAACGATAATGCAGAACCTATGAGACTAAGATGTGAGACTACGATAAGCAAAGTGAATGATAATGCAGAACCATTGAGACACATGAAAAGTAGAGTGAATGATAATGCAGAACCTATCAAACAAAAATGTTAAACTATGAGTGTAATATTTGCAATATAAACCCTACTGAAACAGAAAGGCTAAACTATGACTGTAACATTTTCAATATAAACCCTAGGGAAACATAGATGGTAAACTATGACTGTAATATTTGCAATATAAACCCTAGGGAAAGCCTTAAATGGTAAACCATGATTGTAATATATGCATTATAAACCCTATGGAACACATATGCTAACCTATGACTACAATATTTGCAATATAAACCCTACCGATACATAAAGAAACATGTAATATGACTGTAATGGGTGTAATGAAGATCAATATGGTTGCTGTTAATGGTTGTAATGAAGAACAAGTGTGAAAAGGAAAACCTGGTACAATATGGATGCTGGTGCACTGGAATCTAAGCTGTTGCTATAGACATGCAAAACTAACAATCATGCATCATACAAATTAACATTCATTTCTTCTATTAATCAATTATAACAATTTATTGATTAATTTCCTAAGGTTCATTAAATAAATCAAATTATTTAATCCTTATGTTCTTCTCATTTGATTTAATAAATCAAACTAATTTAATCAAATGTCAAATCCCTAAAATTCCCTAAGTTAATTAATCTAAATTAATTAACTTCTAATCATGATTATCATTCTCTAGCTTTTGACTCAACTAGAGTCAAATCCAAACTCCTAACTAACCCACCCACTTGCACCAATAAATCAATTTATTTGATTTATTAAAAAGACTTATTTTCCCTCAATAACTCTCATCTTTGACTTTTTTGAACAAAGATTATTCCCCCCAAAACCCTCAACAACATGCATTTATTGACATTTTTCAAATTTGAATGGGCACATTGACCAAAACTTGCACAAGCTTTGACCAATCCCATTATGACAAGTGTCTCTATCCTATTGGATGGGATTTAGTCCTACATTGCCTAATTTTGGCCTCTCTTCTATCAACTTCTCCTATAAATACAAGCCATTTTCTCTCATTTCAACAACACATTTTGAATGCATCTAAACTATAGGCAACTTGAGCTCATAGCAACTCATTGTCTATTTCATTTGGCTTAGAAAGGGATTGGGAAAGGCCTCTCTCACATCTTCATGGAGGGCACCAATCCACCATAGAATAGGTTGTATTTCATTTTCTCCATTGCATGTTTGTTTTAGTTTTATCATTTTGTTTGGAGTCAATGATGTATGTTATTCTATGAGGATGGCTAAATCTATACAAACAATGTGTAAGATTTTAGCATCCCACAGTTGCCTCCCCTTGATGTTAACTCATTCAATTCTGTGCTTGTCACTCCTCCTTTTCTTATGTCGCTCACTGTAGAATAACTAAATACTTGTTGGTTTTCATGGCTATTTGAATTGGGAATTATTTGAATTTGATTGATGGTTGTTTGGTGTGGTGAAATAAATTGTTGTCCTCTTTTGAATTTGAGTTCTGTTTCGTATGAATTAGAGATTTGATTGATTTCAGCCTTTAATTATTGACTTGATTAGCTTGGTGGATTCTTTGAAATTGTTTCCATGCTTTTGTTTTGAATAATGGAGGCCTTACAGGAGTGTTAAATGGATGCAGGTGGGATATTTGCATTTGGCTCCACTACGTGCGCACCCTACTTGGCAAGATGGGACAGATTGAAGCTGATATGTGTTGTAGATCTCATGGTAGACGGGATAGGCGAATGTATTTGCGTGTTGGTTTGGTTATGCTACGATGGGAAACAATCTTGCAATGGGTTTTCTAGTCGGTCAAAGATGGTTTTCAAAGTTGTTGACTTGGCACCTTGTTTATTTTCTGTAGTTGTGACTAATGTGAAAGTGACGCCTGCATTGGTGCAAAAGTTGGGTTTAATAGTTTACGGGGAAGGGTGCATGACTTAGTGTTTGGGCTGTTTTAATTCCATGTCGGAATGGTACTTGTTCAATGTCAGATACAAGTTGTATACACTTCATCATGTTTGGCTACCACCGTGTACTTGTTAAGTTTTTAAATTAATGCTAACTTGTGTGCATTTTATATCTGATTTATGTTTGATGTGATCAAGCCTATATATGGATGAAATTAAACTTACGTTGTGGAGGACCAGCGTATAGGTGTGGGCCCCAATGAGTGCATGTCCCATCGCATGTTCGGGCCCCCGCCTACGTATCGGCTCCTCTCCCCTAGTTAATTTTGTGTCAATTTTGATTATAATGAATTTGAAATCTTTATTTACTAAAAGTTCACTTGTATAAAAAAATATTTTGATCTCCTTCATATTAATTGTGATCCAAAATGAGTGATATCATAAAGTATTAGAGGCTTGAACTTTGTTGAAGGAGCTTCAAATGTAAGCTTGTCCAATGTACTTCTCATTTACATTGATGAACACTTGCACTGATAAATGTGGCTTTGATACCACTTTTAAGAGATTTTTATATGGAATATGGGTAATACTGTAATCATATACCAAGTTTATTTATTCAGGTTGTGTGATTATTATGAATTTTACCCTCGACTATAAATAATAGGGGAAAAATAACTAAACTAAGCACCCTTTATGCAATTTTTCAAACTATGCAATAAAGCAAAAATAAATGTTAAAAATTGCAACTAATATCATATAAAAACAATAATTAAAATACAACTTAAAACCTATATTTTTTTCCTTAAAAATAGACCTTGATTGAATTAAATGTAGCACTCCAAATTATAAAAAAATCTTCCCAAAATATCTAGTGAAGCAAATAACAATTGCTTTGTAAGATGCTAATGATTGAAGCTTTAAAATGAAAATAAATATTTTAGAAAACTACGTGTGGTACCAATGTTTCTCAATGCTTTAGTATAGCATAATTCAACTATCATGAAAGCTCAATCATCTGTGTTGTTATGAAAGTGTAATCATTAGTGTTGTCATGAAACTAAAATATTTAAGAACAAAGCAACGATATTTTCATGTCATAGCCGACATTGAAGATTATAGGTGGAAGAAGATAAATAAAGAACAACTCTTCACTGAACACCAATATATGATAACTTTTTCCTTGGATGAGAACCAATACTACTATTCCATTACAAATACCTTGTAAAAATTGAAAAGAATAGAACATTAATCATTGGCTATTATTTTAATTGTCTAGCAAAAAATAATAAATCAAATTTGTGTACAAATCAATACTAACTAGAATCACTGTTGTGATAGACTCAGTCATCCATCGATTCTCCTCAAGAAGATGACCAATTACAATGCAAGCATAGAGAAGAGTAACCATTAAAGTAATTACAACCACTGAAGAGTGATATGGCGTGTATGTCTAGGGTAGACCAAAATAAATTGATTTGAAACTTGAGGAAAAAGAACACAAAATTAAAGCATCGGTGAAATTTGAAAGGAACCTTCATCTCTATTCATGGGAGAGGTCCATAAGCTTTAATGACAAGAAAACTTCTTCCACTATTGTACACAAATGAACAAATTAGTTGGATATCTATATAGATTAGTATTTTACTGAGCACAAAATCAGAGTTTTTCACAAAATTAGATTTTTCATAGATAGGCTCTAAATTCAACAAAGCGGGTTCATTTTTTCAAAGCATCAAACTAAGTGATTACAAATTTAGAATAACTAATGTGCAGAATATTTGAAGACCCCTTCAATGAAATAACTAATATTGTTGTTCTCATCATAGCTAATCTAAATATCTAATCTGATGTTAGCAATATTGTTGTAGCAAGTAACAAGATTTGCTCGATTTTACTTCTTTATGTTAGGTGGGCATTCCCACAATGACTGCTAGTGCTAATGATATAGATGGTCAAATGGATAGTGGTCTGCAACCAAAGTCTTTAACTTAACCCACAGCCTATAAGTTAATCGATAGTGGTCTGCTTTGAGCGTGAATGATACTATTCTAGCAGGAGGCTCAAGAGAATTCATGTCATTAGGTACAATTGATGGATGCCAGTTATACCACAGTTTCCATGGGTTGTAAGTTTTTGTCACTCTACTATATTCTTTGCTTATGTCTGTAACCAAGCAACGTCTCTAAATGAGATGTCACTTCTCATTAAGAATGCAACATACTTTTTTCCCTATATAAATAATAGAAGCTTTGAAAGTGCATGTCTTCCTTGCGCTAGCACACAAACTATCATTTGTTGTCCTGGAAAGGACAAATTTCTGAGGAGGATTAGGGAATTCAAGATTGCTTTTTCTTATGAAATGGTGATATTTTGAAAGAATGCTTGTTGTTTTACATCGAGACTGGTTTTGGCAATCATTTATCAATACCTGTATGTTGTTAAGAAACTTTTGCGCTTACATGTTTCTTCTCTATACCACTTTTCTGCAAACGACAAATTCACTAGCATATCTTTGAAGGATTTGGTATGAGTCGAGAGTTATTGCTGCTGAGAGAACTAGACTTGCTTAAGTATGACGCCATTTAACACTTTTTCATGTGGAACATAGGTAATAAATCTTGCTTCTGAATATTAGTATCTGTGGCAGTTCAATGTTTTAATGTTATTCAATGTGGAACTGTCACACGTTTTCAAGCTCAAGCTACTCATAATGATTTGAATTTAGAACAGTGGGCGCACCTATGATGGAACGGTTTGCTGGAAAACAGTTTAGAGCCTACTAAATGTGTGTCTTTTTGCAGGGACCACTTAAACTCGCGATCTTTGTACATATCAATGTTGTGTTTATGACATAAATCCATGCGTTTTTAAACCAGCAATCTTAAATGTTTATAGGCATAGGCATTAAATGAATCCTACACCAATAATGGTTCAAGCAAACCTTGTGTCAGTGTATAAGCGTAGTTGGTGAGAGTAGAGAGGATAGGAGAACTAGCTATTTGAAAATGAAGCTTCTTTTTAATGTTTTCTGATGATTTTTAGACAGTGAGAAACTTCCACTCGTATGCTTTAAGGCATCGATTAAATCTGGCAGTCCAATAATATCAATCCTGCTGCAAATCTTAGAAGAGTTGTTAGTAAAATCTTCATCCATTAAAGCGGCGATTGAATGCGTCAATGTGTGTGGTGAAAGTGACTGGCTAGCATTCATTTTTTTATTTTTGTGCAAAGGAGGTCATAAATACCTACGTACCATATAGTCCATAGTGTTCATTGAGACTCTAGAAATGAGTGTAAATTACCAGGAAACTTTCCCAAAGTTCTGATGCTGCATGGTTTGACTTGCGAACAAATTACATGATTTAACAATCTCTAACCACTAAAAGCAGTCATTATTTGATAAACTCAAATAAGAAAGAAGAATGGGACGGGCTACAAATATCGATGCAAGATTTGAATATCAAATCATGTTTTTGATAGTAAAATCTTTCTTGAGACAAGCATTAAAATCTTTTTTTGACAGTAAAATCTTTCTCTCAGTTCATCTGATTGCCATGAATACAAGGTATTTAAATGATTTGTCTTCTTTTCTATCAGCTGTTCTTTATTTATTGTCATTTTGAAATTGATCTAATCTATTTATTATGCCTATGATGCCTTTGGTGAATTTGACTGCAAGTGGAATTGTCTTTCTGTGATTACTATGTTATAAAGCATCATTTGCAGTTTGAAAGCTACCATCTATTGTTTTGAAAGAATTCATTCGTTTGTGGCTTGCGAAGAGGGATTCCTGAGATTTGTCTGCCTTTTCTCATAGACTGGTGTTCAATGCATTAATAGGAAAGGTCATATTTATAGATTTAATTCAAAAGATCTAGAAAAGCGTAGGATCAACAATGGAAAGAGCAAAATAATGACATGTATTTCAAATGTATATCAAAATGTTAAGAGGAGAGTCTTTTTATAAATTTTTCAGGGAAGGGGAACTTTTGCATTAAAAAATTATCATTTGAGTGCATTTGTTGTGTATTCATTTTGATAAATTATCATTAATTTTTTGAGATGAATTTCATACTTAAGTTTCTAACTTTGAACTTTTTATAGGTTGAAATTTGAAAGGTTGACATCAAGGTGTTGACATCAAGGTTGAAATTAAGGTGGACATTTGAAGACGAGTATCTGAATTGAACAAAGGAACAAGGTTGTGATCAAGCGAAAACGAAGACGAATATAGTGGACTTGGAGATTTTCTTGCAAATAGAAACTTGAAAAGCATTTTTTAATGCTTGTTTGGAGCTTCCATTTACTACCCTTTTTTTTTGTTTTTAGCTAACTCACTTTTCAATTTGGGCTTAAAATCAATCAATGACTTGATCTTTTCAAAGTTGGTTAAAATTGAACCTTAGACACTTACTAGATTTTAACTTGGGATTAAAATTGAACAAGGCAACCTTCACACTTGGATTTTGGTGCTTAAAATGAATTCATCACTACTTTTTGGACTTAAAATGAACAATTGTTTGTCATGCTTTGTAATCTTTTTCACAAAGTAATATCATCGAAAAGACATATGCGCTTCTCTCGCGCCTCACGACGACCTTGAGAATCAAAAGTCTTTTTTTGATATTAAGTTGTCAAAAATATTGCCTCCACACTTCGATTTGGGATCTAAAATTGAACAAAACATGCGAGTGTGAGCACGATATATTGCGGAGGTTCTCCCCTTTGTTTTTCAACAAAGGTTGTGTGAACGACGGGATATGTTAGCTCGATTTTGTTAACTTAGAGGGCCTGCCTTGTGGGAAAAAGTAATCACCCAAGGGAATGACCCAACCAGGAACACGCTAAAGCCAAGCGACTTCCAATCGGTATATAAGTGTGGATATTGGAACAAAGGCCAATATCACGAGGATTATTCCAACGAGATGAATAGCAATGGACTCTCGCCGACGTTGGATAATCCCCCATGAACGGAATGCCCAAATTAGAACCCCTTGTTTAGAAATTGGCCAAAACCTTGTCTATCTTGTTGGTGCAAAAGGTCATGTCCTTTGAAGCCGCCCCACGTAACATGCGGTCTTGTTGTGGAAATGGAAAGTATGCCATGGGAGATTCATGGGTACTAATGCTTGGCTGACCCGAATAAGTGAGTGTCGTGGAGGGGAGCCAGTGTGGTCAAGCATTTAGCCATTCGCACAAGATATGCGCAGCTGGATTTATCCAAGTGGGAACCCAACAAGGTATTGTCTCATCAACCTAGGAGTGTGAAAGTGCTTGAAAAAAACACATTGCTTGATCTTGAAAACATTTGGAAAATAAACATACACAAAAACCTTGAAATTTCAAACACCTTGTGGGGAACAAATACCTATTGACGAACTTGCCCACTCTTGCTTTCCCTAGGAATCACATTCCTAGAGGTTTCTAAGTGTGCAAATTCTACCATCATTTGTTTCCAATAAGGATAAACATAAGGAAATTTTGCCCTATTTTCCTCGATTTCTACATAAAGGACCTTGTGGAATGAGAAAGAGAATGGGACACTAGACATATAGTTTGAAAACCTAAGCAAGCAAGTGTCTCGAATAAAAAGAACCTCATTTAACCAAGATAAAGAGACAAATTGGATTACACATGTGTTTTCTAACATGATTTCTCGCAAGATCAAAATCCCAAAGCCAAAGTTCAAGAAGCTTAGTCTAAAAACTCGTGAGGAGCGTCTTGAGAGACTTTTCGAATTCAGGGAAAGATTGGTTTATAAATTTTACAGAAAAGCCTCAAGGAACAATCCAATATTATATGCATTTTATTGTCAACAAAATCCCGAATTGTTTCAAAGGTTTGCATTTCTCCCATAGGAAGTCAAGCATGTTCTTCAACACCGAGGTTTTGTAGAGAGAGAGTTGCATCTAGGTTAAGGTTCAAGATCAAAAGTTGTCATTCCCATTCATTCATCCATCAAATCAAAGTCTCATTTCATCATCAAACCTTTTGAGAACTCTAGAATCAAAAATCACGCTAAACTTAGAGGGCTAAATCAACATCATCATATCTTGGCTTAACACACTTAGCCAACATAGTCTCAAATCATTGAACAAATTTTCTTTGAGATAACACAACTTCTTAAAGTCTATTAGCTCTCCAAAACATTAGCATAACACACTTTGTCAATTCATCCACTTTGTGCAAGTTCCCTTAGGATAACACAACTTCCTAGGGAAAACAACTTCACAACCAATCTTGTTTGACTTAACGCATCTAGTCAAATTATCACAATCAAATCAAATCAAAAGCCCTTTCAAAGTTTAGCACATACATTCAAAAAGTTTTCCAAAGGTTTCATTCACTCATCCCATCCATTTTAACCCATCACCATCATCACCATCTTTGATCTTTTAGCTACCCTAGTTCTTCTCTTTTTGGACTTAAAGGATTAGG
The DNA here is from genome assembly GCA_007115665.2 of Sequoiadendron giganteum. Taxonomy (NCBI): domain Eukaryota; kingdom Viridiplantae; phylum Streptophyta; class Pinopsida; order Cupressales; family Cupressaceae; genus Sequoiadendron; species Sequoiadendron giganteum. The sequence goes on along the minus strand of CM021101.1, from coordinate 51,162,482 downwards.
ATCGAACAAATCCTTATTTTTATGGTCCAAACAAGATCTCAACACAAGAAGGACATGGAGAATATCAGAGAAATATCAACTTCTATGGACATGAGTCATCTAAATATCGAAGTGAACCTAGCAGGATCAAGCAATCCCCCAAGCAACTCTCCCTTATCACCACAAAATCCTCAAGAGGAGAGTCATCAAGAGGACGACATAAATGAAGACATAGGGATGACACCAAAGGAAATCATGGAAATGATTCAAAATCCTAAAAACCATAAAATTGTTAGTGCTATGTTCAAATGCATAAATTCAATAGAAAGAGGAGGGGACATGCCCCCTCCCAATCTTAACACAAGCACTAGTGAAGTTGCATCCCCATTGTCAAACATCAATCAAGAAGTACCTTGCACCACCTCAATCATCACACCAACCTCCCCGATTGTGAACAAGGGGAGTGCCATGTTCCAAGAATTGCAAGAACACCACCTTGTGGCTAATGAAGAAGCAATCATCACCCCTACATTTATTCTGGAAAACTTATTTCACCCTTACGTCCCACTCACATTTCATAATCCCGCTGGTTCATCCTCATTTCACGCCACACCAGCTTATCAATTGAACATACCAACTCCCCCACCGCATGAGGAAGTTGGCTTATTGGGAACGATGAAAGCTATCAATCCTTTCTCTTTCCAAAGTGGTGCATCATCCCTTCCCCCGCTTCCTTTCGCATCTGCATCGCCTCCTGGAATAGGTCTTCCACCTTTAACCATCGAAATTTTTGCTAATCCAAGTAATCCGACCACCACTTTGAACCCGCTTCTTTTGCCCATATCCTCACAACAAATCACAACCATTCCTGTCACCATGGTTAATGCATCTATTGGTCCTCAAGTCTCCCAAAGTATGCCTCATCAAGGACCAATTGTCTCAAGCACCCCACCCATAACCCAAATCATAATCACAACCACAATCCCTCCACCCACCATGACAGTTGGCATGATTCCTGCTCCACCACCAATCCCACCGCCAAAGCACAACACGACCAATTCATTCTCCATTATGTTGCAAAACGCACAACAAGCTGCTCGCCAAAAGGCACTCCAAAAACAACAAGCCGCACAAGCTCAAGCACAAGCTCAAGCTCAAGCCCAAGCACAAGCACAAGCTCAAGCCCAAGCCCAAGCCCAAGCCCAAGCCCAAGCCCAAGCTCAAGCTCAAGCCGAAGCCCAAGCTCAAGCTCAAGCACAAGCACAAGCACAAGCTCAAGCTCAAGCCCAAGCACAAGCTCAAGCTCAAGCCCAAGTCCAAGCTCAAGCTCAAGCCCAAGCCCAAGCTCAAGCTCAAGCCCAAGCCCAAGCACAAGCTCAAGCCCAAGCTCAAGCTCAAGCACAAGCTCAAGCTCAAGCCCAACAAAAGACACAAGCTCAATACCAAGCGCAATTGCAAGCAATCCACCTGCAAGCCTACCAACAAGCCCTGCAAGACTTCCAAGCACAACACCAAGCTAAACAACAAGCTTTATTGGCACAATAGTAGCTCGACCAACAACAAGCATTGTTGGCACAACAGCAGCTAGACCAACAAAAAGCGTTACTAGCTCAACAGCAGATTGACTAACAACAGGCTTCATAGGAACAACAACAGATGGACCAACAACAAGCGCTATTGGAACAACAACAGCAAGATCAACAACAAGCGTTGTTGGCACAAATGCAGGCTTACCAACAAGCCTTAAACATACAACCAAGCTCACAACAAATGTCGACCAGTACGCTCCCCACCCATCAAACACCTCCAACACCTCACCACTCATTTATCCCACCTCCCGATCCAAGCAAGGACATCGCAACACAGATCAAATTGCTCTCACAACAAGTGTTGGACCTACAAGTAGGAAAAACCACAAGGACACTAGGCAACTTGTGCCCTTATCCATTTGATAGAAGTCTCACCATGGTACCGTTCCCAAAGGGATTCGAGATCCCCAAATTTGATAAATACAATGGAACGGGCAACCCTGAAAACCACGTCAGGGAATTTCAGGTGCACTGCATGGAAGTCGCATATGATGACACATATCTAATGTGGCTCTTCCCCCGAAGCCTGACTAGTCCAGCTATGGAATGGTTTTCTCGCCTACCCACAGGCATTAAAATATTTGAGGAAATTGTGGAGGCTTTCCTTAAAAATTACGCTTTTAATATGGGTGCGGATGTCAGTTTAGAAGAACTATCTGCACTCATAAAAAGAAGAGGAGAGTTATTTGCATCCTTCTTGCAAAGATGGTGATCCAAGGCCAATCAGAGCAAGTGGACCATGCCAGAGGAACAACAAGTTTGCACCATCATAGCCAACCTAGATGAAAAATTGGCATTCTACCTAAAAATGCAGTGCATTACATCTTACGATCAACTAATTCCAAAGGCGCTCAACATCGAAAGAGCCCTTACTGCGTGAGGAGGCACACCCACATTCACTCCACCGCAGGATAACCACCCATCCAACAATTACAATGATAAACCTCGAACATGGTTGAGGAACAAAATTATCACGAACGACGGCGTGGTCAATGCTAAGGTAGTCATCAGTGCTCCTAAGCAAAATACCCAAAATCATCATCAACCGCAAACTCATAACCACAACAATGTGCAGGCTAATGCGGTAGTAGCACAGTCACAACGACCTCCCACTAGCGAAGTCAACAATGTGGGTAATCAAGGAGGACCACCTCCCCGCAACAAGTTTCCCCCCAAGAGGAAGTTCACAGCTCTTGGCGAATCGATTGAGTCTGTCATGAAGAAATTGGTCAAAGAAAACCTAATCAAAATCTCTAACTTCGAACAATACACAGAGCCCATGACCAAACCACCATGGTACAACAAGAATCTCCTATGTGACTTCCACAAAGTTAAAGGACACACCACCGCCAATTGCATGAGACTCAAGAATATCATCCAAGACCTCATCAAGGATAAGGTCATCAACATCGAGCAGCCGGCCGGAGACCAAGACCTAAAAATCTACATGAATCCGATGCTGAATCATAATCAGGGAAATAACGAAGGGAATAATAAGGGTAAACAAAAGTATGCTAGTGCTAATCTAGTATACGAGGAGATAGTCGGATGTGTCGATGAGTTGGTCACTGTCATAAATATCAAGGGAGCCAACAATGACTGTGGAGTCACCACATGAGGCAAAAAAGTTACCATTGCCGGGGCACCTGCTAAGACCCCCATTACCAACACAAAGGCCATCCCCTATGATTACAATGTAATTGACCAGCTGAAGAGAACACCCGCACAAATATCCATCATGGAATTACTAAAAATCTCTGTTGCTCATAAACAGATCCTGGATGAAGCACTAGCTACCTCTATCGTTGCCGCCACCCTTGACACAGAACAATTTCAAGCTATGGTAGGTAACATCGTTACCCCGAATCTCATCACATTTTCGGACCAAGATTTCCCCCCGCAACCATCTCATAACCACGCACTCCACCTCCAAGTCCTAGTCCATAAAAAGAAAGTCAAGCGAGTCCTGGTAGATGGTGGTGCAGGTCTTAATATTTGTTCTCTGAAACTTATAAAGAAATTGGGATTCGCCGAAGATTCCATCAATAAGAAAAAAAGTATCACCATAAGAGCATATGATGACTAGGAAAGAGTGTCTCAGGGCACTATCAAGATCCCCATCCAAGTGGGGCCAGCAACCATGGAAACAACTTGTCAAGTTCTTGACCTTGATTTGCCATACAACATCCTCCTGGGACACCCATGGATACACGGAATGAAGGCAGTGGCCTCAACCTATCATCAGTGCATTAAGTTCTCATATCAAAATGAGGAGGTTACCATATATGGGGATCCCGAACCCTTCGCCTATTGCAAAAACTTGGAAGCCAAGTTTTACAAGATCCCTCAAGTACCTAAAAATGATGAAGGACCATCCACTTCATACATAGACCCAGCTAATCTCGCCTCCACTTCTGCGACAGAGACACCCGCCATCCCTGACATATCCGAGATCAAGAACATGATACAGGACAATGGATGCGGTGATTATAGAATGAAGAGAAATGCTTTTGTTGTAGGAGAGTTACCACAATCTCCTAGGTCACATGGGCAACCACAATTGATTCAAACACCTGTTCACACTAGAACGGAACCTGCTGGATTCCACAGTTGGGGGGATCTCAGTCAGGAGAATGTGGATGAGGAGGACATCACAAACACTTTGTACCAAGATGAAAGACCCACTCCCACCCTACCCATGGAGGAAACAAACAAAGGTTTACAACTGATGTTCGGCATGGGTTATAACAGGAATGAAAGCCTAGGAAGAAATAGTGATGGACGGTTGGAGCCCATCATTGTAGAAAGAAGAATGCAAAACCTTGGCCTTGGTTGTACCCCTCTGAGTATAACCATGCATGGCAGAAGTGTTCCTAATAGGGCAGTCAGGTCCTCTCCTCGGGTCTTGGCAACTAACCTTAGATTACCCATGTCCACAGGCCTACCTCTCGATAACTTCACATTTGACATAACTGACGTTTGTAGTAGCAGTGACGACGATGACACCATAGGTGGCTTACCTAGGCTCTTTGAAGATTCCACCTTACTGATGATTAGTGTCTCACACGCTAAGCCAATCCAACAAACCCACCAAATCCACTTAGTGTACCCCCAACTCATCGATCACAACCAACGGGGACCGCCGATTCTAGACTCTTTCGAAAATGATGAGGCTCTCTCAGAATTCATGGGACTAAGGGATACTGTTCCATGTGGAGATCACAAGGTAGGATTTGATATCACTCTATACACACAAGCATACTATGGGGAGACGATTGAGTCCTTCAGTCGCAAAAGAAAAAGATCGAGAATAAGCTCAGAGTTATTGAGTGAAAATCACACTGTGGCACTCTCTAACCATAAAATAGTAAAAATAAAGGACGCATCCAATGGCGAAAACCTCTTTGAGGCTCCAGAGGATGAAGGATTCAATCTCCCACCTACTACTCTACACCAGGAGAAGTCAACAGTATTGGCAGAACAGTGCAACCCGGTCAACTTAGAGACACAATCAAAACCACAAATTACCTTCTATGCAGAATCCCTCCTAGAAGAAGAACAAGAACTATTGGCAGCTTTCCTAAAGGAGAGAAAGGTAAATTTTGCATGGACCTATGCAGACATTCTAGGCCTAGACCCTGAAGTAGTAGTGCATCATTTGGCCGTTCACCCCGGAGCAAAACCAGTCAAACAAAAGCTAAGGAAGATGCACCCACAAATAGCCTTGCTTCTAAAGATTGAGTTGCAGAAACTTCTGGATGTTGGCTTCATATGCCCAATCGACTATCCAAAATGGGTATCAAACCTCGTACCAGTCTCAAAACCGAAAGGGGGCATCTGCATCTGCACTGATTTCAGAGACCTAAACAAAGCATGTCCCAAGGATGACTTTCCACTACCCAACATTGACATGATAGTGGATATGACGGCCGGACATGAGATGCTCTCCCTAATGGATGGCTTCTCAGGGTACAATCAGATAATGATCGCAAAAGAATACCAACACAAGATAGCATTCACATGTCCTTGGGGCACCTACTGCTGGAACATAATGCCATTTGGGTTGAAGAATGCAGGAGCTACCTACCAAAGAGCCATGACATTAATCTTCCATGACATGATCCACAAAACAGTCGAAGATTATGTAGATGACATACTTGCTAAATCAAAGAAGAGATAAGACCATATAGCAACTCTAAGTGCTATCTTTGACGGGTTCAAACAATATAAGATTAGACTCAACCCGAAGAAGTGTGTCTTTGGGGTGCAATCAGGGAAGTTGCTATGATACATAGTTTCAATGAGAGGGATAGAGGTAGACCCTACAAAGGTAAAAGCAATCCTTGAAATGAAAGCACCAAGAACGTTAAAACAACTAAGAGGATTGTAAGGAAGACTCTAGTCCATCCGAAGATTCATAGCACAATTGGCAGATAAACAGATTACTTATTCACACCTACTTCACAAGGGAGTAGCTTTCAGATGGGATGACAAATGCGAGCAAGCATTCAGCAAAATAAAAGAATATCTACTTACACCACCTGTGTTGATGCCACCAACTGTGGAGAAATCATTAATCCTATATATCTCTGCAACAATAGCCGCCCTGGGGGCCCTTTTAGCCCAACATGATGAAAAGGGAACTGAGCGGGCTATCTATTACATCAGCAGAACAATGGTGGGACATGAGCTCAATTACACGTCAATAGAAAAAGCTTGCCTAGCACTGGTATTTGCGGCTCAAAAATTCAGACACTACATGCTAGCGCACCAAATCAAGTTGATTGCCAAAATAGACCCTCTAAAATACCTATTGTCAAAAGCAGCGCTTACAAGTAGAATGGCTAAGTGGGTAATGATATTATCTGAACATGATATCGAGTATGTAGAACGAAAAGCCATAAAAGGACAAGTTATTGTGGATCAGCTGGTAGAAGCTCCCCTCTACACAGATAACCCACTCATATCAGAATTCCCAGATGAGTCCCTTTTTAACCTTGGTGCAGCAGACCACTGGAAGTTATACTTTGATGGCTCTCACACACAACATGGATTAGGAGCTGGTGTGTTCTTCATCACGCCGCAAGGAGACTGCATACCTAGATCATACAAGCTAGCATTCCCTTGTACTAACAATATTGCAGAATATGAGGCTTTGACCATAGGTCTCAAGATTGCAGCACAATGGCGAATCATGGCACTAAAAGTCTATGGGGACTCGCAACTTATCATCAACCAAGTCAATGGTGAATACCAAACCAAGGATGACAAGCTCCCACCATACAAGAAGGTGGTAGAAAGCCTCAAGGAATCTTTCATTGACATTACCTTTGAGCAGATACCAAGGACAAACAACAGAGCGGCTGATGCAATGGCGACAATTGGATCCTTACTCGACATCCCTCGTAATGTCTCGAAACATGAATTCCTCGTAGAGCAGCTTCTTGTACCCACATTCGAGATACTAGAGTTAGAATACATGTGTGAACTCGTTGGTCCCAATGATCTTTGGTATCATGATATATACACCTACCTAAAGTTAGGAATCCTCCCCACCGACATCACCCCAAACCTAAAATGCACTTTCATCAAAAGGACTTCACGATTCATCATCTTAGGAGAAACCCTCTTCCGTAGGAGTACCGACGGAACCCTGCTATGTTGTTTAAAACTTGAGGAAGCCCTGACTGCTCTAACTGAGGTACAAAATGGCACGTGCGGGTCACACTCAAGTGGTATGACCTTGGCTAAAAAGTTGCTAAGAACAGGGTACTACTGGCCGACGATGGAAAAAGAGGCACACAATTTTGTTAGAAAATGCTTGCAATGCCAATAGCATGGAGACCTTATTGATGCACCAGCTCAAGAAATGCATCCCATTGTTACACCTTGGCCCTTTTCACAATGGGGGCTCGATCTCATTGGTAAAATATCACCCACCTCATCCAATGGCCATAAGTTCATCATCACCGCCACTGAATATTTCACAAAGTGGGTTGAAGCAATTCCCATGACCTACATCACGGGAAAACAAATATCCAAGTTCATCTTGAATTACCTCATTTGCCGATACGGTGTTCCTCAATCCATTATCTCTGATAATGGGATGCCCTTCAAAAATTAGGATGTCCGAGATTTGTGTGAAAAATTCAAAATCCAACACCGTTTTTCCACTCCATACTATCCACAAGGCAATGGCCAGGCAGAAGCTACAAATAAAACCATTTTGAAAATCCTCAAGAAAATAGTCAATGACTTTGGTCGTGACTGGCATCTATATTTAAATCCTGCCTTATGGGCCTACTGCACCAGCATCCGCACACCGACAAGCGCCACCCCATTCTCTCTGGTCTACGGATTAGAGGCCATACTCCCCATTGAGATCGAACTCCCGTCACTAAGTATATCACTACAAAACCTCATCATAGATGAGGAATACAGGGTCACAAGACTCAATGAGCTAGAATTACTAGATGAAAGGCACATGGATGCCCTTAATCATCTACAAGTGTACCAGAACCGCCTAAAAAGGAGCTACAACAAGAAGATCAGACAACGCACTTTCCAAGTTGGTGACCTCATGCTGAAAGAAAACCAAAAGAACGTGCCAAATCTAGATACGAAGGGAAAGTTTGAACCCAACTGGCTGGGACCTTTTATCATCACTGTAAGTTACACATCAGGGGCATATCAACTAGCAACACCAGAAGGCGAGCCTCTGCAAGAGCCTCTGAATAGCTCTCACCTCAAAAAGTTTTATGCCTAAATCTTGCAAGGTATAGAACTAGAAAATACAAAAACAATCAGAAAAGGTCCTGAAAAAATGGTTACCTCGATGAAAACCTGGCAAACAGGCAACTTGGTGACAACAAAAAAATCAAAAGATCAAAAAAATCCAAAAAAATCAGAAAAGGATTGAAAATAATAAAAAGAAAAAAATTGTCCTCTAGTGAAAACCACTTCGGTGGCGCTTTGGGCAAGTACCTTGGTGAAAACCTGGAAAGCAGGCGTCAAGTGTAAATAAAACACCTTCCCCATCTATCAGGATCTGCACGACTCATCCATTCCATTGCATTCCACTCATCCGCTCGCATCCATACCATAGCCTGCATTGGTATCTGTACTATATTCCACCATTGGAACTACTTGGCATTTCGAAGGTCAGTTTGTCTTGCCTTTATCGAAGTAGTCTATCGCACCACACTGGGGGCACGTTCTCGCAACATCGGATCGGATTCATGTATATACTCGTGATCTTTTTCAAAAATTCATCAGCAAAAACCAAAAACATTCAAAAATTCATCAGAAAATCCAAAAACATCCAAATCATTCAAAAAATCCAAAAACATGTTGAAATATTGGAAAATCTTCAAAATTCATCATTTAGTCTTGTCAGTCTTCCACCTTGTCGAACTATGTCATCTCTGAGCTTGAACATAGGCAAGGTTGATCTTTGATCATCCCCCGAGACGGTTAGGTCAGTCCTTTAGGCATCTGTCGCATTGGCAATCCGTTTGCCCATCTATTCTGCATCTTAAGTCAGTCCTTTAGGCAATAAAATGGCAATCCATTTGTCCATATTATCATCAAGTTAGTCCACCACCAGTCGAACTACGTGGTCTCTGCGTATATAACATAGGCAAGGCTAATCTATGGATCAACTCCCGAGACCCCTAGGATAGGTCTTTAAGTTAGTTTGTTTGTCGTAAAATCTTGAAAATACCAAAAACATTGAAAAATCTTGAAAATACCAAAAACATTTGTAAAACATCTCAAAAAAATCAAAACAACCTCAAAACATTTGAAAAAACCAAAATGGTGCATCCATTTCATCTCGCTTTCACCCGTGATTGTCATCACTCATAATAAAGTCAATCGTCGCTTTCACCCTTTGGTGAGTCAGGCATAAGCAAGTCAGCAGGTTCCAAAGTGAACGCCTAATCGTCAAAGTCTCGAAAGTCTAAGTCAGTAAGTCAGCAAGTTGGTCAACTCAGAGTATCAATAGCTTATCACGCAATCAGTCTCACTAAAACCCTGATCACTACATGTCCTAGGATGAAGCTTTCCTGCGATGGACATAAGCATCAGGTACCCCATAGTAGTTTAGCCTTGGCTAGCGATACAAAGAACATTAGCTTGTTTGTTTACTTTATTTTGGTCTTTTTAGACTTATCTTATTTTGCGCTCATTCCAAGGACCTCTCAATGATGCCTAAACAAAACAGGTTTAGAGAGAAAGGGAATGGGGCAATGATCATTATCTTTTTATCTACTGTGCTTGTTGGATATTCCTGTAAAATAACTTCGTCATGCATACTTTGTTTTGTTTGTAGGAAAGATGTTTTAAGTGTCTTGTTGACCATGTAATAAGGATTTCCTTGTTATGTTTTGGCCCGAGATGTTTATGATATCTGAACTGCATTCTGAATAAGGTTATGTTTGTCAAGTATGAACAAGAGTACTCCTATCTGTTTGACGAGTCAAAGTCCATCACACTAGGCGCCACGCCATCCTGGTTCTTAATACCTTGATGCATCGCACCTACGTGTGTTATCAAACATAAAGAAAGGTATGCTCTTTTCCCATCCTTGGATAAGCAATACATCATCATCATTCATCATTTCTAATAAAGTTGTCTTGTTGGACTTCTTCATCTTCTTGAATTTAAGGGTTGATCCCTCTCATTCTTCTACCTTCTTTCATGCTAACAATGCATCCATCATACATCCAGCATGCATCCATCTTACATCCATCATGCATCCATCCTGCATCCATCATGCATCTTGCATAATTAGAACATCTCATTTACATCATCATTATCATATAGATTATATAGTCATCACCATCCATACATCCATTTTGAACCTCTTTATCATAAGATCCACCTCAAATTGTATCTTTTCGCTCTATCTCTCGAGGGGGCAATGTACTAACGTACTTATTTTTGCTGGGGCATCCGAAAAATCTGAATTTTTTTAATTTCGATGTCAGTGGCATCATTCTTTGAACCAATGCAACAAGTACATTGCTTCAAAGAGGGGCAAAATGTAGACATGCAAAACTAACAATCATGCATCATACAAATTAACATTCATTTCTTCTATTAATCAATTATAACAATTTATTGATTAATTTCCTAAGGTTCATTAAATAAATCAAATTATTTAATCCTTATGTTCTTCTCATTTGATTTAATAAATCAAACTAATTTAATCAAATGTCAAATCCCTAAAATTCCCTAAGTTCATTAATCTAAATTAATTAACTTCTAATCATGATTATCATTCTCTAGCTTTTGACTCAACTAGAGTCAAATCCAAACTCCTAACTAACCCACCCATTTGCACCAATAAATCAATTTATTTGATTTATTAAAAAGACTTATTTTCCCTCAATAACTCTCATCTTTGACTTTTTTGAACAAAGATTATTCCCCCCAAAACCCTCAACAACATGCATTTATTGACATTTTTCAAATTTGAATGGGCACATTGGCCAAAACTTGCACAAGCTTTGACCAATCCCATTATGACAAGTGTCTCTATCCTATTGGATGGGATTTAGTCCCACATTGCCTAATTTTGGCCTCTCTTCTATCAACTTCTCCTATAAATACAAGCCATTTTCTCTCATTTCAACAACACATTTTGAATGCATCTAAACTATAGGCAACTTGAGCTCATAGCAACTCATTGTCTATTTCATTTGGCTTAGAAAGGGATTGGGAAAGGGCTCTCTCACATCTTCATGGAGGGCACCAATCCACCATAGAATAGGTTGTATTTCATTTTCTCCATTGCATGTTTGTTTTAGTTTTATCATTTTGTTTGGAGTCAATGATGTATGTTATTCTATGAGGATGACTAAATCTATACAAACAATGTGTAAGATTTTAGCATCCCACAGTTGCCTCCCCTTGATGTTAACTCATTCAATTCTATGCTTGTCACTCCTCCTTTTCTTATGTTGCTCACTGCAGAATAACTAGATACTTGTTGGTTTTCATGGCTATTTGAATTGGGAATTATTTGAATTTGATTGATGGTTGTTTGGTGTGGTGAAATAAATTGCTGTCCTCTTTTGAATTTGAGTTCTGTTTCGTATGAATTGGAGATTTGATTGATTTCAGCCTTTGATTATTGACTTGATTAGCTTGGTGGATTCTTTGAAATTGTTTCCATGCTTTTGTTTTGAATAATGGCGGCCTTACAGGAGTGTTAAATGGATGCAGGTGGGATATTTGCATTTGGCTCCACTACGTGCGCACCCTACTTGGCAAGATGGGACAGATTGAAGCTGATATGTGTTGTAGATCTCATGGTAGATGGGATAGGCGAATGTATTTGCGTGTTGGTTTGGTTATGCTACGATGGGAAACAATCTTGCAATGGGTTTTCTAGTCGGTCAAAGATGGGTTTCAAAATTGTTGACTTGGCACCTTGTTTATTTTCTGTAGTTGTGACTAATGTGAAAGTGACGCCTGCATTGGTGCGAAAGTTGGGTTTAATAGTTTACGGGGAAGGGTGCATGACTTAGTGTTTGGGCTGTTTTAATTCCATGTCGGAATGGTACTTGTTCAATGTCAGATACAAGTTGGATACACTTCATCATGTTTGGCTACCACCGTGTACTTGTTAAGTTTTTAAATTAATGCTAACTTGTGTGCATTTTATATCTAATTTATGTTTGATGTGATCAAGCCTATATATGGATGAAATTAAACTTACGTTGTGGAGGACCAACGTATAGGTGTGGGCCCCAACGAGCGCATGTCCCATCGCACGTTCGGGCCCCCGCCTACGTATCGGCTCCTCTCCCCTAGTTAATTTTGTGTCAATTTTGATTATAATGAATTTGAAATCTTTATTTACTAAAAGTTCACTTGTATAAAAAAATATTTTGATCTCCTTCATATTAATTGTGATCCAAAATGAGTGATATCATAAAGTATTAGAGGCTTGAACTTTGTTGAAGGAGCTTCAAATGTAAGCTTGTCCAGTGTACTTCTCATTTACATTGATGAACACTTGCACTGATAAATGTGGCTTTGATACCACTTTTAAGAGATTTTTATATGGAACATGGGTAATACTGTAATCATATACCAAGTTTATTTATTCAGGTTGTGTGATTATTATGAATTTTACCCTCGACTATAAATAATAGGGGAAAAAATAACTAAACTAAGCACCCTTTATGCAATTTTTCAAACTATGCAATAAAGCAAAAATAAATGTTAAAAATTGCAACTAATGTCATATAAAAACAATAATTAAAATACAACTTAAAACCTATATTTTTTTCCTTAAAAATAGACCTTGATTGAATTAAATGTAGCACTCCAAATTATAAAAAAATCTGCCCAAAATATCTAGTGAAGCAAATAACAATTGCTTTGTAAGATGCTAATGATTGAAGCTTTAAAATGAAAATAAATATTTTAGAAAACTACGTGTGGTACCAATGTTTCTCAATGCTTTAGTATAGCATAATTCAACTATCATGAAAGCTCAATCATTTGTGTTGTTATGAAAGTGTAATCATTAGTGTTGTCATGAAACTAAAATATTTAAGAACAAAGCAACGATATTTTCATGTCATAGCCGACATTGAAGATTATAGGTGGGAGAAGATAAATAAAGAACAACTCTTCACTGAACACCAATATATGATAACTTTTTCCTTGGATGAGAACCAATACTACTATTCCATTACAAATACCTTGTAAAAATTGAAAAGAATAGAACATTAATCATTGGCTATTATTTTAATTGTCTAGCAAAAAATAATAAATCAACTTAGTGTACAAATCATTACTAACTAGAATCACTGTTGTGATAGACTCAGTCATCCATTGATTCTCCTCAAGAAGATGACCAATTACAATGCAAGCATAGAGAAGAGTAACCATTAAAGTAATTACAACCACTGAAGAGTGATATGGCGTGTATGTCTAGGGTAGACCAAAATAAATTGATTTGAAACTTGAGGAAAAAGAACACAAAATTAAAGCATCAGTGAAATTTGAAAGGAACTTTCATCTCTATTCATGGGAGAGGTCCATAACCTTTAATGACAAGAAAACTTCTTCCACCATTGTACACAAATGAACAAATTAGTTGGATATCTATATAGATTAGTATTTTACTGAGCACAAAATCAGATTTTTTCACAAAATTAGATTTTTCATAGATAGGATCTAAATTCAACAAAGCGGGTTCATTTTTTCAAAGCATCAAACTAAGTGATTACAAATTTACAATAACTAACGTGCAGAATATTTGAAGACCCCTTCAATGAAAAAACCCATATAGATGAAAATTGACTACTAAAAATTGGAGGATTTACTTTTATAGTCATTACTACAAACAACAATATTAAACACCACTAAATTTAACAAGGTGGGCCATTTTGGCCAGCTTCATTGATAGTCATTGGCCGAATTAGTGGGCAATGAAAATTTTCAATAAAGTGGAATTATGGGTGGAAAAACCTCCTTCAGATTCCAAAACTTATGCTAATAAATTTGAGGCCAGTCGTGAGATCAAAGTGGTGGCAAGTGTAGCTTGAGCATTGTGGGTATCAAAAAAAATACTAGATTACAATTCCCAAGGTCATTGCATGGAAAGGGGCAGGGGAAATAAGGACAAGGAGGCTATGACCCATTTTTGTTGGATGTTTGTGACCCTTTGGAGGTGTTTGATTCTATAGTTTTGAAGGAGATGGTTGGCCACAACACAAATTTTATGAGGGATGTATTTAAAGTAGCTAAACTATAGATCAATTAGAAGGAAACTCTTGATGCTCTTGTCTTCAAGGCTGACCTTCCTAGTATTTATTTATTCACTCTTTGAATGTCATGTTTTGCTTGAAGAAATTTTCCCTTTACATGGAGAGAAATGACAATGAAAATGGAATGTGATAATGCAAGAAAGAAGAGGAGCAAGAGGCGGAGAAGAAATGTTATTGTCAGTGGAGAGGGAGGTTCCTGAGGTGTTTCAGGCTACCTGAGAATGCAAATGTGGCTGCTAAAGAAATGGGGGTATTACATGAGTGTTTAGCAAGGCTGCAAGATTTTGGGAACAATGTGGGGCTGAGGCGAATAGGTTTCTTGCAAGTGAAGCTCAAAATAGACTACTTTTTTTTTGTGAGAACTTGGTGAGTTTTTCAATTCTAGAGGTTTTTCTTTCCTTGTGCTTCTAGGACATTTTTTGTGGCTGATTTTTGATCCATTTGGGTTGTTTTTTCCCCACATATTTTCCCTGCACATAACATTGTTACGCTGCCCCCATTTTGGCTTTCCCTATCGCTATCGGTTACAGTCCTCTACTCTATGCTCTGCTATACTCCCGCCAACAATCCTTTGCTTTGTTTTTTTTTCCAAATGATGGCTGCTTTGGAGCTCCACATTGTAGTGGAGAATAAAGTCAATGGGGATATGGATTGGTATGGGATACTTCATGTCAATCAATTTTCTTAGAGCTACTCTTGTTTATTGTGAGTAGATTGAAGCAGTAGTTGTAGGGAGAATCTTGTTGGCATCATTGATAGCGAGACACATTTTAGAGTTGGGACTAGGGTGTGGGAAAGCTTGAATCTGTTTTGGGTAGAATAAATTAAGATTACCAAGTGTACTGTTGCTGGTTGGAGGTGTTAGGACTTCCAATTGTTACATATTTAATATCAGAATCACCATTTGGGTTTTCGATAAAAAAAAATTATATTTATTTTGTATTGCATTTTCAGTTCATGGGTGTTTCATATTTTTCACGGGTGCTTTACAAAAGCATTCACTTCATAACAAACATAAACAAAGAAATGAACAAGAAAAAAGTATATATATTTTTATATATAAAAAAAGTATCTGGTAAACTATAAATTCATTGTAGCAAATGCAATAATAGGAAAATATATCCCTAGCTTATAGACATCGAGCTTTCCTGAATAGTTCAACCAAACACAAAATTATTCATCGAGTGGAGTCTTAGAGCAAGAATCTACCAAAACATGAGTAAATTAATAAAAGGCATCCCAAGATCAAGCTCCTAGATATGATGTCGCCCTCCATTCCAACACCAGAATAGGGAGCATATGGATATGAACTCACCTTGAAATCAAATGGTAAAAGGTGTGTGAAGGTTGAAACCCTACCACGATGGGCGCAGATTCTTCCAATAGATGCAATTTATAGGTACCAAATTTGAGCTTCAGTTCAATAGAAGAAGATGAAAATAGAGGTCCTTCTTCAATAATTATTATGTAGATATTTTTCCATCTGCAATAATTGCTCTGAAACATTTCTGCCCTTAGCAAGTGGACAAATGAAAGGTCAATACCAATGAGGAAGAGTTTGGAGAAGCGGGAAAATAGGCAGGGAAAATATGAGCAGCTCAGATGCATTCAGTTGATTGCCTCTCCACCAATCTACACCATCCGATATCAGAGGGGCTCGCAAATTCTAAGCATGGGGATGCCTTTGGCGTAATAACTAGCAATGGCACCTTCATGTGCAATAGGTACATCGAAGATCTATGGAGATTAATGTTTTAATGTGTGGTATTTTATTTGAAAGATACAAATTGTAAAATGTGAAGTGTTAAATTATTTAAATAATTGAAATTATGTAGTTATATATTATTGTCATTTCATTTTAATTAACACGATAATATTTGGAATTATGAGTCAATTTAATTTAATTCAAGATATAAATTTGAATTAGTATAGGGTATTAAAATTGTAATAGAGTTATTGTAGTATATTTCACAAAGTAATTCCTCAATGAATATTATTTAAACATAAAGAAAATCAAATTGTTTGTCACTTATTCAACACAATCATTTAAAATTTTAGTCATTTGTGTTATCCCAATCCCTTGTCTTTTGACATTTGATCTTTAAAGTACAAGAACCAGTATAATGGCACATAATTGTGAAGAAATATTTATTGTATAATGCATAAGCTTTGTAAAGAAGAATGTATTAAGTTTAACATATGAAGATGATATGATCTCTACTATTGACTCTGTGAAAATAGCTCTGGCAACCATTGCATTTACAACTTTAGCAGTAGTTGTTATACATTCAGGAACTATCAAGGAAAATAGCCTCAAGAACAAGGAAAACAAAATAAACAAAAAATTTAAACTGCCAAATGAACATAAAAATCATTTCATAGTTCAGAATTTTCCATGTGAAGAAATAAATAAGGAAAGTTGTTAGAAAAAAACCTCAAGAACAAGGAAAACAAAATAAACAAAAAAATTAAATTGCCAAATGAACATAAAAATCATTTCACAATTTAGGATTTTCCATGTGAAGAAATAAATAAGGATCTAACCCTAGGTATTACCATAGAACCAATGCCTTCATTTACTAGATAACAACATAATTGTATTAGAATGAAATAAAATACAACAGAAGTGATATGGTTGTGTACAGATTCCCATCAAAAAGTTAACTGAAATCATGGAAAGTGAGTTACCTTGAGATTTTGTACAAATTGTGTCATGCTACACATTTATCGTCTAATATAAAGTCTAACCAACATATTTATTTCTCGATTCCTTATGGAGTTTCAAATAAATCAGCATTTACAATTAAAAATACACAAACAAATTGTACTTTAAGTTATGCCACAGTATACAAAGAAAATGATAAGTAAAATATGATGCCAAAACAACAAAAAGGTATGTTAACTCTAGAATAAACCAAAAGACATCATCAATTGTTATATGTAGTTTTAATTCCATAGAGATGTAGCTTGCATTAAAAGATTTGCTACAACAAAAAGTGCTTCCATTCCATCCAAAATTGGATCCCTGCCAAAAACCAAATACATGTCTTTAGTTTCTTCAAAAAAATAGGGACCCTTGAATTATTCTCAAGTAAGAGGTTGTTTGCTACACAAGACTTGCATACCATATAGTTAGTAGGAATGATTATTAAAAATTTGTATTGATTTCATTGTAGATATAGTACAATATAAAGTAACCACTTTGATTTATCTTCAACATTTGTGAATTGACAATTGACAATAAATTATGAATTATTGTGTTCTTATTTTTGTATTTAATTTTGTACATTTCATTTGGAATCCAAGAAAAAGAAAATCCACAAACAGCCCCAAATGTAAACCTAAACCTGAATGTGAACCAATAGCATAGCTTGAGAATGAAAAGCTCAAGAATAAAGGCATTATAATTAATCTGAGAAAAAAATAAGATTATTAAATAGACATGAACAATTTATCTGGAATCCAAGCAATAAAAGTTTAAATGGTTGTACAAACAAATAGAAAATCCTCCTGATTTTTATCAAAAGACATTTCTGAGAAATTTAAAACATATAACTGAATGCATTTTCCATTGTGCAAAACATTAAACAATAATGGTTTAGAAATCTGAAAATGCAAAACATAAAATGTTGCAAATGGAAATAGAATGTATTTTCCATGGTTTGTATCTTGCTTACCAATATGGTCAAGAAAGCTGAAAACGTAAAATATAAAACAAAAATGTTAGACAATCTGTCAATTCAAAAATTTCAATAAAAAATGGAACTAGATTATTGGAAGGAAATTTATTTAATGATAATGTCTCCAGAATTCTGTCATACAATGATCAACACCAACTCACCTAGCTACGAATCAAGTGGAAGTGAGAGTATATTTTTTTGAGTCACTGGATTCTAAAATATCTACAAATAGATATAGAATAAAGTGGTTGAAGATAAACACAAAATTCCACCACAAATTTGGCCTTTCAACCCATCAATATGAAAATTAGATTTAGGTTGCAAGTGTAATGTTAAAGCATGAATTTTCTATTGGAGGTATTGCATAGGTTTCAACATTTAGATCATTCCAACCCTGCCAAGTAATATGGATTACTGCACCAATTAGAAATTGCATAATGGAAAGGACATTTGTTCAATTAGAAACTGAAAATTAATCAATTTTGCACATGGAGGTCTTTGTTTAAAATCAGCCCATGGAATTGTGGTTCACAAAATAACTTGTTTATAAATAAAACAAACAAAAATGAATGTATGTGAGAAGTACTTTTGATTCGCACCTATCAATCCACCCTCAAACCTTAACACAATTTGGCCTTTCAACCCATCAATATGATAAACAAATTTAGGTTGTAGCTTTAATGTGAAATCATAGATTTTCTATTGGAGGTATTGCAAAGGTTTCAACATGTAAACCATTGTTCATATGCAATATGAATCATTCCAATCATGGCAAGTAATATGGATTGTTGCATCAATTAGAAATTGCGTAATTGAACTACAAACTAAGAATTAATTAATGTTGGACATGGGGCTCTTTGTTTAAAAGTAGTCCATGGAATTGCGCTTCACAAAAATAACTTATTTTAAAACAAGATAAAAAAAATGAATGTACGTGAGAAGTACTTTAGATTGGCACCTAATATTGAGGGGTTAATTAAATGTATGTTAGAAAAAGAATGAAGGGAACTTAAACAGAACAAGTAGAACTAAAATTCAAGGCAGTAGTTTAACAAAGAATCAAAGATTGAATGAACAAGAACAAAGTTTAATTTCACTCATGAATCTAAGCTATTCATTATTAATAGTTTTTTATTAATACACTAATTAATGTATGGGGATTATATCAATCATAATCCAGATTTCATTACCTGTCAAAAACAGAGTAGATGCTAACCATCACTTTAACTGTCACTACTAAAAGCATAGAAAAAGAGAATTATAATGAAAAATATGGATAGTATAAATGGGTTGTAGAAGTTTCACTTCACTCATGAATTAATCTTTCTCGAGTTATCAAGTGTTGAATTTATACTTATGATCAAATACTTTTTAGACAAGATTTGATATCTTAGAACAAGTTGTCAGTTTGGAGTTTGAATGTGTCAATACACTAATTTATTCCCAGGGTATGTCAACCACACACTATATATATAATATTTTAAAAACTATTAAAATACCCATAACTTGCAGAAAATAAATTGAAATTTTTGAAAACACAATTCATACTGATAAATACAATTTGGTAGAATCTAGGTAGGGAGAATTTACGAAAGACAGGCTAACCTAGTAGAGTAAATATTTCTTAGATAACATTCTACACCAAATAGAAAAAATATCTCTCTCATTTTAATTTTGAAAATTATCCTTTCAAATGGCTTACAATCATGCTAAGAAATAACCTAAACTATTAGTCTATTACACAAACAAAAAAATGGCATATAACTGTTCTACGCCTCAAAATGGATGATAATCTGATTATTTCCTCCTTCTGATTAATCTCTAGTTTTCCATGTTTTCTTCAATGTCTCTCATACTCCAGATGGTCAGTCTTCTTCCTTTGTTACACCCTTGTTCTCCCATTTTTCCTTTCTTGCTAGCATACTCCATTTACCATCACTTAGGGTACACCTTCATTCAATGGTAGCCTACTCATGGCTCTACCTCTATCCTATTCCTTACATTCATTTCTCTTCATCTTCTTGGCCTAGAGATCATAATGAGAATGATTGAGTAATAATCCCCAATCATCAAAGAGTCAAAGATTAATCATTCATCTTCCAACAGATTTGTCTTCATGCTAGGACCATTATTAAATAAGATAGCTCAAGTTTGAAACTCCCATTTGATTCTAGACAAATCTTGCCACATCACCTTAGACAAAACCCCTTCACTCCATCTACTTCATTCTAAGAATAAATGCAACCAAGAATATTCGTGCAAGAACCAAAAGAACTTCTGCAACAACAAGAAGATATTGAACAACAATTGAAGATCTTCTGCAACAATTGGGAATATACGAGGCTTCCATTGCAGACTATGTGCATTACTGGCTTATCTTCTACAAGATTCTCATATGTAAGTTCTCTAATGCCCAACGACTACCCATGGCTTGTTTTTGTCAATCAACATGAAAAATGTATGGTCTGCGACTTCTAAAGGCAAACTTGGGAGAATTTTTCTCTTTCCTCTTTGCATCAAGCAAACGCTAACAATGGTTTTTGAAAATTTTACTATGGATCAAGAATAGGGCCACAACTACTTAAAAAGGGTACACTTCGAGTTTACAATTTACTTATGAAAACAAGTTTTGAGCTACTTCCCATGAAATCTATGCTAAAATCCATGTCGAAAGCCGTGGTGGCAGGGACTCTATACTCAAACACAAATAACATACAAGTCATATTATGCAGGGATTGTGTACTCAAATACAAACAACATATAGGTCTATGATATTTCAACTTCCTATCAACTTACCTCAAGATTTTGAAAAAATGTGCTCTTTCTACCAACGATCACGAGGGAGGAAAATATGCAGAGCTTGCAGGAAGAATATCATGAAGCAGATATTTTTTACACCAACTACCATTCACATAAATGAATTGACAAGGCATAAGGAAAAAAAGAATAGTAAATGCATCATAATGCAGAGAAAGACAACAGTAAATGCACCCATCCTCATTTATTTCATAGATGGTACTGGCCTTTCTGCAATGAACGATCAAGATCTATCCAATGGTTGTCCATCCTTTCTCCCAAGATTTTAACCATGGATAGACAAAATGGATTCAAAAAACTTCAGTGAGGGAATGCCTTCAACGTAATAACAAAAATAATAATAGTAATAATAATAAAAATATTAAACTAGTACAATTATGAAGAAAACCATAATAATGACCTATCGCCGAAAGTGACTCTATCACATTTATTTTTGGTAAAGCAAATCTTTTTTTTTAATGAATAGGCAACTATCTATATTAAATTATAAAGATAAAGATACATATCCACAAAAAAAAGGTGGGTGGTAAAAAGGCACACCCAAGAGTCACATGGGCAAATCCCAAAAAATCAAAATCACGAGTCACTTGGGCCTAGCCCAGAAATCCATAAACATAACAAAAAGCATGAAATGGCCATCAAGCGGCTAGAGCAGTGCCAACAGATCTAAGAGGGTCTTTGTCATCCATCTTTCTTCCCAATACATCAGTGGGGTCACAAGTGACGTCAAGAGGAGGACCCCAACCATCGTCAACTTCTTTTTCTTTCTCTTTATCTTCCTCGCGCTGGTGTGAGATTGCAAGCACCAGACCTAAAAAACGTTTACCAGAATCTGACCAACCAGAGCTGCTACCAATCCAACTAGATCCGCTACTAGGAGTAGTATCAGAGGGCCACTTAGAACCATGAGTGTTTCTCCCTACAGCTCCTCCAGAGGGCCACCCCTGGCTAACCTGTAGAGGAGGAGAACGAGACTATCGAGGAGGGTGGGAACCATGCCGAGGAGGAGGCTGAGAGTGGGGCTGAGCAGAGCCACTCCACTACCAACTTCGAGAGGGCGATCGACCATCAGAGGAGGGTGAGGCGGACACCCGAGCCATAGTACATGGGGCATTGCCCCAATGATCCAGAAGTACCTGAAGGTGAGCCACCTCAAGTGCAAATTTGTTCACTTGTAGTTGAATCTATAGAAGCACATTAGAGAAAATAATAGCTTTATAATACAAAGAAATATGTTTATCCATTTGAGTGTGAGAAAATATGTAGGAATTTCTATCTTTCTAGATATTGAAGAGCATTTCCACCCTAAAAGTATGCCAAAGTTGGATATATTTAGATAGAAACCTAGGTGAATCACCCAGTAGAACCATATGCTAGGAGAAGGGTTTTGGCCTTAAAGGCTGAAAGAAGTCATGAATCCAAGTCCAATACCGCTGAGCTCTAGTGCAAAACCAAAAGAGATGCTTAAAAGATAGCTTGCCCACAAAAAGGGCACCGAGGGTCTTGAACCCCCAAGTGAACAAGCTAAGACCCCATAGGAAAGCCTTGGAAATGAATACGCCAAGAAAAGTAGGTGAGTTTCGGCTCAACACTTGTAGACCAAATGGTCGAGAATATTTTTCACCAGAAATGAGCAGAGGAGTGGAGAAGCCATCTTTGGTTAAGACTGTCAATCATTGGAAAATGTGGTAATAACCACATATAGCCAACCCTGGGCTTGTAATTCCTAAAAGGGGTGTTTGGTTACCACTTCCAATCCTTCCACTAGGGCTTGGACCCACGAATTCCCACCTTATGAAGACAATCTGTAGGAATATCATTCACTAGACCATCATAAGTATCACGGTCTTTTTTTTAAAGTTTGTAAAGCACACAAAAATCTTCCCATGACATAATGCGCATTGTGGGTCTGTGAAACACATGTTGCAGGGTTTGAATGCCTTTCTTGTGGAATCTTAGCACCTTTAGCCAAGGTGACTTGGCCAAAGCTTGACCATTACTAGCAAGGAGAGGTGACCACCAAACATTTTGTTGATTGAGTGAAATCCCATCACGAAAACCAGATCCGATCGAATGGAACCAAGGTTTAACTGCCTCCCAAGCTTTCTAAATGCTCTTGGCAATAAAATTACCCATGATTTGGACTGGTTCCTTCATGAACATAAGGGTTTGAAATCCAATCCCCTTCCAAGCAAGTTTATGAACAGGAAACTTAGATTGAATGCAATGCCTGAGAAGGATTTTCCAGGCTTCATCTCTAGTAAGGGCTCTAATTATCCATTTCACACATAAGGCAGTCCCTTGTCATTGAGTGGAGAGAAAACTAAGCCCTCTAGAGTCTCTTGGAAGGCAGTAGAACTCCCAAGCAACATGGTGAAACCCTCTATGGGACTTTTTAGAGGCCCACAAAAAGTCTCGCAACAACTTTTCAATCCTAGCATAGGTAGCTTTCGAAGAGGCCCAACAAGAGGAGTGATAAACATGAGTAGCCGCCAGAATCTTCAAGCACACTCAGAATTCTCCTGCTAGAGAGAGAGGATTGGTTATCCAATAGGCCAACTTTTACTCAATCCTGGAGAGAACAAATTGCCACAAGTCAGTTGGAGAAGCCTAGAAGGCAAAGGGAATGTTTAGAAACCAGAAGATTTCCCCTGGCCCAATCCATTTTCATTTGTACTAGTGGTACTAGTGTGGAGTGGGCAGGATTGGTTGTTAGTAACATAGCCTTTTATGCCATTGGATAGTAGAGCCAAACATAAGACAAAAAATATTGAGATAATCAAGGGGCGCCTTGATATTGTTTTCTTCCTCCATAAGGGTGAGGAAGGAGTCATCAACAAAATGGTCATTCACAAGTTGAGCCTTGGATTTAGGTAGAGCAATGCCTCTAACCTGTTGTTGAGAAATTTCATTGGCCAAGAGATAACCAAAACCTTCAGAAACAAGCACATAAAGAAAAGGAGCAAGCATACATCCTTGTCGAATAGAATGGAAGAGGCCAAAAGGTGAAGATTGGCAGCCATTGATGGTAATACAAGCATAGGCATCTAAGAATAGCATTTGAATGACCTGAATAAAGTTGGGGCTAAACCCCAAGGATTTCAACATGGCTAGAATGAAAGGCCACAATGCGGTCATAAGCTTTAGAAAAGTCAATTTTCAGAAAAATGGCTCTTTGGCCCGAATGCCTTGCCCACTCGATTCCTTCCCACACAAAAATAATGTTGTCAAGAATAAATTTGGATCTAATAAATCTGGTTTGCTCTGGATGCACAATCTGAAGCAGAAGATGGTGAATCTTCGAAGCCAAAGCCTTAGCAATGATTTTGTAAGAGACATTGATGAGTGTGATGGGTCGCCAGTTGCAGATATCTTCGGAATCTCTAGGTTTAGGTATGAATTTAACGTTTCCCTTATTGATTATATTGCCCAGATTTTTTGAATGAAAAGCCTCAAGATAAACTTTATGTAAATTGTGTCCAATACAGTCCCAAAGAGCCTTATAAAACTTACAAGATAAGCCATCAACACCCAGGGCCTTGTCGTCCGCCATGGTAAAAGTGGCTTCCTTCAAGTCTTCAACAGTGAGCAAATGCTCACAAAAATCTTTCTAGGTTGACAAAAGCCTATTTGGCACAATCGTGAGGCAATTCTGAAGGGTTTGTTGGTACTCTGAAGTGTAATCTTGGGTAGTGAAAACTTGCTCATAATGCCTGACAAAGGCCTGGAGAATATCAGGTAGCTCAGAAAGAACCTAGATTCCATCCTTGATCTTTTTTATGCCTAGAGAAGAGTGTCTGGCATGCAGGGCTATGAAAATTTTGTTAGAGGCACAATCACCAACTTTTAACCAGTGTAATCTGGCTTTAATTTGTGCCCCTCTGGTAGCATAATTATCTGCAACTTGATTTTTGTGCCTTAACTCCACCACCTTAACTTGCAATGATGGGGATAAAGGGTTGGCTATAAGAGCCTCAGTAGCCAAGCATAAGTCGGCAGTGGTAGCCTCATAAGACCACCAATAAAAAATGGCCAACTAGTGCTAATAAATGCGAAGAAACCTCATTGTGCAAGTGATAGCATCATTCCACCAATTAATCCAACCGTTATTATGACCTGGCCTGCACTCCAAATTCTAGATTCTATGGATGTGGACCAACGTGGGCTGATGACAAAGCAACAATGTGTTCAAGAATAATTGTGTTTTGCAAGCCCGAGGTTGTCTTGTATTCCATTCAATGCAAAAAGAAATAGGGAAATGATCTGACAGAGTAATATCCACTAGCAGCTTAACCAGAAGTGATGAATTGTCAAAAGAGAAGAAATATTGAGCCGAGATCATGGCATGATCAAGGCACTTAAATATCCTACCAGAGGCAGCCCTGTAATTACACCAAGTGTGTTAGAGGGAATGAGAGTGGTGGTGACCAATATTGGTTCAAAAATCCCCAATTTATTGTGCATGTAAAACCATGCCTCTCGTTCACCAACTGCCCATCTGAATGAAAGATTTCCATCCTTATCATACACCATCTCAACCATATTGAAGTCCCCACATAGTAACCAAGTAGCAACTGGCAAGGAATTTGCAATCCAATGCTAAAGCAAGGAGCGTTCCACAACATCATTAGAGGCATAAACATTAATAATCCCAAAAGAATGATTATCAATATTGATAAGGATCCAAACAAGATGATGTGTGGGGTCAGACCCATGATCAACAACACAAGAGTTCCACCATGGAGATAAAAGAGTGACAAATCCGCCATGACCAACATCATGAGTAGTACAATACATTTGGCTAGATGGCCAGATAGAACGACATGCTGAAGCAAGCAAAAAACAATAAATTTTAACTTCTTGGAGACAAAGCACTTCAATACCAACATATTTCTGCAAAGTATCCAGAACAAAATACTTCCTGGAGAGGTCTATTAGACCTCAAACGTTCCATGAGAGGAAATTCATAAATGAAACTCCTCCATATCATCGGAGTCCGACTCCTCCTCATTCAGAGTGGAGAAGTGATTCTACAAAAAATCAGGGGAGATTGACCTGATTTGAATAGACGAGGAAGAAAATATTCATTTCTCCTACACATATTCTCCTTCTTCTAATGGCGATGAAGGACTACGAGACCGTCGTTGAGCTCCTGACACAAGAGAAGAACCTTTTGGTTGTGTCATTATAACGGTAGTAGGTTGAGGCATAACCTTCAACCTGGGCCATGCCGAAGTGTTAACAACCCCTGTTGGGGCCTCTTTCCCCTTCGTTGAAGGGTTTGAAACAACTTTAGTTGGCTCAGGGCCTTTGGAAATTGACCCAGAGCCACTGAGCTTGTTCTTAGGATTCATAATTATGGTCCATTTTTCATCAAGTTTAGTAGTAGAAGTATCCGTCTGACGAGACTTATCAGATTCTCGCAGCAGAGAAGGAGTATGAGGCACTGCCAAAGGGTAGTCCTTGAACTTTTGGTTTGCGAACTAACATCTATAACACATTTTTGACAGATTAAAATAGGTAACCTTTTGGGTATACCAAAAATTACCAATTCGAATGTCAATGGATTCTTTCAAATCTTTAGAAAGATCAACTTCAACACAGACCCATTTTTGGGGTTGGGCCTGGAAAAACCTATCTAGCTCAATACAAATGACCTTCCCCAGAGAGGAAGCGATATGGCTCAAAAAAGGCACACAAGGCAAGGGTAATCCTGGAAATTCAATCCAGACTGGGACCCACAACTTG
Organism: Sequoiadendron giganteum; assembly: GCA_007115665.2. Taxonomy (NCBI): domain Eukaryota; kingdom Viridiplantae; phylum Streptophyta; class Pinopsida; order Cupressales; family Cupressaceae; genus Sequoiadendron; species Sequoiadendron giganteum. The sequence goes on along the minus strand of CM021101.1, from coordinate 51,135,878 downwards.
GTGTCATCCGAGACAATAAAGTCTCATGTCCATGATTGGAAAACCAACAAAGAAGACTTGACATACCAAGGACCATGTTCTAGGATTTCTTGGACATGATTAACCTCCACAAAATGAAATAGAAAAAAATCCTTGGTTAAATTTTGGACCATATCAAGGCGGACCCCATGAGGGACCCAAGCATTGTTGACCCATTCTTTGAGCACACTTTCAAGCGGAGTCCTCCCAAAAAAATATCCAACAAGGGTATGTTGTTCAAGCCATTAACAAGAAAAATTAAATTCAGGCAAAGGTAAAACCACATCAGCTGGGGAGTCAAAAGACTTACCTCGTGAAACACTTTCAAAACAAATTTTTAAGGCTGTTTGTTCAGTGGAGGAGCCATTGAGTAGAGTCGTTGAACCACCAACACCAGCATGAACTGTTGGGTTAGAGTTGGTTGAAGGCATATTAAAACAAAAAAATTGTAGTAAATGTGGTCGTACACATAGGAAAAGAGGAAATTCTTGCGCAAAGAGCGCAGTATGATGCAAGAGGGGCCAAGAATGACTGTAGACACAAGAAAACCCTAGCATAGATCATAGACCATCCTTGAATTGTCAAAAGGGAATCTTTTTAAAAATATTATTTTGAGATCATCCAGAGATCATTTCATTGTAATTTTTTTTTTCCTAAAACCACTCCTTTCTTTTATACTAATAATTTTTTTTTAAATCAACACAATAAATTAACATATTTATATACTAGCAATTGGCATGTTGGTGTGCAAAGAATTGTATGATAACTTTGAATTTGTGTAGGCCTATTGTTTGAAATTAAAAAATGTGTCATAAATATAATTTTTTAATTATAATTACTATGTTTTTTCGTAAGTTAGATTATAGTTAGATTCTTAAATGTGTAAAAGATATATAACTCCATAAAATATACATGAAATTATTCAAAAGAAAATGATTTTATAAAAGAAAAAGGAACATCAATTTATTTAATTAAAAAAAGTGTATATACATTTATATCTATAGTATTGTGTTCAATTGCATACATTATTAAATTTACAATAACATATATATATGTTATTATAAATATAATAATGTATGCAATTAAGCACAATACTATAGATATAAATGTCCATTTGGTGCAAAACTTCTCATGGGTCACTTAGAACTCCAATATATCTGTATGGAACAACAAACTCAGTTACATTTAGAAAAACAACCAATAGAAAAAAATCTATTAAAGTTTAAAAAAATGAATCCTTAGTCACCTTTGGTAGAGTAGTTTAATAGATGTTCAACAATAGGAACATATGTTATTGTAAATTTAATAATGTATGCAATTAAGCACAATACTATAGATATAAATGTCCATTTGGTGCAAAAATTCTCATGGGTCACTTAGAACTCCAATATATCTATATCGAACAACAAACTCGGTTACATTTAGAAAAACAACCAATAGAAAACAATCTATTAAAGTTTAAAAAAAAAATGAATCCTTAGTCACCTTTGGTAGAGTAGTTTTATAGATGTTCAACAATAGGAACAAAGTGTAAGGAAGTCATGAGTTGAACCTATAATAAACAAAAAAGTGATAATTTATAGGCAATTAAAAATATAATTTTTTGTTAGATGTGTTATTGGTTTCAAGCTAGTAGATTGAATACTTTCTTGCAGACTAAATATTGTAAATGGTGTGAAGGCACAACTTTGAAAACTTAGGTGATAAAGTATAGTTGAAAAAAATAAAGGAGCACCCCTGTAGTTATTGTAATGTCATGTAATTGATTCAATATTTTGAATGTGATAATGCATTCAAACACTCCTCTTTTTGTTTTCGGCAAGAAACATATGGGCTTTGTTGCATGTGTGCATATCTTTGGAATGTGAAGGATGGTTGTATGTGAAGGCATGGAAGTTCATGAACTCTTGAAATAGATATGAATGTAAACCCTTGGAGGTCAATCTTGTCAATTTCGATTATTTCCCTTTGAACTGTAAGGCCTTGTGACTTGTGTGTTGTTAAGGTCCATGACATTTTTAGTGAGATTTGACGATGAATGCCATGTCTCAATGGGATTATAGGGACATTTTTTGGGTTGTTATGATCCCAAATTGGGCCAATGTAATGTTTGAAATTAACAACAATAAATAAGGAAATTTGAGGTAGTTTTTCACCATCATTATATACAATTGCTTTGACTTGACCAAGTGCACCATTCATGAGCCCTGTCTCCACCCATAAATTTGAACATAACATAAAATCTTGGCCAATTGACAAGATGATCTTAGCTTGAAGTTGTTCTTCATTTGGATTTGAGTATGTTGAACCCTTAAGTTGCTTTGTAGTGGATAAGGCAACAAGAATCTCTAACAACAACAACATAGGTTTATTGTGTAGTAACACCAATTCACTTGTTGTAAATAGATGTATGGAGGATAAGAAAACATTTTTTTTTGAGGTGAGTGAGGAACTTGAATATGACATTAGAACTTTCCAATATTCTAGTGTAGGCTCTACATCGCATAAAGTTGAGAGAAGTGCACGAAAATTAATCTAGGAAGGCTCCTCACAAATTTGACAAAATATTCTAGTCAATGTTATCACTATTGTGAAGTTGTTCCATAGTTTTCTGTCATAGGAAGTCAAAGCATACATGGGGATATCTTTTACTATAAATAGTTGGCCAAGGTCAAAAAAGAGCATTATTGACCATCCTCCAAATGGTAGGTGGTTGTGGACAGGGAACAGTTCATGCAGCCTCATGTTAATCCATTGTAGCAACTTTGAGTTGATGAAGCTCAACTCATCTATCAAAATGTATCAAATGAAGTACATTCTTTCTTGGAAGGATACAAGAATCTATCCTTTTAGGAGGTCCATTTCTTTGATTAGTATTCAAAGGGAAAAATGAATTGTTGATGCTTGTATGTTGAATTTTGCAACACCCATAGGTGCAAGAAGTAATAGTGGTGACTGGTGAATTAGAGTTGAACTCATGAGCACATACCTAATTCTTGTTATGAGATGCGACTTTCCAATTCTTGTAGTTCCTTGAACAATTATTTTTAGTGGTGGTTGTAAGGGAAAGGTAGTTAGATGAGACAAAACTATATCAAATGCTTTTTGTTGTTGACTACACAAGGAAGTATGGGTGTGTTCAATGAGGATATGGTGTACCTGAAATGTTCAGTGATTGGAGTCTATGAAAGTAGTAAAACTACAACTTGTTGTAGAGGGTTGAAGTGGGGATCTCGCCAATGATGGTTTAGGTCAATGTCACATCAACCAAGCATGTCTAGTTCATCTAGGTGAATAGGAAGGTTTAGGTGTAGACTTGACAAGATTTCTCATTCATTAGGGTTGTTTTCTTGTATCACATACTCAACATTGGAAGGGTTGCTAGCATTAGGTTCTTGGACTAGTTATGATGGTGTGTGTTATACATGCCATGGATGGTAGGTATAGGAGAACCTCTCCCATTGTGCTACTATTTCATGTTTTGATGAACCAAAATCATTATCAATGTTATGAAATGGGTGATATATGTATTGGTTCACTCAAAAAAAATTCTTGAAAGCTTTTGGCATCTTTTATAGGGATGGTTGTGAACCGTAGGGAGACTCAAACAACTGATTCTTTGGGGTGCTCTTTGTATTTATTTTTCTTATGAGATGCTTTGAAGGTTCATTTTGGGGCACTTCAATGAGTGACATTATCTCTAGATGTATGGGTCATGCCATGTAAGCATCAATGTAGGTAGGGGATGTGGATGAGATTGATACACATTAAATTTATGTTGATTAACATTTAAATAAATGAATTTCCTACTAGATATGGAGAGGGGTAGTTTTAGTAGAAGTTGGAAACTCTCCTGGGTGCTAATATCATGATCCGCAAGGATATCAATAATATTTTTTAAAAAGCTATAGGGGTTGGCATTTCAGATTCAAAAGTGGTTGAAATTTGAGATAACATGGCATGATATGTTTTAGATTTGTGTTTATCTTTTGTTGCATATTTTGTAATATATTTGGGAACAACATCAATTGAGAGAATAGGTTGACAATCTACATTATCCCTCTAGATAGAGAGGATAGATAGGTTATGAAGGTTCATGTGGTCATCATTGCATGTAGGGGTGTGTTTAGGCTGGCCATTCTCAACGTTTGAAAGACTTGAACTATCTTGCATAGTCTAGGGTGCTTTATAATGGCATGCAACAAATATTCCTTTCCTCCTAAGACATGTTAGCAAAGTACACTCTATGTCACATTGAACATGATTGACTAGTTCATTATAGTTGGTTGAAGGGTTGGTTGACATGATCATTATCGTATCCATCAAGCAAGGATCATCAAGAATAGATTGATGAAATTTTTGGTTTCTCAATTCAAGGGTTTGTGGGTTTTGTGTAGAGACATGTCTATCAATGTAATCAAGTGCATTTTGTACTAATTGAAGGTTATTCCATTGTAATCTATAAATTTTAGGTGCTTGTTGGAGCCAAAGGAAACCATGGATGTGTGTAGAGCCTTTGTGTTGCCATTTATACCTAAAAAAAAGATATTTTCAACAAAAAATAAAAGGACGAGTGTAATGTAAGATTATGAGATAAGAAGGGTTTTAATTGTACTAATATTCAATTGTACCAAGAAGTTTTACCAAGAACTCTTTATAGAATTCAATAAATTTTTGGTGTATGTATAGTGTAGTAAGGTATGGATTATGAACTATATTTTGTATCCTCCACCTAGAAGCCATGGAAGGATTTATAGGTGAAGTGGTCAGAATGACGATATGAAATTCTGGCCATTTTATATATGTTGCACTAAGGGTGAAGAATAGTGTTGGACAACCAATTTGAATGACAATGTCAGAAAGATTGCCTCAACGTTGAGTCTAAAATGGGTGGGTACCATGAATTGATAAGCTAAATCAAATGAGTTGATCTGAAAGCTTGTCATCAAGCATATCATTTAGTATTTGGTGAAGGTCAAATATTTTTTATTGTAGTAAACCATATAGATGTTTATGGACAGATACAAATGACGTGTCTTGGCTACGGTGAAAAATTAGTATATTTATTATAAAGTACCTAAATCGTGGGTGTTGGCCAGACCTATTATCATGGTACCTTAGAAGATGGAGAGCATACTCATGTACCTTCATTTATTTGATACATTATTGTTTGAATGTGGATTTTCCTTTTGGAAACAAAGTGGGTAATATCATCACAAATAATCCTTTAGTGGTGTATTTATTTATGGGATACAGAGAAATGGGCAGCCATTCTACTATAGGTGTTGGTCATCCTTTCCCTAGTAGTAAAGAGTGAAATTCTTCGACCTATGTATGTGTAGGTGGGAGATTTTCCATAAAGTAAGTTGTGGTTGGAATATTGTCTTCTAAGGGTTTGTCCTATGTATCATCTATTTCCATTAAGCATGTATTTGTGGGATCAAGATTTGAAATTATTTCATATATAGAACGTTTGAGATGTAAATGGAGGATTGGGGTAAACTTGATAATGCAATCTCATCTAATTGTACATATTTATAGTATGGGTCATTGTGGATCTTATATTTTAATGGCTCATGGATGCATCATCTACTAACCTATAAGTTATGTGGTTGTTGCTCAATATTTTTCTTGTAACTATTTGTATATCTAACTCATTAATATGTCTGGGCATTGAAAAAAAATCCTTCTCTTTTTGTTTTCTCTTTCTTGTCCTTCTCTTGCAATGAAACTATATACATGAAATAAACATTTACATATGGACATTTACTTTCTTATACTTTACTTGTTATATTATACATGTATATATTTTCAAGATGTTTGAGAGTGGTTTTGGATCTATAGGAGTTATAATAGAAATTCTAGTTTTTGGAAGATCTTATAACTTTTTAGACTTAGTTAAATTTCAATGATCAGTATGACAAATTTTAGTAATCAAGAGGTCAAATTTTAGTAATCAACAAGTTTTATCATCTTTCTCTCTCTTATTGTTTATCCCTTATTCTCTCTCTCTCTCTCACTCTCTCTCTCACTCTCTCCTTCCCTCTCTACTTCTCTTTATCTCCACATTCCCTCTCCCTCTATACTTCTCTCTCTCTCTCTCTCTCTCTCCCTCTTCCTTCCTTCCTCCCACCCACCTTCCCTCTCTACTTCTCTCTATCTAACCTATCCCTCTCTACATATTTCTTTGTCCCTTTGTCTCCCTCTCCACTTCTCTCTATCAAGCCTATCCATCTCTCCCTCTCTCTCTCTCCCTCCTCTCTCTCAATCTCTCCACCTTCCTCTCTCTCTCTCTCTCCATTTCTCCCAACCACCTTCCCTCTCTACTTATATCTATCTAACCTATCCCTCTCTACCTCTCTCTCCCTCCCTCCTCTCTCTCGATCTCTCCACCTTCCTCCTTCCTCTCTCTCCAATTCTCTCTATCTCACTTCTCTCTCCCCCTCTCTCACTCCCTCCTTACCTCTCTATTTCTCTCTCTATCTCTCTCTCTCTACTTCTCCCTCCCTCTCCCCTCTCTATCTCTCCTTCCCTATATACTTATCCCTCTATCCCTTTCTCTCAATATCCCCACCTATCTCTTTCTCTCATTATTCCTCTCTACCTCTCCTTTCCTATATACTTCTCTCTATCTCTACCTCTCCCTGCATCCTCTCTCTATCTCTCTCCTTCTCTTGCTATGTACTTCTCCCTCCCTCCCCTTCTCTCTATCTACTAGAGAGGGAGGTCTAAGTAGAGGGAGGGAGAGGTAAGGATGTAGAAAAAGGTGGGATAAAGATCAATATAGAGCAATAGAGAGGGAGAGAGATAGAGAGGGAATGAGGGAGTGAGGGAGACGTAGAGTGGGAGAGAGTGGTAGAGATTTGTAGAGGGAGAGGGGAGATAGAGATAAGTAGAGAGGGAAGGAGATATGTAGGGAGACATAGGGAGGGGGAGAGAAAGGTGAGAGAGAGAGAATGGAAGGAAGTGATGGAGGGAGAGGTAGGTAGAGAGAGGGAGAGGGTAGATAGAGAGAAGTAGAGAGGGATGGGTAGGGAGAGAGGGAGGGAGAGAGAGGTGAGAGAGAGGGAGGGAGGGAGAGGTGGAGAGAAGTAGATAGGGAAGGAGGGATAGAGAGATGGAGAGAGAGTGGTGAGATAGGGAAAAGTAGAGAGGGAGGGAGGAGGGAGGGAGGGAGAGGTAGAGAGGGATAGGTGAGATAAAGAGAAGTATAGAGAGTGAAGGAAGGAAGGAGAGATGGAGGGAGATGTAAAGAGGATAGGTGATATAGAGATAAGTAGAGAGAGAGAGGGGGATATAGAGAGTAGAGAGGGAAGGAGAGGAAGGAGATGTAGGGAGGGAGAGAGAGAGTGGTAGGTAGTGATGAAGGAGATTTAGAGAGGAAAGGAGAGGGATGGAGAGAGAGAGAGTGGTAGAGATGAGAGAGAGAAGAGAGAAACATAGAGAGAGAGTGATGGAGGGAGAGGGAAGGATAAGTAGAGAGTGAGAGGAGAGATAGAGAGAATTAGAGGGAATGAGGGAGGGAGGTAGGGGGAGAGAGAGAGAGAGAGAGAGAGAGAGAGAGAGAGAGAGAGAGAGAGAGAGAGAGAGAGAGTAAGATATAGAGGTATAGAGAGAGTGGTAGGGAGTGATGTATGGAGAGGTAGGTAGAGAGAGGAATTGGGAGATAGAGAATAGATAGAGGAGAGAGGGAGGAAGAGGTATGGATGGAGAGAGATGAAGGTTGGAGAGAGGTGAGATAAAGAGCAATAGAGAGAGTGGTAGGGAGTGATGGAGAGAGAGGTAGGTAGTGTGTAATGAAATAACTTGCACAAGAAGAATATAATATGAAATATTCTGAAAATACTTGATAATAATATGCCACTTCGAGGGGGCAACCTCCTAATCCACTTCGAGGGGGAAACCTCCAATAGTCTTCAATAAGAACTCAACATGATGAAAAAATAAGACACACAACCTCCTATATATACCTATTTATGCCTAGGATATCACTTAAGCCGACCTAGATAGCCATATGTAAGTCTAAGGCCGGCCTACACGACTAAATAACAATGTACTAATGATAATATGACTTAATTAGTAGTTAAGATAGCCACAGGTCGACTATTCATAACCCAATGTACACCAATATTAAGGGCATAACATGCCCCCCTCTTCAAATAAGCATTGTCCTCAATGCTAATCAAGTGTGGAATCTTTTGAATGAACTCCTCATCCTCCCAAGTGGCATCTTCAACTGGTAAATTCTTCCATTGGATGAGATACTCGGTGAGAGTTCTATTCCTCAAATTCTTCATGCATGTTTGACGAATGCACTCCGGTTCCAAGATGATTCTTCCTTCTTCATTGAGCTCTGGTAGTGTTGTTTGAGTTGGAATATTATGCCCAATTACCTTCTTCAAACAAGATACATGAAAAATTGGATGTATATTTGTTGTTGGTGGCAACTCTAGCTTGTAGGCAGCACTACCAATCCTTTGCATGATTTGGTATGGCCCATAATACATTGGTGACAATTTATTATTCTTTTTTTGTTCCTTTAGTGAGATTTGATTATAAGGTTGCAATCTTAAGAAGACCCAATCACCAACTTCAAAACTTCTTTCACTACGATATTGGTCTACCTATTGTTTCATTCTATTTTGTGCCATGGCTAAATTCTCCTTGAGTCCTGAAAGTACTTGTTGTTGATGAAGCAAGTGGTCCTCTATTGCTTGAACTCTTGGTGACACCTTTAATGATGATGTGATGGAGGGAGGATGATATCCATAAAGTGCCAAAAATGGAGACATTTTTGATGAGTTATGAAAATAAGTGTTATACCACCATTCTGCAAGTGGTAGCCAATCTACCCATTGAGATTGTTTCTCTAAAGTGAAACAACGTAGATATCCTTCCAAACACTTATTAAAAACCTCAGTTTTCCCATCTGATTGAGGGTGGTATGAAGAGCTATGAGCCAATTGAGTAACCAAACATGAAAATAAATCTTTCCAAGAGTGACTAGTAAAGATAGGATCACGATCACTAACAATAACCTTAGGTGTACCATGTAGCTTTTGAATATTCTCCAAAAAAACTTTTTCCACCGTACTTGCTATAAAAGGATTTGATAATGCAATGAAATGAGCATATTTAGTGAGGCGATCAACTACTACCATGATGAAATTAAGACCTTTTGATTTGGGAAGCCCTATGATGAAGTCCATGGATACCTCTTCCCAACGCTGGCTAGGAATAGATAAGGGTTGCAAGAGACCTGGTGTCTTAATCATCTCCCCTTTATTCCTTTGACAAACCAAACATTCAACCACAAATTTTTTAATGTCACCTTTTAGCCCTTCCCAAAATTAATCTTGCTTGACTCAATGATATGTCTTCAAAAATCCTGAATGACCACCAACTGGAGATTCATGTAGTTTTGTGAGAATCTTATGTTTAAGAGTGGAATTCTTGCAAAGATACAAGCACTCTTTATACCAAAGAGTATATCCCTTCCAACAAAACTTATCACTTTTTAATTGTTGGATGAGATTACTTGTCACAACATCATTTAGCCACTTTGCTTTGGCTTCTTCCACCCAATTTACTTGTAATATTGAAAGAGAAAAAAATAAGACTTCATCTTTCCCATCCTTCCTAGAAAGTGCATCTGCCATAATATTTTCCTTCCCTTTCTTATATACAATCTCAAAGTCATATCCTAACATCTTAGTGACCCATTTTTGTTGCTCTTCAGAAGATAATCTTTGTTCCAAAAAATATTTTAGGCTATCATGATCTGTCTTAACCTTGAAGTGTCTACCCATTAGATAAGGCCTCCATTGTTTAACTACATGAAGGATTGCTATCATTTCCGTCTCATAAATAGGTTTTAGTTGATTCTTACCCTTTAATTGGCAACTCTCAAATGCAATTGGTCGACCTTCTTGTATTAGAACTACTCCTATCCCATTTCCAAAAGCATCACATTCCATAATAAATTCCTTGGTGAAGTCAAGAGTGGCAAGCACTGGAGTTGTACACATAGCCTCCTTCAATCTCTCAAATGTTGCATTAGCGGACTCATTCTAATGAAAATAATCCTTCTTCAATAGAGCGGTGAGGGGTGCTGCTATACGACCATAATTCTTCAAAAATATTCTGTAGTACCTTGTCAATCCCAAGAAACCCCTCAGTTTCTTGATGGTTTTTGGAATAGGCCATTCCATGATAGCCTTAATTTTGTTAGGGTCCACCTTTACTCCTTCATGTGAAACTATGTGTCCCAAATACTCCACCTCCTTAAGACCAAAAGCACACTTGGATGGCTTAGCATAGAGTTGATGATCTTCAATTATTTTTAATGCTTGATCTACATGTTGCAAATGTTCTTCCCAAGTCTTGCTATAAATCAATATATCATCAAAGAACACTAATACAAAATTTCTTAAGAACTTCTTAAAAATGGAATTCATTAAAATTTGGAATGTAGATGGTGCATTGGTAAGACCAAATGGCATCATCAAAAATTCATAATGACCTTCATGAGTTCAAAATGCTGTCTTACAAATATCTTCCTCCTTAATTCGAATTTGGTGATAACCAGATCTAAGATCCAACTTGGTAAAATACATAGCTCCATTCAATTCATCTAGAAAATCATCAATAACCGGAATAGGGAACTTATCTTTAATGGTGTACATGTTAAGAACTCTATAATCCAGACACATGCACCAAGTTTCATCCTTCTTACGTACCATCACCACTGGAGAGGAGTAAGCACTTTGGCTATGCCTATAATTCCTGCCTCTAGCATCTCCTCAATATTTTTTTCTATCTCACTTTTTTGTATGTGTGGGTACCTATAAGGTCTGATGTTCAGTGGTTGGCTCCCTGGAACTAGTTTTATGGCATGATCATGATCCCTCTTAGGAGGAAGTCCTTTAGGCATATCTCCAAAAACAACTAAGTGATGATCAATTATTGCTTGTAAATCTGGATGAGTAGGAGCATTAGATTGAGAGACTTCTAATGAACATAGTTGGGCCACAAATCCATCTACTCCTTTCTTAAGAAAATTTTGCATTTGATGAGAGCTAACCAATTGTGGTGACTTTTCCTTCAACCTCCTTAGCTCTACTACCTTTCCTTCTGATTGAAATCTCATGAATAGTTCTTGGAAGTTCATCTCGATTGTTCCTAATGTAGTAAGCCATTGTACTCCCAAAACAATATTTGTTGCACCCATGGATATCACATACATTGGGGTATCAATTCAATACTCTCCCATGGATAATTTAATTCTATGACACTTCCCTAAACAACTAACTATACCACCATCTGCAATTAAAACTTGAAACTCTGGAGTTGGATATATAAAACAATTTAAACGAGTAGCCAACTTTTTGTTGATGAAATTATGAGTACTACCCGAGTCAATCAACACTGTTACTTTCTCCTTCTTTAAGAACCCCACTACCTTAAGAGTTTGTGGAGCACTAAAACTTGAGAGTGCATGACAAGAAATGATTGGTTGAGAATCATTTGATTCCTCATTTGACTCCTTTTCATCCTCTAATATGGCTTCCTCCTCTTCTTCCTCACTCTGCCCTTCAATATAGAACAATTTCTTTTCACTACATTTATGTCCTCGACTGTATTTGCTATCATAATTGAAACACAACCCTTTTGCTCTTTTCTCCTCAATTTGTTGTGGAGTCAACCTATTAGGTTGAGGAAGAGAAGGTGTTGAATATCCTTTCTCTCTTGTCACATTAGCCCCTTGCTTTTTAGGAACCAAATACTTCTCCTCTACCCTATGTGCTAAGGTAAATGACTCATTTATAGAGCTAGGATTAAACATGCGCACCTCATGTTGAATGTGATCCTTGAGACCACCCAAGAATAAATCATTCAAGTTATCCTCTGTAATTGTATCCACTCTTAAGGATAGATTTTGGAATTGATGAATGTAATCCTTAACTGATCCTATTTGTTGAAGTTTAGCAAGCTAGTCGAAGAAGTTGTTTGTCACACTATTGCTATATTGTGCTTGGAGTTCCTCTGTAAAAATTGACCATGAGACGGTGAGACCCTTTTTCCTTCGATGAGTACAAAGCCAATGATACCAAATGAATTGATCTAGTTCTAGATATAGGGAAGCCATTGTGACCTTTTGTCCATTTGGGATTTGATGTACTTCAAAAAAATTCTCCATTTGGTTTATCCATGTTAGAGGATCCTTGTCATCAAACTTGCGCATATCCACCTTTGGAAATAAATTCCTAGATCCCATATGAGTATTGAAGTTTGTGTCAATATTAGCTGACCTGGAAGTTTCACCTTGGTTGCTTGAAAAATCCTTTCTTGTTTCATTCATATAGGCGCTTAACATGCTTTGTATATCCGATATATCTCCTCTTGGATCACACACATCCATTTTTATTGAGGAAATTTCTTCCTTTACCTTACTTATTTTCTCATTAGGAGTAATATACTCTATTGTTACCCCATCCTTAATAGGAGTCTTCCCTGGTGTTACAACATTCTTTTTGCCCCTTGTTGCAGGCCCCGACATGATGGGAACCAATAATTTTGAAATAAATTAGACAAATGAGATTGAATTTCTTTGAAATTTTTACTATAATGTACTAAAGCCAAAATTCCTCTCCCCTAGAAAAATATCCAAGAAATAAGTAGATTTGTAGCCTTGAGAGTGATATTTTTAGAAACCCTAATTTTTCAATAACTCGCTCAAATATACTCCAATTCCTCTCAAATATGGATTGAGGCTTCTTCAATATGGTCTTCAAACACCCTTTAAAAATCAGAAACAAAATCGCTAAAATCTGAAAGATATTCTCTTCCCAAAATCACCTTCAATATTGAGAAAAAAACCTTGCCTCTATAGTGCCAAGATCATGCTCTGATACCGCTTGTAATGAAATAACTTGCACAAGAAGAATATAATATGAAATATGCTGAAAATACTTTATAATAATATGCCACTTCGAGGGGGATACCTCCAATAGTATTCAATAAGAACAATACTCAACATGATGAACAAATAAGACTCACAACCTCCTATATATACCTATTTATGCCTAGGATATCACCTAGGCCAACCTAGATAGCCATATATAAGTCTAAGGCCGACCTACACAACTAAATAAAAATATACTAATGATAATATGACTTAATCAGGAGTTAAGATAGCCACAAGCTGACTATTCATAACCCAATGTACACCAATATTAAGGGCATAACATAGTGTTAGGGTTAGAAGCAAGATATCTAATAGTTAAATGCAGATTTGATCAATAAAATAGAGAAATAAAATACACAAAAAATTATAGCAAAAATAAGACAACACAAAGAATTTAACGTGGTTCACCCAATCCAGGCTACATCCACAAAACCACAACCATCCAATGATTTTATTATCCAGTGTAAAATATATTACAATCTCATGAAGAATTCCATAATACAACTCACATCCCAACCACTTATTACAAGATTTTAAGAAGCTTCTAGAAATTAGGGTTCTACAAAGTTAGTTTTTTCCTTAGCATGATCAATCGCCACATACCAACAATCTCCCACTTCGAGACTGATCAGGCTCCACACCAACACAATCTCCCACTTGTAGATTGATCCTGGACGACACCATTGCACTTACAACTCCCACTAGAAATAAGCACCTTGGACCTTGCTGCTCTGTTATACTTTTAACCATGAAGACCAGCCAAAGTTGAAAAGGAGCTCATTTTCTCCCTTGTCACTACCTTTGTAAACATATTCGTTGGATTGGAATATGTATGTATCTTTTCTACCTTTACTTGTCCATCCTCCAACACTGACATAATGAAATGATATCTCAATTGTATGTGTTTGGTTTTGGAGTGCAAGGAATAATTCTTTGCAAGATGTATAATACTCTGGCTATCTATAAACAAGTGATTTTCAGCATGTTGTTTTCCCAACTCTTCCATGAAAAGTTGCAACCATATCATCTCCTTTGTCGCCTCTATTGCAACAACATACTTTACCTTTGTGGTGGATAAAGCAACCACCTTTTGCAACCGAGAAATCCAACCCGCTCCTATCCCACCAACTGTAAATACATAACCTATGGTACTCCGTCTGGTATCTATGTCCCTTGCCAAATTTGAGTCAACATAGCCTTTTAAATCAGTATCAGAGTCCCCAAAACATAAACATTTATTGGATGTACCTCTCAAGTGCTTGAGAATCCATTTTACTGCATTCTAATGCTAAACTCCGAGATGATTCATATACCTGCTAACAACTCCTACACCATGTGCAATATCTAATCTCGTGCATACCATGGCATACATTAAACTACCTACAAATAAAGCATATGGTACCTTGGACATTTTTCTTCCTCCTCTTGTGTCTTTGGACACATATCCTTAGTCAATTTGACATGATTGGGCAAAGGTGTGCTGACAAATTTTGCATTCTCCATATGAAATCTCTGCAACATCTTTTCAACATAATCAGACTGAGATAAAAATAATTTTCTATTTTTCCTATCTCTTGTAATCTTCATACCAAGGATTTGTTTTGCTGCCTCCAAATCCTTCATAGCAAATGAGTTTTCTAACTACTATTTTAACTCCTTTATGTGATCCATGTTAGACCCTGCTATAAGCATATTATAAACATATAAACTTAAAATAATGTAGCTATCTTCTTCTAACCTCTTAATGTAAACACAATGGTTTGAATTACACCTATTGTAGTCTTGCTCAACCATAAAACTATCAAATTTAATACACCATTGCCGAGGTGCTTGCTTCAAGCCATATAAACTTTTCTTCAATCTGCACACTAGTTTCTCCTTACCTTTGACCTCAAATCCTTGTGGTTGTTCCATATATATTTCCTCTTCCAAATCACCTTGCAGAAAGGTTGTTTTAACATCAAGCTATTCTAAATGCAAATCTTCAGTAACCACAATACTTAGAATAGTACGAATAAAAGTCATTTTAACAACTGGAGAAAATATTTCATCAAAATCAATACCTTTTTCTGTGGAAATCCCTTTACAACTAATCTAGCTTTAAATATTTTCCTACCTCCATCCTCCTCTTTCATCCTATAAACCCATTTTTTTGGTAATTCCTTTTTACCTACAAACAACTTGCATAATTCCCAAGTCTGATTTTTCAACAAGGACTCCATTTCTTCTTCCATTCCATGATCCCACTGAACCTTGGTATCCACCTGTATAGCTTCATCATAACATTCTGGTTCACCAACATCAGTTAATAAAATATAATACAAAGAGGGAGAAAATATTTTCGGAGGTCTACTTATCCTTGAAGACCATCTAACATTCATTGGAGTTTGTGGTATTTGCTGTTGCTATTATTGTGGAGCATGAGGAACCACTTGAACATTGTTGTTTGGAGTATCATCCATCACTGCATAATCATTTTTTTTCTTCTGATGCTGCTGCAACTGATCTTTGCACAACACTTTTTCATTGGATATGACATCCCTACTTCTCACAATTTTCTTATTTTCAAAATCCCAAATCCTATAACCAGATTCATCAATCCTATATCCAACAAATATACATTTCTTTGATTTTGCATCAAGCCTGGTTCTATTTTTTAGAATCTACATGTGCAAATGCTTCACAACTAAAGGTTTTGAGAAAAGAATAACTCACCTTCTTACTTGTCCATGCTTCCTCTGGAATACCACAACCCAAAGGATTAGAGGGACCTCTATTAATTAAATAAGCAACAATGTTTACAACCTCTACTCATATGTTTAAAGGCAACCCGACATGCAATCTCATTGTTCATGCACACTCCATTATTGTTCTATTCATGCGCTTAACCACTCCATTTTCCTGTGGAGTCCTTGGAACCATTTTATGCCCATGAATACTAGTAGAGGAACAATAATCTTCAAACTCTTTGTTGCAATACTCACCACCATTATCAGATCTGAGAAATTTTAACTTTTTACCTGTCTCATTCTCAACCAAGCTTCTCCATTTTTTAAAAGTTTCAAATACATCAGATTTCTACCTAAGGAAATAAATCCATACCTTCCTAGTTGCATCATCAATGAATGTAACATAATACTGAGAGCCATTGAGAGAGGATACCTGGGTTGGTCCCCATACATTCGTATGCACAAGTTCCAATTTCTCATCTTTCTTTTGTTTCCCATCCTTGAGAAAACTAACTCTCTTTTGTTTGTCATACACACAACTTTCACATAAATCCATATTAACACATTTTAGACCTGGTAAAACATTTTTTGAATGAAGTAATTTCATACCTTTTGCACTTATATGCCCAAGTCTATTGTGCCATAGTGCTGATTTAGAATCCATAACAACTATCTGCTTTTCTACCTATTGAACTACAACAACTATTCTTGAGCATTGATTTTTATTTGCAATAGCTAAAGTGGAAGGAGCAGTATGACCTATACACCTATATAAGGTGCCTACTTTCACACCTTTTTCTAGCACTAAGGCACCTTTTGTAACCTTCCAATTTTTATCACTAAATGTAACAACACAACCTTCATCATCTAGTTTCCCTACTAAACTTAAATTTCTTCTTAACTTTGGAACATGCCTTACCTCATGTAGTAGCCAATGATTTCCATTCTACAACTTAATCTTGATTATTCCCTTTCCAACAATTTGACAGGGTTCATTATCTCCCAAATAAACCAACCCAAAATCCCCTTGGACATAATCAAGAAAATAATTTCTATGGGGCGTAGCATGGAATGAAGCCCTTGAATCTAACACCCAAGAATCATCAACATTATCAAGGGAAAGAATCAAAGCATCCTCATCAGATTTATTACTTACCACATTTGCCTCTTTATTTCCTTCCTTTTTGTCTCCTTTATTTTTTCGAGACTAACAATCTTTCTTTAAATGACTTGACTTACCACAATACCGACAATCCCTCTTGTCTCTAGATTGGGACCTTTTGTCCTTTGATTTTCCTAATGACTTCCTATGACTTCCAAAATTGTTTCCTCTCTCCTTTGTTCTGCCCCTGCTTTCTACATTCAAAACACTGCCTGATGTGGATGTTCCACCTGGGATTTTCCTACGAATTTCCTTGCTCAAAATAACACCAACAACATCATCAAATTTCAATGTATTCAAACTAGAAATAAAATTTCTAACAACCATTACCAAGCTATTCCATCTTTCAGGAAAATAACATAGAATCAAAAGAGCCCTAACTTCTTCATCAAAGTTTACATTTACAAAAGTTAATTGACAGGTAACCGTATTAAAATCATTTAAATAATCAACATCTTGGCCACCTTCTACCATTTTCACATTAAATAAATGCTTCATAAGAAATACCTTATTCGAAGTGGAAGGATTTTCATATAACATTTCCAGGAACATTTCCAGGGTTTCCATCAACTCTAGAGTTGTCTTTGTTGTTGTAATATTAAATACCACCAATTGCACCAGACATAAACAAATACTGCCAACTGCCTTTCTATCCAAAATATCTCAGTCCTCATCAGACATTACTGAGGGTTTCTTGGTTTTCCCTTCCAATGGCCGCCATAAATCCTTTTGATATAGGTAGTCTTCCATTTGCATTTTCTGTAACTGATAGTTCTGCCCATTGAACTTCTCAACCTTCAACTTAGCCTCGTCTACCATTGCTCCCAATCAACCGTGAGACTCCCACTCAACTGTGAGACCTTCCTACAAAGGATAATTGAACACAACCTTGCTCTGATACCACTTTTTAGGGTTAGAAGACATATATATAATAGTTAAATGTAGATTTGATCAATAAAATAGAGAAATAAAATACACAAAAAATTATAGCAGAAACAAGACAACACAGAGAATTTAACGTGGCTCACCCAATCCGGGCTACATCCACAAAATCGTAGCCATCCAATGATTTTATTATCAAGTGTAAAAAATATTACAATCTCATGAATAATGCCATACTACAACTCACATCCTAACCACTTATTACAAGCTTTTAGAAGCTTCCAAAAATTAGAGTTCTACAAAGTCAATTTTTTCCTTAGCATGATCAGTCTCCACATACCAATAGGTAGAGAGAGGGAGAGAGGAGATACAAAGAAGTAGAGAGGGAATGAGAGAGGGAGGGAGAGAGAGGTGAGATAGAGAGATATGGAGAGATAGGGAGAGAGAGGGAGGAAGGGAGCGAGGGAGGGAATGAGAGGTAGGGAGAGAGAAAGAAAGAGGGGTGAGATAGAATTAGAAAGGGAAGGAGAGAGTGATCAAGAGAGAGATAGGAGAGGGAGAGAGGAGATATAGAGATAATTTAGAGAGGGAAGGAGGGAGGGAAATATAAGAGAAGTAGAGAGAGAGAGATGGAGAGAGTGAGAGAGAGTATAAGGGATAAACAATGAGTGAGATAGAGAGCGAGAGAGAAAGATGATACAACTTGCTATTACTAGTTAAAATTTGACCTCTTGATTATTAAAATTTGACATATTGAGTATTGAAATTTGACTAAGTCTAAAAATTTATAAGATCTTCCAAAAACTAGAATTTACAAATTTATAACTTCTAGAGATTCATAACCACTCTCAAACATCTTGAAATTATATGCATGAAATATAAATTAAAGTATAAGAAACTAAATGTGACCCAAATTAGTTAAATGTTTTTTTCATGTATATAGTTTCATTGAAAGAGAAAGAAAATAAAGAGAAGAAAAAAGATAAGGAAAAAAAATCAATGCAAAAGATAATACACTCACATTTTGTGAAAGCATTCACATACACACTCATGTGCTCATGTTTTATGAATGCATTCAAATAACACGAGTGCATTATAACGTGCTAGTATTTTTGTCTACTTTGGGAATTTCCAAGCCTTTGGCTTGGTTTTTCCTTGGGCTTCCAACCTAAAGGCTTGGACTAACTTTCCAACACCTAAAGACGTGTTTTTTTAGATTCTAAAAAAATTCACATAATCTCGAGCATGCTCCTCATCAGGTTTGCATGTGTTTCAAGTTCAAGTAAAAAAAACACCTAGGTAATGTTAATCTCTCTCTTAGCTATCTAACCATGTAATTTTTTTTCACATTTTGAGTATGTTGAGGTTTTAATCTTTAATTTCTTTTGTTGGTGAATCCATTTTTTTGTCAAAAACCAATATTTGATATTTTTACTTTATTTTTTAACCGTTCATTGAAATTTCAAATAAATTATATTTTTAGAAACTAGACTCCATTCTACACATTAAAAAAAATGATTTTCGATTAGTTTTCAAAATTTTTAGGGGGGGAACATGTTCAAATTTCTATTTTTCAAGATGTGTCCACTTTGAAAATTAGTAAAAAAACATATATTCATTAAAAAATTAGTAGAAAAATTAGGGATAAACTACATGGTGTTAGCTAATTTCTCATTAAAGAGATTTTTAAAATACTAAAAAAAAGTTAAAATTTTAGGGACCACCAAACATTATGATGTTTTTTAGAAAAAAAATAGGATCAATTTGTGTGGCCCCCCTTTTTGAACCCCTTAATCTCTACCATTTAAAAAAATAGTAGTTTAGAAAGTAGATTTGGAGCACTATGACTCTTATTTTTTTTGCATCTTAAATTTTTGAGTGTAACTATCTTCAATTTCTCATCCAAGGTCAGTCTTTCGTGATTTCAGAAAAAAAAAAGTGGCCACTTAAGACCCCCTTTTGGTTCCCCACCTTTGTGCACTTACCCATATTTTGCATTTGAGGTGCAGGTGTTTGTAGATGGGGTGTGGTATTAGAAGAAGAGAGTGTAGATGTGGAAGCTCCACCAATGAGGCTTTGTTGGTTTTCTCAAACCTTTTGTTAATGTTATTTTTCCTTGCATGGTACTGTTTATAACATGTTGTGAAAAATATTTTGGAACCCAAGAAAATAATAAAACATATTTTGATATATATGATCTTATTTATATATATGAACATTCAATGTACAAAATACTGTAGAAAGATATACAAATGGATACATGATAATAGATAGGAAGAGTTAAATGCAAATTTTAAATGGGCTTAATGGCTATAATAACAATGCTTTGTGTTTCATGTCCACCAAATGAAATCATTTAGATGGTGAGCTCAAGGAAAAAATTGCAACCAACAACATTATCTAAAATGTGTTTAGCGACATTAGGTTCGACTAGTAACAGTTGAAAATCTTTTGCGATAACACCCATCAAGGAATTTGCATGTTCTTCAAATGCAATATCTTTAATAAGTTCACCAGTTCCATCTTGTAAGTTTATTTTAAGAATGTAGCTAAAATCACATCCAGAGAGATCAGTAGAACACTTTGGACATCAAAAAGTATTGGGGAAAGTTTGAATTTTTTTTTTCTTACATTTTTTATTGTCCACTAACAGAGGGCATGAAAGGTAATTGAAGTTGTCCAAGTGTGATTTTGAGATAGAGGCCTTTACACAAACATTTTTTTGTCTTAAGGAAGCTTGTATTTTCAATAGTTGGGATATTTATTGGATTTGTAGTCTTTTTGGGAGAAAGGTGGATCTTTGACAAGGAAATTAAAGGTTGGGAAATCCCTAAAGTGACATACCATGTTTGTAATCTTGAGGCCTCTAATAAATTTGGTTTAATTAGAATTGCAGTTGGAATGATACTAGTCAATACCTTTCCCACACCAAGAGGTTATACATCCCTATTTTATCAATATAATAGGAGGGTTTGGTTGTAGGGGCATATCATAGATTTTTTTCCCTTCAATTTGAAAATGATGAGTCCCCCAAAGTTTAACATCAATTATACAACTTAACATGTCTATGATTGTAGCAACACACTTTATTATTTTAGTTCCATATCTTTTGTGAATGGTTGATGTAGGGGAGATAGATAAAAGTATGTCAATGACATCAATAAGGGAACTAATAGGAAACCATACCGATGAATCCATGATCTTGATATGAAACGTATTTGTGGGTATGGTGGAGTCAAAGGATGTGGAAGGAATTATTATTGATGAGCTATGGAGAAATATTTTAAAGGGGTTTGTGGAGCTACTATATTTTGTGTTGGCCACTTTAATGGGATTATTGGAGACCACATAAAGACTATTATATTGAATAGTATGGCATAACTCATCAACAAGTTCATTGAATCAAGTAACATGTTTTTCATATCCTACTTTGTCTATAAAATCAAATCCAAAAACTTTCCCATCACATCCAACATTTTGAAATTCATGGTTTGGAGATTTTGTCAAGGCTCAACCCTCAATGGACCAATGCTTATAGTATGGGGTTAAAATTTTAATAGGAATTAGTTCAAAAGGGGAAATATTGTGTTGAACTATAGGGTCTCCATCTTCTTAAAATGAATAATTTATAGATTAAGAGGAGCTCAATGGGGCTTGAGAGCTACTTGATGGCAAGGAGCTTCTAGCTTAGAGGAGAGGAGTTGAAGTTCCAAAAATTGATATATTGTTTGGAAGTATTTCCAAGTTATCAATTATGATAGCACTGTAATGAAAGAAAATGATTAATTTAGTAAGAACGTGAAGAGGAATAAATGAGAGAAAAATATAGTTTCGAGAAATTATGGACGTATGTGAATTTATGGAACATCTTGGAAGTATATTGTTATAGGAAAACAATAAAAACTTTAACTAAAGCATCTTCCAAAACAAGATCATTGAATTGATCGAGAAGCAAAGCATGATGTCTATGTAAACCATCAGAGTGTTATACTAGGTATTTGACATGTGTAGAATAAGCTTGTTGAATGGAGTCAATAGATGTAACCTGTGAAGAAGGGTCCATACCAAATATTCCTACAAGAATGTTGACCATGGTATTTAAAGTTAACATTGCCATAATGTAGTTGAAAATAAGTGTAAGAAATTGGCCTATGAGCAAGTTGAAATATAATAATTAGGTTTTAAAAAAATGAACTTTGTCATCATTAAGTTAAATTTGAGTGGCAAAATTGGCTTGTGAGTAAGTTGAAATATGACAATTCTAAAGGTAATGTTAAAAATGTAAATTTCCCCTAAGGGAGAATAATATGAGAAAAAGAGGGTTTTACTTTTTTGGAGATTTGACAGATTGCTTTCTTTGTAGATGGTTAAGACCTTTAGAACATAGAAATATGCACAAACATTAAAAATGACACAATATACCATAGCAATGGAACATGAAAATAAAAGTTTGTGGTAAGATCAAATCATAAGGGTGTTGTTAATGTTATGTTTGGGATAGAAGATCAAAATTGGCTAGTCCAATATTAAAATAATATTATTAAAAAACATAAAATATAAAATATAGAAGAATAATGATGTTTTTTTTTTCTAAAAATATAGTGGTATTTTTCTAATGGTTTCTTATGTAAGAATTAAGATTTACATTAAAGCCAACAATTTATTTTATTAAATAGGAAAAGACATAAGTTTGTATTGTGTGGGATGATTTTGTTTGAAAAGAAAAAGTGTTGGAACAAATGTTAAGGTAAAAGAGGCTTTATGTGCAATTTCCACCTATTTATGAAGGAAAATATTATTGTAAATCTCTTTTTGAATTTTTTTTGATATCTATCTATTTCTTTATGTAAAGACAAAATATTTTGTCAGTTTCTAAAAATGATAATTGTCTAAAAAAGAAGAAGATTTAATATCAAATTTGTTACAAAGTCATTATAACTTTGACTTATTTAAGAAGAAACCTACCTACAATAATAACACAACTTAAAATGTGTTAAAACACATTCAATCATAGTATACTATAATCTAAAATACACTAAAAACCTTAAGCATAAAGTTTATTAAAATTTTTGAGGCTGTAAAGGAATTTGACATGAAATCCTAATCCATAATGAATCATAAATTTGCATGAACTACACAAATAATTACAAGAAGGAAATCTTAGAATATTGTGTGGGAAATTAAAAAATATAGGCATGCCATACTATTTTATCCTTTAAAAGACTTTCAAAATATGTGTGTGATTTAAGAATTTATGTTGTGAAAAAACTATGAAATCAAATATGACCAACATATGCACATTAAAAAATATTAAAATATAAAATCTAAAGCCATTTTCCTTCATATTACTTTTCACCCCAATTAAAGTAGTGGGTGATGTCTCTCTTTTTCTCACTTTTCTATTTTCTTGAGTTTTTCTCTCTTTACATGTATATGCATCTGTTTATATAGGATTTTGTTCATGTTCCTTTTTTCTCTTGCTCTATCTCCAAAGGTTAGTTAAATTATTGATTTCTTCAATTTAATTTAATTAGTAATTTATTATTATTTATTCATATTTAATAGTTGTTATTTAAGAATATAATATATAATGATATAAATGTATAATTTATATAATAATTTCACTATTTTTATATCTAACTCATTAATACATGTCTGGGTTGCAATTGTAGATATATCTTGAGGAAAATAAATAGTTTGTCCATTGTGTTTTAGTTTCCCCCTTGCATAGGTAACTTGAAGGATTGGGCTAAACCTTCCTATCAACATTTTCTCAACTTGAAATAGATTTTGCAAACATCTAGGTTGCTCACAAGGGTCCATGTTGTACTAGTTTGAGAAGTGCTCATATTTTTTTTAGATGTGCATCTATAACAAGTAGTGATTCCATTTGAGTGCCTAGTTTTGATTCTTGGATACCTTTCCATGTAGACAAGACATGTTAACATGTTTGAAAGGCTATATATAACTTTGAACAAAAGGTATTTCTAGTAGTAAAAAAATCTTGAAATGAAGGTGGAGGAGGGTGCATTTGAAAAAATGGGTTGGGTTGAACTATATAAGGGTGGGTGCACAAAGATGGGGGACCAAAAAGTGGCCGCTCCACTTTTTGGTCTCGAAATAGAGAAAACACGAGTGCATTATAACTAAACATGTGCACATTATGGGTTGGTAGTGATTGAGCCTAGGCTCGATCATTACCAAGCCAAAACATGAGTGTGTTATAATATGCTTGCATTATGTTTTGAATTGAAACAAATTCCTTCTCTTTTTGTTTTTTCTTTCTTGTCCTTCTCTTGCAATGAAACTATATACATGTAATAAACATTTACATATGGGCATTTACTTTCTTATACTTTATTTTATTATACTTTACTTGTAATTTTTATTATATAAAATATTTATTATATGTTATAAAATATAATATATAATAATAAAATTAATATTAATATGATTGTAAAAATAAATTTACATAATATAATATATACCATATAATAATTATTTAGTGTTATGCAACAAATGGCTTCCTTGTTATTTTTCCATTAAACATGTTTTCATCAACTATACACAGTAACTACACATGTGATAGATAATTTTCAACTGTAAAGTCCATTCTTTTGAAAGTAAAAATAATTAAAAAAAATATATCATGTAAGAAAATAATTGTTTCATTATTTTAAATAATCTAATTTGAAGGTTTTCAATTTAAATAGGATCAAATTTATATATTCTAATTTTAATTTTTAAAAATAATTATTAAAATTTATTTTTGATTAGGTAGCAAGGAAGGATCCTGATCCCGTACAAAGCAAATAGCAGGGTTGAATAACCCGACAAAATAGACTAGCCAAACATGGCCACCAATTAGAAAAAACAAGAGCCAAAACAATAAAAACAAACACACTAGTAGAAAAGAGGAGCTACCAGTAGGAAACAACCTAGAAACAACAAAAGAGAAACAACTCAATCCCTAGAGCAAGGAACCAAATCCTCCACTTGGGCTTGTTACATGAAATATTGGCCTTCTTAGATTTCTTCTTTTTTTGCACTACTATCCAAGATAAATCCAAAACAAGATTAGCTGGATCAGAAGGGGAAGTGTCCCATTTAGAGTAACTAAAAAGTGGAGCAAAATATTCTTCAGGTGAAGAGTTCAAGACCAAGGTTGAAGTAGGATTTAAAGTTAAACCAACCTTATTTAGCAAGGAGACAATAGGGGTTGTAGGGGAGGCAACACACATAGTAGGCAAAGCAATCTTATCCTGAAACAACACAGTAGAAGCCTCCAGAGGAGTAGCACCATCACCAACAGGATAAAAATTCTACATAAAAGGAGAAGGAGGTCTATAATCCTTTCTATCAATAGAAGATTAAACATTAGGGTACACTGTTAAATGTTCTTGAAGAGCATTCTTCCACCAAGTGGAGGAAGAAACTGGATGAGTGCCACGAGGACAATCGCGAGCCAATTGTCCAGTAGAAAAACAACTTCTGTAGTGAAAAGGGATACCTTTATAATCCACTAGTTGAGACTAGGACCAACTATTAACTTGAACAACTATCTCTCCAAGTAAAGCCTAAGATAAATCAACCTCCACCAAAATCCTTCGAAAGGAGGTGAGTAAAATTCTTGGAAGCAATGTCTACTTTCAAAAATCTACCAAGAGCATTTCTGATATCCTCAAAAGTAGAGGATCACCAAAACTATAAGAGGAGATACAAAAATCTCACCCAAACAGGCATAAAATTAGTGGGCTCCTTCAAGGGGTTGAATGAATGAACCCAAGGCCTCATGGATAGGGGATGAGAGTCCCATTCCCACAACCCATGATCTAAAATTTCCTGTCTATGTTCAGAAGAACAAAAGCCAACTACAAAAAACCCTCTAGCAAAACGATAAATCTCCATCATACCTTCCACCAATAGAGACCAGTGATTGGAAATCCAGAGATGCAGATCAGAGAGGAGACGCCACCAATGGAAAAACCTATAAGTAAGGGCCATTTTGGAATAGAAGTCAATATGATCAGAGACTTCCTTGTCTAGAGAGATAGCAGGGGCAATACTAACACACTATAAAAGTTGCACAGAGCCCACCCCAAATTTATTATTCCATACAATATCCACAAAAGAAGTCTAAATAGGTCTCTTTGTCCAAAAATAACACTCATGGAACCCATCTGTAGTAGACTTTGGTCCAGTCTTAGTCTCAACCACCAAAGGCAAACAACTCTGAGGTGTGATATCTACGACCACTTGTCATAGTTGGATAGTGAAGCATTAGGAAAGACCAGCGTAGGAGAGCAAAATCAATGGATAGGGGAGTGGGAGCAAGAGGATTTCAAATTTGATCCAGGGTGGGAAGGGTAGGAGGAGTCATCCATGTTGCTGTTATTATTAATTTTTATTAACATAAGTTTATTATCATAATTATCAAGTATATTATAATAAATTAAATATTTATTACTATTTAAAATAAAATAAAATAAAAGAATTAATCAAATTAAATGAAAGTGAATGTGGAAATAATAAGAATAATATTAAGTGTTGGTGTAATTAAATGTGTTGTACCTTGTCCTAGGTCATAATTACACCTTAGTTAAGTTTACTTAGGGACCACATAGGAGTTGTTGGAGATTTTCCACCTTTGGTGGACTTATCTTCTTATTACTTTATCACTTCCACCTTTCATGGACATATCATGTGATTAGGTTTCCACCTTTTGTGGGTGATCCACTATTTGTGGTGGTTATCACATTATCACTTTCCACTTTAGGTGGAGTGATAGCTTTTCATTGCTGTCTCATGCCATAAGATTATGACACTTGTCATAATCTGATGGACTCCTATGTTCTCACCTTGGCTATATAACCAAGGGGTCTCTACTACATTTGTACAAGAAACATTGATCATCATATCATTGACATTGAATACCGTTTATTCTTGTCACATTATTCTCTCTTCTTTGTGCTTTCCATTTGGTCCATAGATCTTGGCATCCATAACCAATTCTAACATGGTATCAGATCATGTTTGATTCTAAAATTAAGTTTAGAAGTGAATATTAAAACATTTATATGTGTCACAAGGACTTAACACGGCACTAAATTATCATTGTTGACCTTGTAAGGATATGATATTCATTAGTAACTTTAGAATGAACAAATTTAAGGAGAGTTACATACGAAGTGTTTTTATTTATTATAGAGAGAATATACATGGATAGGTATAGGTAGGCTACATAGTAACAAAATAGTGGCATCTTTGTTTAGGCGAGATTATACACATATATAAGTGTAGCCGAGTTACATAGTACAAGAAGATAAAACCGTTGTTCACATATTTTCAAATACATCTCATATGCATGGATGATAGAGGAGGTTTCTTCATTTTTGTAGTGGTGGTCATACTATACCTCCCTAAGGAAAGTGCATAGCCCCTCTAGTTTAGTGCAATTGTCTTGAAATGTTGACAACGTTTCTTGAAGTTTTTTGATATGAATACTTCAATTTTTGAAAAGTATGTTTGAACATTTATATAATATTTTTTATTATACTATTAAAATTATTTTTACATATTATTGTCATCAAACAATATTATATTCACTCCACTACTTATTACAATTGTGTTTTGTGAGCTTGTTGTCATGCAAACCTAGTGGATTCCTGGGCTAGCAATATTTTGTTTAAGAATTGAAGATGATAGTATCATTTCAATCACTATGTGTGAAATTTTAATTATATTCACTACAATCTTAATTATTAAAGCTTAAAATTCATATTTCTTTTAAATCCTTCAAATTTAAAGAAGAATTTATAAAAAGAAGAATTTATAAAAAAAAATTAACCAGTAACTTGAGATTTAAAATTTCATTAAATGGAAGTAAGAAAATTATTTCTTTCTATCACTTAACTTTGAAGAATAATGGAGTAACATACAAACTCCTTTGCTTGCAAGGTAATTCTTTAGAAAGCTCCTGAACCCTCATACCATATATTCCCAAAGATGGATTCTTATTCAAAATGCTTGGTATATCTCTTATTTAATTATCTATTTAGAAAAAATCCAAAGTCAATTTTAAATATTTTTATTTTAAAACTAAAATAAAGTTTCCCGAGGCTTAGTTTATGATAATAAAATGAACTTCTTACAATTAAACACAAATTAATCTATATTAATATTTCTATGCTTCCAACTAGTCACCTCCCAACAATTGTCATACCAACATCCACCCATAGTAGCAACATCAAGGAAGATTCATCTAGATCATTACGGTAATGACATTTCATATTCATTAGAGGTCGACAAGGATCTAGGACAGAGATTTTGACACTTCTTTGTGGCTTATATCACAAAGGAATTAATATGATAAGGGATTTATAATGAGACATCTTCAAGAATCTCTAAGAAAATTTCTAAACTCCAAAAGAATTGGAAAAAAATTGTTTTAGTGATCTTATTACTTCACCAAAGTGATAAATGCATAATCACCATGGTACATAAAAAAAAAACCATAGAAAATGAACAATACTATGGCAAACAAGAAAATTCTATGATGATTTCATAGTATAGGAATTAGCAAACACACCACCATGTAGAGAAAATATGGAATATAAGGAGTTTTTATCATTTGATATTTTAATTTGTTAATTGGTTTCTCATTTTTAAGGATTAGAGACTCAAAAGAGGATATATAATGGTCTCCCATGAATTATGTGGGGATTTATTCTTATTTGTATGGTGTCTTAAATTTATTTATTTTTCATGATCAAACACATGTATATAAATAGTTCTATAAGCTAGGATTGCATGAAATAACTTTGAAAAAATATAAATATATAGTGTTTGGCCAACATGATCCTTTTTATACACACTTATTAGCCATCCAATATTAGCTTTATGTGCTTTTACTAGTTTTATATAAAATATAAAATAATACTTTAGTCATATTGATATTGTTCAAATTACGTCTAAATCATTGTAGACACCCAAATTTACCATCTTCTATCATCAATTTTGCACATTAGTTTATCCTAGCTAATTCACTCTAACATCACTATATCGATTAATTAATTAAGTCTAACCATATCATCATAGTCTATTAGCTAATTAAATCTTATCATTAATTAGTTAGTTAATTATTTCTTAATTAATTAATTTATCAAATAAATTAATTCCCATCTTTTACCACTAATATCACATCACAATTAATTACTTTTACAATAAATTTATGCACACATAATTAATTGATTATGCTCTCATGAATTTGATATATAAACTCCATGCACACATAATAATTAATTATCCTTTCGCGAATTCCATAAATAAATTCGATGAACACATGATTAATTAATTATGTAAATAGTTAGTTAATTATCCTTGCAACATGCCATTTTTCAAAAGTCAATCTCTACCACTCATTCAACCATACAAATTTTTAATTCCCTAATCTATACATACACATTTCTAAAAAGAATAAATAAAATAAATTAAAGATCATGCAAATCAATTTTGAACAAAAAAATTAGGAAAAATAACTCAAGTTGCTAAACCAGGTGAATTGATCTCAACCATTCATCTCTTCATTTGAAAACCTATAAATCTAGTTCTTCTTCCTTAATTTATCATAAGAATAAATTTATAGGAAATCATCAACAAAGTGCAACATCTCTTCATTTGGAAACCTATAAATCTAGCTCTTCTTCCTTAATTCATCATAAGAAGAAATTTATAGGAAATCATCAACAAAGTGCAAAAATATTACATGATTGTTTGGTATCCACACTCCATCACAAAATGAGAAAATTTGAATTAATGTTTCATTTGAGGTTTTTAGGAATTTCAATAATTGTTTTGATTTATAATTTAATTCTAAATTCATTACATACACTTTGGTATGTACCCAATGGGACCCCTTGGTCCTGATCTAATATTAATTTTGTAAGTTTGTTAGCTTGATTTTGATATATTTTGCAGGTAGTGTTTGAATCAATTTTTATAGGTCACCTATATAATTTGAGGCACTTTGGTGGAAACTGGACCTCACCATTATGTCCAAAAGGATAGAGAAAATATAAATATTATATGGTTCTTTTTTAATTTTAATTTATTTAAAAATAATAATATATAAAGAAAGTTTAAAGATATACAAAAAAACAAAGTCTTAAAATCCTAATGGGTTTTAATTCCATTGGCATGCTTAAATGTTATTGATGCTTAAAACTCTTGGCTACCTCTCCCCCTGCAAGCTATGTGCTCCAACTTTACCTAGTCATTGCTCATCCCTTCACCTCTCCCTATCATTGCTCATGCCTAAAGAAAGTTTAAATAAATACAAGAAAATGAAGATTTAAAAACTTAATGGGTTTTAATGCCACTGACATGTTTAAAACTCTTGGCTACCTCTCCCCCTATGAGCTATGCTCTCAAAATCTACCTAGTCATTTCTCATCCATTTACCTCTGCCTATAACTACTCATGCCTCTACATCTACCCATCCATCACATCAATGATGCTCAACCCACTTCCCACATAATCATTGTCAAGTTGCCACTTAGGCACCACTTGGTTGCTGCCTAATCAATCCTAGTTGCCACCAACCAATTGCTAGGTCTTTACTTCCTCTTCATTATACTTTTTAGTAGGGGAGGGAATTTCAAATAGCTATAACTCTTTCATATGAAGGTATTTTTTGAGAAATTATTATTGAAATAGGGTACAATTTCATGCTTTTCATGGTGGCATAATTATTTTTCTTCATATTCATATATTTTTCAAAACCACACATTTCTTAGTTTTTGGTGTGTAGTTGTAGTTTTTAGAGCTTCAAATTCTTATAAATTTAATGAAAAATTGGATTTGGATGTTTATTTTTTGAATTTCATATATTTTTTTGATCATATTGGTATGGTTCATTTATACTTTTTATAATATTTATTTTTAGATACAACCATCATCATGTCATCATCAAGATTTGATTTCACATCTTTCTAACATTGATTTTGTAAGTTCTGTTTAGATATTTATTTCCTTATAAATTTCATAAATGCTCCCAGATTTGGGTTCTACTTTTTTGAAGTTCATATTTTTTTGAGTTTTTCACATTTGTACATGGTTCATTGATAATTTTTTCTAATATGTATTTTTGGGTACAACTATCATCACATCATCAAGATTTGATTTCACATCTTTATAACATTGGTTTATTCAGTTTTATTTAAATATTTATTATTTTTTAGTAACCCAATTTATTTTAGGCCTAATGTGTCAAAGACACAAAAATTTAAACTACTAACTTGTTCATGTAACCATACTTACCAAGGATTCCAATATTAAACTATCATACATTTGGTTTTGGATTACTAAAACTAACTTTATTTGTTTGTTTGTTTAGATTATATTCATTTTTTGTGTGTTTGAACTCATGTTTTCTCTCCTCTCACAACTTTTAGGCAATCTTTAGGATTAAAATGATCTAATTCACCCTTTTACCTTGGAATTTGAATACACATGCTCTTACCTCATGTGTAATTGTGATATTGGGAATTGGTAATATATTTATGTCTTTTTAATTTTACTGAGCATGTATTGGGATTTCATCACCTAGTAGGATGACTTGAACCCTTGTGTTTTTGACGTGGTATATAAAATTGGGAGAGAATTAAAAGAATCTCTCATTGAGGGACATTTACTGTTTTGACTAATTTTGCAAGATTTTATACCTTAAAAAGTGAAGGTGGAGAGGGTTTACCCTCTTTCACCAAGCCATTTGACATATCCCTCACTTCATTGACTTGGGCCTCATGTACTTTTGGATATATCAATTACCCCCCTTTGTGAACCTTGTGTAATAGAGGACTTCATTTGAATATACTTGTGATGCGATGGTAAGTAGTTAGAACTAGGAAGTACTCATTATATGGTGATAAAAATAAAATTGTATGCCATATATGTTATCTTGTCACATCTTAGTGTGATTTTGAGGATGTAAAGTAGTTAGTGCCTCCTCATGGGCTCTAATTTCCACACCTAAAAAAGGCATTATTAGAGTGCTCACAAGTGTGGAAACACCTACTTGAATAATCTAAGTTTTTATTATGTCTATTTTTGTTCCATCTTATTATTTGAAATTAATAAAAAAATAATGAGACTTCAAGTTAAAAAAAAATTAGAGCTTAAACATGGAAATTATATTTAGCTCAAATCTATTTGATCTAGAAAAACCTTTTAACTAGTTCAATGTGAAAAATTCAAGGCACTTGTTATAAAGGGTGAAAATCGATCCTAGATCTAATTAATAGATTAACTCGGTTCAATTGTTCCTTGTCTTAACATTAGACCTTAGACCAACAAGGGTGTTAAGATTGTCTAAGAACCTAGGAGGAGAGCCATAGCTCCTTTTTTGCCATTTTTTTTTTAATTCAATGGGAATTTATTGAACTAATTTATATTTAAAAAATATATTCTAAGAACATGAATTATTTGCACAAACTAAAATAAAAAATTATATGATAGTTACATATACATGATAAATGAAGTCAGAGAGGAACCTGCACATAAAAATCAAACCTAAACTTGAGGGACAAGGATGAGGGTGCCCCTTGGATGGCTTTGCACGGCGGCTGGGTGCGAGCTAGGGCCAGCATGCCCTAGCTCTTCCTTTCTTCATTCTGTCTGTGCTTGGCGGCTGAGTCTGTGGTGTGCTCTCAGGGGGGGTTTGCTTGTGTTCAGGGGTGTGCAGGTTGGATTGGGGGTTCAACCATTATTTGGCTTGTGGGCAGAATTTTTCCTGCATGTTTTTGCTGTGCTTGGCGTTTCCTTGGTGGGTGGTGTATAGCGATCTGAGACTGTGGGTCTCTTGCCCCATCTCTCTCTTTTTGGTGGGGCTGTACTATTCGGTCCATGGAGAATCAGAGTTTTGTCTTGTCTTAGGTTTCCTTTGGGGATTTGGAGATGGTAGAGATATCTTCTTCATTGCATGCTAGTATTAAGGATCAGGTGGGTAAATCCCAATTTGGGGATGGGGTCTCCTCTTCAAAAGGGATGTTTCGAATTAAAAAAGTAAATGGATGTTTGGAGAGATCCGAGGATCGACTAGTTTTGGTTATTCAACTTGAGCAAGTTTCAGAGGATGTTGAATATTGGTCTAATCATGCCCTTATTTGCAAATTTTTGGGCCTTCGTCTTTCTCTACCTGTGTTGGATTCTTGGGCATGTTAGGTTTGGAACCCAGAAGGTGATATGGAGATTATTTTGGCAGCTAATAATTATTTTTTGGTTATTGTTTCAAGCATGTCGGATAGGAATAGGGCTTTTGAAGGAGGCCCTTATTTCTTTAACCAGGTGGAGCTCTTCATCAAGCCTTGGCACATGGGCTTTAACTCTGCTGAAGAGATCCCCTTGCGGGTTCTGATGTGGGTTCGTTTGTCGAGGCTTCCTTTGGAATTTTGGAGGGAAGATATTCTTCACTCAATCTCATTGCTTCTTGGAAAACCTGTGGGATCAGCTACACAAACTCAAGATCGTAAGGTAATTTCTTTTGCTCGTATTTGTGTAGAAGTTGATTTAAATAATCCGTTACCAGATTCTATGGAAATTTGCATGGGATCATATTCTTGGATCCAACAGCTGGATTACGAGACCCTGTACCTTTTAGATGCAAAATTCGTCATGAATATGGTCATTTACACCGCAAATGTCCCAGAAATAAATCCCCCCCTTGGCTACCTCTGGACCTCCTAGGGGGACAAGGGGAAGGCTCCTTTGTCTAATGAACCTGTAGATAATGAGGGCTTCATTCCGGTTAGTTCCCATAACAAAGGCAAGGGCAAGAAGAGAACCTAGTTGGATAGACAAAATGATGGCACTTTTAATAGGTTTGATGTTCTTGAGGATTTGGTCCAAGAGGAAGGTATTTCAGTTGAGCTCTCTTCTGGGGCTAAGGGTCTACATGAAGTTTAGGATGAGGATGCAAAGAAAGAGGATCAAATTTTATCTCTAGGGGACCATCAGGTTGAATAGGTGGCTATGGATTTGCCTTCTCAGGTTTAGGATATCAGGGATGTCCAAGGGTCATAGGCTTCGAAGGGCTCTGTTGTGGTGGCTCTTGAACCCCCTGCTCCTAAGGGGGCCTGAGATTCTGTGAGGGGTAAAAAGATCCTCTTGTTTTAGGTTTACAACAAAAATACTTTAAAAAGGGGCCTCTTGATAAACTGTCAAGGAGTGGAAGGAAGACTGATCAAGAGAAGGTCAAGATTATGGGTGATACTTTGGTTGAGTCTAGGTCTATGAAACCCATTGATTCCCATTTCTCCCAGCCCCATAAATGATTATTTTATCATGGAATGTAAGGGGGTTGAACAACATGCCTAGACAAAAGGCTGTTCATAGACTAATTGAATCTCAGTCTCCTGAGGTGGTCTTTATTCAGGAAACTAAGCTTATAGTGGACGGTTTGGCTAGTTGTGCTTCGCAGATATGGCCCTAGAGAAATTGGGAGGGGGTGGGTGCTTTGAACAGTTCAGGGGGGGTGGCTTGCTTCTAGAACCCGAGGAAAGTTTTCCCCTTATGATGGATTTCTAGTCGGTCTTCCATTTCTCTGGTTACCTCTAGTTTAGAGACTAGAGAGAGGTGTCTTTTATCCAACATTTATTCTCCTACTGATCTTTCAAGTAAGTCAAATCTTTGGGCTCACATCAGATTCATCCGGGCCTTAGACCCATTTCTCCCATGGATTATGGTTGGTGATTTTAATGTTGTTACTTGCTGGGATGAAAAACGAGGTGGGTTAGCCAGGCTGGACCCTTTTGCAAATTTGCTTAGGGATATGATTGGTTCCTTGAATCTCATTGATGTGAAACCAACCAATGGTGTCTTTACATGGAATAATAGGAGATGTGGTGTTGAGGCTATCTCAGAAAGGCTTGATAGATTTATGGCTTCTTGCTATTGGATGAACAGTAGGTTGATCACCAGTTCTGAAATTCTTGATTGGAGGGGCTCTGATCACTGGCCTATCAAGCTCTTTATCACCGCTTATGGAGTCACCAAAAATCCTTCTTTCAAATTTTAGTTGATGTGGTTAAGAGATCAGTCTATGCATGATCTTATGTTGGATTGGTGGTATGAGGGGATGCCTACCCATGAGACGACCATGTTTACTTTTAGTAAGAGGCTTCAACATGTGAAGTACAAGCTTAAGATTTGGAATAAACAATGTTTTGGGAACCTGCATGCTTAGAATATGGCTGCTCAGTCCAAGTTGGATAACATCACTTGTCAAATTTGGGACCAAGGGTTGACCTCTGATCTAAGTAAAGCTGAGTCCTTGGCTCTTATGGGATTAGAAGAGTGGGAGCTTCGGGAGGAGATCTTCTGGAAGCAAAAATATCATGTTGATTGGCTTCAGGAGGGGGATAGGAACACTGCATTCTTTCATAATTCGGTTAAGGCTTGGAGGCAGGGGAATTCTATCTCCTCCCTTGTTTCGCTTGAAGGGTCTCAACTCTCTTCCTGTGCTGATATTTCCAGGGAAGCGGTCAATTATTTTTCAAACCTATTTTCTAGGGAGGATCTTGCAACTAGGGCTAAGGAGAGGGCCATCTTGGATTGTATTCCCCACTTGGTATCTGCTGAGATGAATGGGGCTCTCTTATGTCCTATCTTGTTACCTGAATTGGAGAAAGTGGTGTTTAATATGAAAAAAGGTAAGGCTCCTGGCCCGGATGGGTTTCTGATTGAGTTCTTTCAGGAGTTTTGGGAAATAATTAAGTTTGATCTCCTTGAGGTGGTTAGGAATCACATAGGAACAAGCAGATGCTCAAGTCCATGAATTCTACTTTCTTGGCTCTCATACCTAAGAAGGAGGGGGCTAATTGACTAGTTCAATTCAGGCCTATTGCGTTATGTAATGTTGTTTACAAGATCATCACCAAATTGATTTCTGAGAGACTCAAATCACTCCTCGGTACTCTGATATCTGCTGAGCAGGGTGGTTTTGTTGAAGGAAGATAAATTTTGGATGGTGTTGGGATAGCAATGGAAGCTATTCATTCTATGGCTAACTCTAACTCTAAGGCTATGTTTATTAAGCTTGACATGGCTAAAGCTTATGATCGGGTGAGCTGGGAGTTCTTATAGAAAATTATCTTGGCTTTTGGCTTCGATGAGGAGTGGGAGAATTGGGTTCTTAGTTGTGTGACCTCGTCCTCCTTCTTAGTTTTCATTAATGGGGAACCTTCAGATTTGTTTAGTGCTTCCCGGGGACTCCGACAAGGGGACCCTTTATCTCCTTATTTATTCATTATCATGGAAAAGGGTCTTGGAAGATTGATTAAATCTCAGGTGAGGCAGGGTCTTATCCAAGGTTGGAGATGGAACAATTATCTTCCTTCCTACTCTCATCTTCAGTTTGTGGATGATACTGGGTTGATGGGCTTGGCTAGAATTAGTGAGGCAGTGAACTTCAAGAGAGTCTTAGACATCTATTTGAAGGCTTTAGGTTAGTGTATTAATGATGACAAATCCTCCATTTATTTCTTTAATACCCCTCAACTTATTTAGAGCAGGATTGCTAGGATCCTTAGATTTCAGATCGGTTCTCTTCCTTTGATGTACCTTGGGATCCTTGTGGCTTTGGGATCTCAATGTAGAGTTTACTGGCAGGGGATTTTGGATAAATTCTGGAGTAAGGTTAGTCATTGGACTTACAGATGGTTATCTTCTACTGGGAGAGTGGTTCTTCTAAAGACTATGGTGCAGTATCTCCCCATTTATAGGTGTTGTGTGTAGGTTCCCCCTTCCACCTTTGTGAGGGAATTTGATGCTCTGTCTCAGCAATTTCTTTGGTTAGGCAATCTTCTTTCCTCGAAGTGGAGTTTATTCAAGTGGGAGTCTGTCTACAGGCCGAAGCATTCCAGGGGCCTTGGTCTTAGGTCTATGGCTCTTGCTATCATGACCTTGGTTGCCAAGCTGTACTGGAGGTGGCGCAATAATTAGTTTCAAGATTGGGCCAAGATTCTTGCCCACAAGTATCTTCCTGGTGCTGATAGCCTTGATGTGCCACAACTTGCTTTGCTAGGTAAAGGTTATTGCATTTGGGATACCCTTAAGAAGGGAGCTCAACTGATTAAGGAGGGTCTCTTCTAGATCTGTAATAGAGGCTTTGATGCTCTATTTTGGTAGGACTCTTGGGATGGCCACCCTCCCATTCTTTCTAGCTTCCCTCAGCTTCAACCTCTTTGCCATATTTTTTCTGATGCTGGTTGGATTAAGGTGGAGCATTTTAAAACAATCAAGCGTATTGGTCAGGAGGTGGTGGCTTGCTGGAAGGACCCACAAGAGTGGCCCATGGGTGGTTCTGATGAGGATGATGCTGTTCTTACTAGAGTTTTGGAGGGCAGGCTCTGCAGCTCCCTTAATGAGAGGGACGTTTTGGCTTGGAGTCCTAGTCCAAAAGGTAAATTTATTGTGGCTCAAGGCTATGCTATGCTTGATAGGAACTTACATGGTCCGGCTGAGGTGCACTGGTGGAAGAAGGTTTGGGACAAATTTTCTTAGCCCAAATACAATTTTTTCTTATGGTTGGTTGCTTAGAAGAAGTGCCTCACTTGGGAAAATCTTCGCAAGCGAGGTTTTCAGGGACCTTCTATTTGCTTCCTTTGTTCGCATAGTGAGGAATGTACCTCCCACTTGTTCTTTCTTTGCCCTTTTTCTAGAGAGATATGGCATATATGGTGGGAGGCTTGGCATCATGGTTGTATTCATGCTATCTCCCTAATTGAATTTTGGGAGAGTTTGGGCAGGCCTCCAGTGAAGACTTCTTTCTTGCAGGTGGCCTAGTCTGTTGGGCCTATTTTGATTCTCTGGAACTTTTGGCTACAGAGGAATCATAGAGTTTTTTGTGGCTCCAAATTGGGAAGTTTTCAATTGTGGAAGAAGATAATTAGCAGGCTTCAGGAGACTATTTCTGCTAAGTGTGATATGTCTAAAAATACTAATCCTGGTGATCTCGCTATTTTGCAGGATTTGAACCTGGGGGATAGTAGAAGGGGAAACATTGCCAGAAAAAGACCCCGTCATGTCAGGCAATGGGTTTGTCGGGATGGGAGGTGGACACCTCCCATTGTGGGGGTCCTAAAGATTAATACTGATGGTTCTTCTCGTGGGAACCCTGGTCATGCTGGTGTTGGGGGTATTGGTAGAGGTAATGATGGTGGTGTAATTTTTTTCTTATCTATTTACAAAGGCCAACACTCTAATAATCTGATGGAGGCCCTTGCTATTAAGATTGCAGTTGAGCGTAGTTGCTCTTTAGGCTAGAGGAGGATCATTTGTGAGTCTGATTCTCAAGCTGTTGTGGATATGCTGAACAACCAGAGTTTGGATGATCTTAGTTGGCAATTAGCCTCTGTGGTCAGACAAATTATGAGTCTATGCAGTTCCTTGGATTCTGTCTCCTTTTGTCATATCCCTAGAGAATGGAACAAAGTGTCTGATTGTCTTGCAAAGTGGGCCTCTGAGAATGTGGATGGCTGGGATATTAGTGGAAGGGAGGAGTTACCTTCTGATTATATTGGGACCCTGGAGAGGTTATTAGTGGAAGACAAGAATATGTGATGTTGTTGGTAGTTGTTCTAGTGGTGGTCTTGGTTTGGTGGGCCTCTGGCCTTTGCTTTGTACTTTGGATTTGATTGAATAAATTTTTTACCTCTTCTTTTTAAAAAAAAAAAAGGGTGAGGGTGCCCTTGACCAGAATTGATGATTTTTAAATGCTTGAAGTCTAGTCTTGAGGGTATAGGTTTGCTTTGCACTTTCCTACAACTTTCTATTGATGAAACTTTTAGATCCAACCTATATACATGAAAAGAGAGGGAAAGGTTATGTTGTATAGGGGTTTGCCTAAGTTAAACACTAATTTGGTGTTTTCACCACCATAAACAACAAATGGTGATGGTAAAGAGGGCTTACCCTAGGTCAGGAAAAGGCCAAATAAATAATAAATGACTATAAAAATAAATGATAATTGATAATGTTACAAGGTATGAAATCTTTGTCGAAGTGATGTCCACACCATAAGTTGCAACAATTTTTTTATTGATGGATGATTGAAATACTTGAAGACCCACAAGAGGTTAGTCCACATAACATAATATATTGTTGCAGCTAATATATAGAGGATAAATCACATACATATTCATAATAAGAGCATAATAGTTCATGATTGATCATAATAATGTCTTGTTCATAATACTTCTAATATTTAAATGAGAGGAAAACTTGTTTATATATGCATCCCAATTGATATTTTTGGATATAGGCTGACCTAGGATCATCTTTAAATCTCCAAGGGTTGACACCAAAATATAAGTGATTGAAATAGGGCACCTTTAGGTCAAGGGCACCCTCACCCTTGTTCAAGTGTTTTTGGCCCAAATTTCTTGGGATGTCAGGGATTTTAATATGTTTTCCAAATCTTCCCCTAAAATGACAAAAATATTAATATAATTAATGTTGTAGGAAAAATAGGGTGTCCATATAGTGTGAAATTGTCAAGAGTAACAATTTTACAATGCTACATCTGTTATGCCAAGAAGTTTGAATTTCATCAAAGAAAGTCCTTTCCTTCCAAGCACCCTACACATCCAAAATCCTTATGTTGGAGAACCCTCTACTTTAGATCCATGTAGTTCTTATTTGAACACAAGGATGATATACTCATGCTTCTTATTGAACTAGGAGTGAATATTCCTTTCAATTATATCCTAAAAAACTTAAACAAAATCATAATTCATGAGCCTTCAAATGTAGAGCATATCACTACTATGAAGCCTATTGGCCAAAACAAAAAAAAAACCATTTCAATATTCCACCTATTCTTCTTATTTAAAAAAAAGGATCCTAGCACAAAAAAATCCTCAACATGAAAACCAACTCATGTTTAATCAAATGTGTCTCATAAATGAACAATTAGAAAACTTAACCTCATATATAGGTCCTTCATCACCTAAACCTTCATAGTATCCATAATCTAATCCATTTGATCGACAATATAATCAATAAAGTAATCCTCAACCAAATTATCTTATTGTCATCACCACACTAGGGTCCATTATTTTCCTAGGTGTGGCAAGATATGAAGGACACTCCCCAAGGTCTACAAGTGAGTAATTATAAAACATACAAATTTGAGGATTTTCCCTCATCATTTTGATAGAGCCATAATTTAAATCCATTTTTCTCCTTATTTAAAACTAGAGGAATTTTATGAGTACAAAAGAAAAGATGATCTAAGAGAAAATATAAAGGAATTTTTATGGGATGCCAAGAAGTAGCCTATATTGGCAACTAATTGATTTTATTGTTCTCTCAAAGCTTAGGAGGTCAAGATTTAGAATGATTTTTACATTTGAAGCCTAAGGGATCTATAATGACATCCTCCAATTTAGCAGAAAGATTCATAAGATATTTCTCATACAATATGGAACACAAATTAATGATGTCAGACCCATGTAATACAAAAAAGGAATGGAGAAAGTCTCACGTCATTTCTTCAAATATGGAGAAGTTTTCCTAGTAGGATTCCTTGGTCTATCCATAAAAATGGTTGGTTAGTATCCTTACTACCAATATTATTCCAAAAAGGTCTTCATTTATAGGTTTACCATGTTATAATCTTTGAAAAAATAATAAAAAAAGGAGATTTAGATTTAGAAATATCTTCTTACTAAAGGAATGATAAAAAAAAGATAAAAAATACAACTCAAATCAAACATAATTTGATAAACCAATTTTTTTAACAACATAAAGAATGTTATCAACACGATGGAATTATTGATTCAAAGCACATTCAAGCCACTCAAAGTATTCCTAACATTACCATAGTGAGAGGTCAACCTAAACAAGAGTTCATAAGAAGGAAATATACTCCTTTATAGGGGAATCATTAAAGGTTATTTTTCACAAGTTGGTTGTTGTAAACATGGTCATTTTTATACAAACTAAAAATATTAAAGAAAGAAAACCAAAACCCACATGCAATAAAGATCATATTGAAAATTTCATAAAATCAAAGGACATTCAAAAACTTGTGTGAAACTAAAAAATTACATACAAGATTTGATTGATAAAGGTGATGTCAAAATTGATGAAAGTGCATCCAAATCAAAGAATTGAAAATTGGGGATGCCAAAATCCCTCTCCAAAGCATAATCAAGAAAATTTTGGAAACCAAGGTCAAAATGTTCGAACCAATAATCCTAATTATAATAAATTCTATCATTCATATGATATCATTGTTGGTTATATTGAACACACAAATAACCATGTTGCAACTATTATAATCAAACCCCTAGACTATGTTGTCACAACTAGGTGTAGCAAAATCAATATCTAAGAGTCTTCTCTACCTACTCATACAAGATAATATAGCCTTATTGAGCAGCTTGAGAAAAATTATCCTACCTAAATTTCTATCATGGATCTCCTCAAGATATCTACTATTAATCAAAATATCTCATATAAATTCCTTCAAGAGTTAAGAGTTCTCAACAACATGAATCCATCCCAATTCCAACCTCTCATTGGCCACTTGTCTTCAAGGAATCAACATACCTTTCTCTAAAATTACATCACTCTTATTGGATCATCCCATAATCTCCCTTTTACATTGGGGCTATCATGAACATACATAATGATAAATGGGTGTACTTGTATCTATAATGGATCATAGCTGAATATTTGCACTTTAATGTTATTCAAGTGTGTTGGCTCTTTTGAAGTAGCACTAGACTCAAATCTCATTACAATCAATGCATATAACATCAAGGGAAATTTTATATAGGACCTAAGCCTTGTTAACCCATTCTTTAAACATTATTTTAGGAAGGACCTTTACCAAATAAAACCCTATCAAAGTAATATTTTCAAGCCATTCGCATGCATTATAAAATTTTAATAATAGGAAGAATAATATTCAAAGGTGTTTCAGGTAATGTACCTTATGAAATACCTTGGGATTTTTTTTGGGAATGCTTAAACAATGGAGCCATTAATAGTTACCATCAATCCTTTAGCTCCAATAACAACAAATATAAATATATGAAAGGACAAGGCCATTTAAAGGGGGTGGAATTTCCCATAGGAATGACACCTTAAAGGGTGTTGCAATAATTCCAAGAAAAAGCTAAGGGATCATACTTTAAAGAGTAGTATGACATGGGGACATGGACAATTAAAATACCCTAGTAGAGCCTAGTGATACGATGAGTGATTTTTTTTTAACTAACCATTTAACATTTTAGTCTAGTCAATTTTTAACTTCTAAGATCGGCCCCATGTGGTTCTATTGGTCAAGAAACTTGAAATTCTATTTGAAATTACCCATACTATTCCAAAGGAGAATTTGCAAAGTGACTAATTTTTTTATGAATAAATTAAAACCAAGTAAAAAGTTTAGATGACTAGAATAAGATTTATATTCATATAATTTATGAAGATGACTATAAGTTATTGAGTAAAGTTGGATATTTTCCCCTTGTATCTATCTAGTAAAGAATGCATTTTTGAATAGTTCTAAATAATAGTTTGAATGAAGTGTGTGAATTTGATTACTTATAAGTTGGTGTTTTGTTTATGTGTACATGTTGAGTAGAGGGCAACTCATATGGGTCCAATTTGATTGTTATGTGTTTGTCAAATTTGATTCAAAACTTATAAGAATCTATGTACAAGATCATGGATAACTTGATTGTGATACACATATTTAGATCCATTTAAATGAATCCCTATGATGTGTAGATTGTGTATAGGGATATAGGACTCCCATATGTTAGAACTAAGTATGATACTAGAGAAGTTAACTAGTTGTCATCATTACTATGTAGGTGATTGATGCTTGGAACTGTTTATTGTATCTTGGAAAGGACATCTATTGACACAAGGATAATAAAAACCGTATTCATTACGTTAAATATGAAAACCACAATCTTCCTAGATAATTGCACTAAAATTGACACATGATAAATAATTTATCTTAAATCACATTTAAATCACACTTAACATTGTGAAACAAAATCCTTTCCATAATGAAATACAAAAGAAAAAGATAACCTTTCTCAAAATTTAGACATTACATTCTCAATTTCAGTGGAAACAAAACAATCCAATAAAAAACTAGATAAAGTAAAAACTAATAAAGCAATTTAATCAAGCTTCCGGAGTAAAAGCCCCCTTATTCTTCCAAACCCAGGGCTAACTCGCTAATAGTTTTAAGGTTAACATAATGTTCACCAATGATGTCATTCTGGCCGTTTGCTATAAAAGTCAGTAATTCTGGGCGCTACCATGTTCACACGTACTAGAACATTGAAACGCCTGTATTATAACTTTCTGTTTTCACATTTATTTCTTCGACGTGAAAACTAATGCCACCACTCAAGCATGCCATGCTATTATAACCATTCTCTCAATTAAGACAACAACGTAACGTTCCTGTCATTCGAACAAGTGGGGCTGCTGCTTTCCAACTATTAAAACACCAGATATTGCATTTCATATCATTCCATTCCATACCAGCGAGTTCAAGAAAAAGTAGAATAAGTTTGAATTAGGTCAGAGAAGGGAAGCAAAACAGCTATGGGTGGTTGTCTTTCTAAAGGAGATACTGTCAAAAAAGGAGACCGAAACCGTCTTAAAAGAGATAAGGAGAGCAAAACAGCTATGGACGTATGTCTAGATTTTTTATTTTTTATTTTTTCTTATGTATTATATAGTTGTATAACTTCAATATCTGAAGTATGTTGCTAAAGACACAGTGGTTACTTTCCTTTCTGTACGCAGAAAATCAATTTGGGTATCACTCGAGGAGATATGGCAATGAATTTTGGTAACTTTAAAGGAGTTAAAGCTGGTGGGTGTAATTACATTGATACTCCTAGGCCTTCACCTTATCATCCTACAATTTACAGGCACCACCAACAACGAATTCCCCAGGTTTATGTACACAACTAATTGTTTTCTTCCATTAAACTTTAAAATTCCTGCTTAATTTTTAAGATATTATGCCTTCTGACTGCGTTATTTTGTTATTCTGCAGGATAGGTTTTGAGATAAGTGGACTGTGTTCAGTTAGAATTCTACTCCAGAAGAGATGATTATGTTACTATGGTTGTGTTCACATGGGAGTCCTACGGAGGATCTTTTGCTTTTGTTTATCTTTATATTTGGTAGTCTTAGTTTTTGTCACGCGTTTTATGTATTACATCATCTTATTGTATTAGCAACTGGATTTCATGTTAGCTTCTGAAGCTTTTGTACAACATAAATCTCATAAATAATGTGCTTGTTTTCTTATAAATCAGATTGTTGAGAAATTCAAAACATAGTTTTATTTTTATGAAGGATTGAAGTGGCACCGTCATATCCAATCGACACATTCCATCACAAGTATATAATTTAATTAGTTGCGGAAATAAATGACTCATTAGTGGTGTATTTTAACTTTGAGCTCACATTAAATAACATGA
Organism: Sequoiadendron giganteum; assembly: GCA_007115665.2. NCBI lineage: Eukaryota > Viridiplantae > Streptophyta > Pinopsida > Cupressales > Cupressaceae > Sequoiadendron > Sequoiadendron giganteum. Next base: position 51,091,598 of record CM021101.1, on the reverse strand, counting down.
AACGAATGCTGTGCTACCATATTGCATCCAACTCTCCTTGTAATTAATCTATTTGTTGTAACTCCTCTGGTCATTCCTATAATAAAATCTCTCTTCTTTCCCATCTCATTGCATAGAGTAAACAAGCAGCTATCGTAAAAAGAAAGAGTTTAATCGAGAAGTCATGGGTGACTGCTTTTCACAGTTTACAGATGTTTCTTTCCCCACTTGTGGTGATTTCATAAAAAATTCTTTAGACTAGATAAGCAGGTTCCCCTTTATTCGCTATTCATCTATATGAATCCTTTGTTCTATAATAATATGTTAGATGCAGATTTTTTTTTTTTTAAAGTTTTAATAAGGGTGACAATATTAGGTTGTGGTTTTATGAAGGGTTTTTTTCAAATATTTTAGCAGGTATCGCGAAGAATTTTCAGAAGCTTCTATAAGCAAGAGGTTTCATGGGTTTTTTTAATAAGGGGTAAGTTTATAAAGTTTGAAGCTCCAAAATTTGGTTCTGATAATTTTTATAGCAATGAGGATTGCTAAATCTATAATTATTATATATAGCTGAATTTGAAACATCATCAGCTACAATTTAATAAATTATAGATGAATGAATGTGACAGAATTTTTTTAGAAAGGTGATAGAAGATATTGTTAGCCCCAACCTAAAAACATCCCCTTAAGTATGAAGTATAAAATTAGGGGCTCTATATTTCTTGCACAAAATTCTAAACTATCTTGTAGCATATATAGTTCTTGTAGCAGCTCCATGAAACCCCTTCTAATTAACTAGGGTGAAGGGAAGAAAGTTCTCATTCCTTGTTTTACTTAGAATTACTGTCATGTCTACTCCTTGATATGGGATCCAACATCTCTCTTGAGGAGACTTTTCATTCAAGTGTGTGTATATATACATATATGGGGGTAAAATGTTTTTAATCTAGAGCTATGAATCTGTGAGGTCACAAGTGAAGGACTTCATTCCCAATATAAATACTTAACAAGTGGAGAATTTCATTTCTAATATGAACACTCAACAATAACACTCTAGTGGGGTTTGAACCTTGATAACAAGAACAACAACATAACTTAACCATCACACTATATCACTATTAACAAGTATAATTAATTTTAAAATTAAATTACTTTTATTATTTTTTAAAAAGAATTTTTTAATTTATAGATTCAAATTTATAATTTTTATAAAGACAAAGTTACTACACTTCTTTGAAAAAAAATCCATTATATTATATTGAAACAAATTTTTAAATTCAAAACTCTAAAAAAAATAAAACCCCTTGATAACCCTCTCATAATTTGAGAATGAAAACTCTAATCAAGTAGAGTAAATTCAACCAGCTCGATGCTAATTCATCGTGGTAAGTTTGAGCAAGTCTTGGAGAGAGACAATTCTATATTGTTGTAATTTGAGGCACTTCCAGCCATTAAGTGGGAAAAGATAGACAACTTAAACTAACAACACAGGAGAGAGGAGTCATGCAAGACATACAGACAAACAAAAATACTTAAATTATGAAACTTAAACACATATACACCAACCCAAAAATTTATTTTCATTCATTTCAGAAATACATTTCTACAAAGCTTTAGCTCTTCACATTTCCATCTTCAGATATCATCTATTTTTCACTCTCTGCTCTTGGGAGCATTTTTCTCTCTATCCGTCTATTTCTTTTTCTTCATCATCCTCCTCTCTATTCTCAGCAATCTTCTTCACTAACTGTCGACGACTCCTTCTCTGTCTCTCTGTATCTGTCTCTGTTCAGACTTCACTCTTTTTCCCACTCTTTCTCTCTGTGTCTATCTCTTCTCTTCTCTGTCTACGACAACCAACAAACTTTATTCATTGCAAGAATAATCACAATTAAATTTTTGCCATTAAAGTCTTCTTAAAGACTATCCAATTGAATTCAAAGTATGTCCTTTTGAGTTGAATATCTGCCAGCATGTACTCCACACAAAACGCCGCCAGAGACATTGAAACCATGCTACCGCGAGTGATAGATGACGAGGCCATGGGGACACAGTGAGGCAGCACAACAAGAGGGAACCGCACTATCGCCGACAAAGGAAGATAGTGCAGAGATTATGCGGTGAGGAGAGTGAAGAAGCCGCATTACTATAGAGTAAGAAAACCAGCCTGGAGGTGCCGCGATGGACATCACATAGCCGCGGGGTGGACGAAGACTAACCACAGGCACACGATAACCGCCAGGTACCGACAGACTCCGACACCGTGCAACCACCAAGGATGATCAGCCAGACTGCGGGATACCGAAAGCAACAGACGGAAGGTTAACCGCACTACCACGGTGAGGAAGTAGGAAGGTCGCGGTAACACAGGAGACACAGAACAAAGCCACCATGAGACCGCCAACAGAGAAGGATCAGCCCACAGGGTGGCAGTGAAGCAGAGAGTGAAGGCCAATCCGCAATGCCACAAGCAAAACAGAAGAGAGGCACGGTGAAGCGGTGAACGACCCAAACATGAGGGAAGGAAAGTCAACGCAGAGAAAATGATGAAGTTGGAATTATGTCCAACACTCCCTCTTAATTTCAACTTCGCGACTGTACTTCCATGACTTCCTGAAAGCTCGATTTGACTCCAACACTGCTGGATCATCATCAAATTTCTTCATCAGCTACGACTGGATTCACTCATCATTCATCTGAATATTATTCTGAACTTTCTCATCTGTATTCTCCATTGCATCTATCTTTTCACTTTCATGCTCTATTCTTCTCCGAGGATTGCAACCTCTTTCATCTATTTTCCATCATTTGCAATTTTTCTTGCAAGTTTTTCCATTTGCTGTTATCTTCTATCAAATAGATGGTTTCAGTTTACCATAAACTAGTTGTTTGTCTTTTCACCAATTTTCTCATTCTTATTATCATTCTTTTCCCTCATCTCATCCTTCAAATGATTGCCACTGCTTGTGCAGTTCCATCATTTATTTGTCATTCTGATTTCACTCAACTCTTCCCATGGAAACACACTGCAGGTGCTTGGGAGTTCTTCCATTTCATTCTTTGATAAGGGTGGTTTCAGATTACCAGAAACTCACAAGGATTTTCTCAACCCTTTCTGTATCTTGATTTTGACTAATTGATTTTTAATTCTTCCCATAGTGGCATGCTGTTGGTGCGAGGGAGATCTGTCATCTTTTTTGCACTTTCCTTAACTGTTTCAAATTCATCATTCAAATGTGGTGGTTTCAGATTACCACTAACTAACTGGAAAAAAACTTTCAATGAGGTGGTTTCAGATTACCACAAACTGATTGCAAAACATTATGTTATTTCTCCCTCTTTATCCAAACTCCTGTTTCAACAATTCAACAAATAAAAATTTCAATCTTTTTCCCAAAAAAAACTTTTTCAATTGTGGCTGCTGCTATTCATGTTCTGTTATAGATTTTTCAAACCTCTGCTTTCAAATTTCTGAATCTTGTCTTCTTCCATCACTTTTCATTTTCTCATTCACTTATGATTCTGTCCATATTCTTTGACTGTCTTTTCAACTCAACTCTTGATGAGCAATAACAGCTGTGGCTGTAACCTTTGTTTTTTTAATTCATATTCATATTATGTCTTCTCTCCACTGCACTCAAACAAATGCTTCCTAGACAGCTGCTACTGTTCCAAATTTTTTTAAATTTTTTTTGTAGTGGTAGCCTCAGCTACTTTTCTGATTCCTTATTTCACCTTACATATACAAATCCTTCATTTAAGCATAGAAGTTCTTGTGATTTCCCCTGCACTTCTTGTTCTATTATAACAGGAATTTTTCTCATTTTTCAAAAAACAATCAAAGTAAAATCTTACCCTTTCCTACTGCAACAGCAGTTTCAACATCTTCAAATTTTTCAAAACATAAAACTGGGTTTTTCATCTTCACTTTTTGCAAGTGGATTATCAGACTGCAATTTCTTTTCTCTCCAAACATTTTTCATTTTAGGTGAACTTTCATACCTTTCAGAATTTTTATTGACCTTCACATATGTACACTTGTACAATCTCTTGAACATACCAGTTAGCTTCTGCCAACCTGAAGCATCAATCCATCCACAGTCCATCTTCATGACTTTTGAACCATATTCATTTTTTGACACTTTATTTTTGCACATTCTCTCACAGTGATTTTTTGAACCACAAACTGTGCAAGGATGTAGATCCCAACACTTCTCCTTGATGTGACTTCTTCTATGACAGTGTGAACACTCATTACTCTTCATCTCTTTGACAAACTTACCTGCACTTGTAGCAGTGTTTCCTTGTTCTGAATCATATCCGAGACCTGCATTCTTTGGCCTCATTACAACCTCAATAGGTTATGTTCTTCCTTGTTCATGTTTACCAAGACCTTGTCCTGTGTAACCCATTCTTTTCATGATTTTCAATGCTGTATTGTCTTCACAGCAAACCTCATCTTTTGAAGATTCTAACATTTTATCACATTTAGCCACATTTGCATATTCATCCACATGTGCATCGAAACATTTTCTATCATCAGTATTTTCAATAGAAACAAAATTTTCAAATGAAATACATAAATCTGTTGTATCACATGAGACATCACATACAGAAAGTTTTGTTTCCATAGATTTATTACATGCTCTTAGTCTATCATTTTCTTCTTTCAATTCTGTGATTTCCTTCAATAGTAAACAATTTTTTTCTTCTACCCTTTTCAAGAGTTTTTCCAAATCTTCATTCTTTTCCTCTATTTCATCAAACAACTTCATTTTCTGTTCAAACTCCTCATTTCTCCTCTTAATCTCTTCAAAGGACTTTAGCCTATCTTCTAGCTCTTCATTTCTAGCTTTAACCCTTCTCATTTCTTTCTCAATATCATCATTTTCTTCTAACAATAAATAGTTTTCTTTCTTCATCTCTTTTATCTTTTCAAAATAACACATATTATTTCTTTTAGCAGTACCCAGTTCATCTCTAAGAGAAATTAACTCTTCCTCTAGAACATCTTTTGCAGATGAAAGATTTTCATTCTCTTTCTTGACTCTTTTCCCTACTTTCCCCATTTGTAAAGGAGATTTGAACTTACCTCTTTTGATCTCGTGACTGAAATTCAGCAGTTGGGTCTGCAACTTTTTGGTTATTCTGGAAATGAATATTCTGCACAATCTTTTTCTTTTTCAACAAAGCTTCTGCTTTTTAACAACTCTCAGCAACTATCTCCACAAATTGAAACACCTCCTTGTAACAACTTCTTCTTTCCTTGTAGACTTCTTCACAGCTTCTTTTCTTCTTGTGGGTTTTTTCCAAACTTCTCTTATGACAGTAATCTCTTCTCTCTGTTTTAAAATGCAGCACTTCTAGCTTTTGTCAACAATAAAATTTCAAGCATTCTTCTCAGGCTTTAAACACACCTAAATCTCCCTCTCAGCTAAACTAACTTCAACCTTTTCTAATATCTTCCTCTCTAGGAATGGATTCTTACTCAAATGACAACTATTTCTAACACAAACAACTTTCCATACAGACAAAGCACTTGCGGCTTCTTTAACTTCTTTTCCTTTTTAACCTTCTTCACAAATTTCTAACCCAGATAAATAAACTTCTCATATTGTAGGAATACAATTCCTAGACACTCTAAGGCTCTCTCAAACTTAGACAGTCACTGTTTCATTCAAATTTACCACAGATCTCTACTCCCAGTCAACCTGACCAACCTAGGCTCTGATACCACTTTGTGGGGAAAGATAGACAACTTAAACTAACAACACAGGAGAGAGGAGTCATGCAAGACATACAGACAAACAAAAATACTTAAATTATGAAACTTAAACACATATACACCAACCCAAAAATTTATTTTCATTCATTTCAGAAATACATTTCTACAGAGCTTCGACTCTTCACATTTCCATCTTCAGATATCATCTATTTTTCACTCTCTGCTCTTGGGAGCATTTTTCTCTATCTGTCTATTTCTTTTTCTTCATTATCCTCCTCTCCGTTCTCAGCAATCTTCTTCACTAACTGTCGACAACTCCTTCTCTGTCTCTCTTTATCTGTCTCTGTTCAGACTTCACTCTTTTTCTCACTCTTTCTCTCTGTGTCTATCTCTTCTCTTCTCTGTCTATGACAACCAACAAACTTTATTCATTGCAAGAATAATCATAATTAAATTTTTGCCATCAAAGTCATCTTAAAGACTGTCCCATCGAATTCAAAGTATGTCCTTTTGAGTTGAATATCCGCCAGCATGTACTCCACACAAAACACCGCTAGAGACATTGAAACCGTGCTAACGCGAGTGATAGATGATGAGGCCGTGGGGACACGGTGAGGCAGCACAACAAGAGGGAACTGCACTACCACCGATAAAGGAAGACAGTGTAGAGATTACGCGGTGAGGAGAGTGAAGAAGCTGCATTACCGTGGAGTAAGAAAACCAACCTGGAGGTGCCGCGGTGGACATTGCACAACTGCGGGGTGGATGAAGACTAACCATGGGCACACGGTAACCACCAGGCACCGACAGAATCCGACACCGCGCAACCGCCAGGGATGATCAGCCAGACCGCGGGATACCGAAAGCAACAGACGGAAGGTTAACCGCACTACCGCGGTGAGGAAGTAGGAAGGTTGTGGTAACACGGGAGACACAGAACAGAGCCACCGTGAGATTGCTAGCAGAGAAGGATCAGCCCACGGGGTGGCGGTGAAGCAGAGAGTGAAGGCCGATCCGCGATGTTGCGAGCAAAACAGAAGAGAGGCGTGGTGAAGTGGTGAACGACCCAAACATGAGGGAAGGAAAGTCAATGCAGAGAAAACGATGAAGTTGGAATTATTTCCAACATAAGAAATCATAAATTTCTATCTATTATTTTTGAGATGGTCAAACAATTTCTTTTCTGATTTAAAATTATTCTTTCCATTGCTATCATCTATGTGAGATATTGTTTGTTCCTATTAGCGGTGGGCTACTTTATAATCTAATGTTAAAATTTGAATGATCTTTAATAAGTGCCGCAAGGTTTACTTCAGCGATATGCTATTCCTTAATCAGCTAATAAAAGAACTATAATAGTAGAAAATTTATAACAGAGACATAAGAAGATAAATCTTCATTTTTAGCTGCTCAGAAAAAGTGTTCAACACATAATAATATTTTGTATTATTTTTAAATGAACTGGTTACAGAGGCAAAATAAATTTAATAGAATCATCAGCTTCTAAAGTTTATTCTCTTTCATGTGACAGTTAAGAAACTGTTCAAGCAATTACATACTAAATTTAACTTTCATTCAAACATGCTTCTATGGATCTATGAAGCTATTTAAAATCAAATTCAATGAAATTTTTTCATGTTAATGAAGTAACATGCAACATTGAATTGCATGATAGTGACACAACATGTATTATTTATCAATATACTCATTCTTGATGCTGAGTGGACTTATAATATGGTTTTGGAGTGTCAAAAGTTGAACCTTTGCAATCGCCTTAGTAAAGATATCTACAAGATGTTCATGAGTTTTTATGTACCTTAAGACCACTTCTTTAATCTAAAGAAATATTTAATGAAATTGTATTTAAAATCAAAATGCTTTGTTCTACTATGATGGATAGGATTCTTGGCCAGCTTGATTGCAATCATGTTATCACAAAAAATCACTAAACGCTTAATTTGTTTCTCTCTAATTTCTTCTAGAAATTTTCTAAGCCATAATTTTTGTTCTATGGAAGTGACTGGGCGACTATATTTTGGTTCTTTGAGCTCACTGTAACCAAACTTGAACTAAGAGAGAAATAATTACTAGATGGAGACTTTCGGTCATCCAAAATACCTCCCCAATTAGAATCAATAAATCCCACAAGTTCAAACCTTTTAGAAGTTGAACCACCAAAAACATACATTAGGGAAAGAGGATTCCCCAATAGGCTCCTAGGGTTTTCCACCTAGAAGCTAGTGAGAAATGGTTTCTCTTTCATGCTAATGTGCTCTTGGTGAGTTCATTCAAGATTAAGGGTTTTGAAATGGGTGTGATGTGTGTGTCTAAATGGAAGGATCTAACTACAATAAACTAAAAATAAAAGCTAACTAGTAATATAAATCTAGAAAATGAACTAAGTTGGAAAACACATTGTGATATGCAAACAAACTAAGAAATGTAAGCAAGCTATAACAAAAACTTATGAAATTAAATTTGTGCACCTAAAAAATTGTAGAGGCTAGAATGAGGACTGGAAATATTATTGGTATTGGAATTTTGGCCTATTGGGACATTTACGCCTTTCCGGGTGACCTAGTCCCAGATCTGGAAAACTTCACCAAAGTCTGTTTCGACCAAATGGATATCCAAATCTATAAAAACTTCCAATTTTTTTTTTCAATGGGACTAGGTTTCCATTGTTGGTGACTTAGTCCTCCTCTGAATCTCTGAAAAATCTGGAAGTGGAAGTGGAAGCCCTCGATCTACACTTCAGTTCCTGATAGGTGTTTGGTTCAGATTCTGCAGAAAATGGGCTGAAAGAGGTCTCCAAGCTTCAACTAGGGCTTTGTTGACTTGAATGAATTTGATGAGTTGACAACACCTTGTTAGCACCTTTCTTCTTGACAAACCTGCATACAAAAACTTGCAAAACACACATGCAAAGAGGAGAAAAGGGTTAGGGTTAGAGAATAGGGGTTTTCCTTAGTCAAACCCCATTTTGGTAATCAAACCCCAAATGATGAAATGGAATAGGAAAGGAAAGATGATTGAATAACATGTAAATGTAAAAACTCACCAAGTCATTGTTGGAGAAATCTGAAGATATGTAAGAACCAACTCCAATGGATGATGCTTGAAATGCTTAGTGCTTGAATGCTTGCTTGAGAAAATTGAGTGCTTGAGTGCTTGTGAAGATGAAAATGATGTTGGGGGGGTGAAATGAGGATGAAAACCCTTATTTATACATGCTATACCCTAATTTCTCAAAAATAACACATGATAGGCCGACCTTAGGGTTTTGGAGGCAAATTCTCGTTATAATTTTGTGTTAATTTTGAATTTTATGCCAAAAGGGACTAGGTCGCCCAAGGTGGCTACTTAGTCCACTTGGATAAATTCAAGTGGTGGTCGAGAATTAAGTGGTGTTTAATGATGTTTATCGGGCTTGTCTCCCAAAACACACTTAAGTTGAGCCTAAAAGTACATTAAGGGACCAATTTAACATAAGGAAGGGTGAATTTGTTGATTACAAGCCTAGGAAAGTGTGAAAATGTATTACAACACCTTACAACACTTTGGCACAAGGCTTGGAAAGGGGTAAAAATGGGTTGTTTAAGTGAATTGTGTTGAAAGGGTCTTAGAAAAGTGGGAAGATGTGTTACAACACTTCACAACACCTTTATACAACATCGCTAGTTTATTGTTGATTTGCAAGCATTCAAGGTCTAATGTGAATGTGTTGACCACTTACAACATCATATCAAAGCAAAACAAGGCCAAAATCCAAGGGAAAAGGCCTAAATGAGTGAAAAAGTGTCAAGGCTACACTTTTTGGTGACACTTTAGTGAGAGGATGAACTTGCTTCAAACTCACACTAAAGTAGCCAAGTCATACATATCTAGAGGGATCCAATGTATTCATGCTAGTAAGATGAGATGAAATCAATCGAGAGGGATGGTCAAGCCCCCTAGGATCAAGATCCCATGGAAAACCAAACATAAGCACAAAAGATCACATAAGAAGTGATGTGAAAGAGTGAAGAGAGAGGGAAAGTTGGATCAAGCTTCAACCGTTTGTCCAACTAGTTGTGGATCAGATCTAGGCTGTTTTTTATGAAAGGAAAGTGTACTCACTCTGGGGTGATGAGACTTTCGGTTGTCCGCTAGGTGATAAGGCCCAAAAGGGTGAGGAACATACACTCGGTTGGTATGCACTCACACACACACAAAGGTGGCTATGGGGAAAGTTGTGCTACTAGTTAGGCTTCCCACTCAACCATACCAAAGTTATACCTCTTGATAACTTTGATAAGGCGCTACAAAATACAAGGGTTCACGGTTTATGAGACAAGCAAAGCCTCAGATGCTTAGAACTCATGAACAAGTGCAAGATGGCACCACAAACATGCAAGTTGTGTTATGCAAGGTGGCCATGTATGTAAGAATGCAAGAATGCAATATGCAAAAGGTAATAGGGTAAAATGCAAAAAGGGATGTTCAAAGGAGTCTTGCTTAGTTCATGCGAGATATTTCACTTAGGGAACATTGTGTCTAATGTCTCCAAGAGAGTACCAATCGAAGAATAGAAAATTTGCAACTTAGGGGATGTAGTGTGTCACATGAGGCCACTAAGAGGAATGCAATATGCTAAGATAGATCACACATATGAAGGAAATTATGCCCAATGTCATCCAAAAAGTGAGAAATACATTGTATAAAGTAATAAGGCCACACTTAAGAACCAAGAAAAATAAAAATACGAAAGGAAATAGTGCTAGTGTATGCCCCCACTTTAAGGAATTGTGAAACACCATACTATGAGCAATTAATTTAAAGTAGACAAGTGAAAAATGCAAAGAAGAAAGAGGACATGAGAGCCAACTTGGAAAGCCCTATGCAAAGTGATATGTTTCTAAGCGAGGCTGCATCATGGAAAGGATAGTATGTCACATGTGAGTTAAATTAAGACATGCAGTCTACATCCCAAGCTTGGTCTTGTATGTTCAAGGGAGGTTAACGTCTAGTCAAATGAGGCAACGATAAATGACATACAAGGACAATGCTAACGAACCCCTTGCCCGCACTTAGTGTAGGACAAAGGTGAGCTGAATAGGATGAAGGTATGTATCAGTGAGAGGAATTAGGTGCCCCCATAGAAGGGAGAGCACCAAGCTCCATGAGATGTTTGAAGTTTATTATGTGAAGAAAATGGAGAGAAGGGAGGTAACCCTAAATTTTTCTTGAAAGAGTATGGTATGTCAGTTTGCATCATGTGTTCATTGCATCCATGTGTAGGAGGGAGATGGTAGCCGATACCATAACGATCTTCCAAGTTAAATGAAGGGTTGGGTGCTTTTGAGAAGGAATGGTTTTTGTACAAGAACACAAATCCTTTTTAGTGTTATGTGTTGTTCCTTCATGAGGGATGGGAGTTATATAGCCTCCATCACCACCATGGGGTAATGTTGTTGATGCATAACCAAGTTGAGCATATAAAACATAGGGTTGTTTTGGTTTAGGTTATAAGATTTCACACTCTCCTTTAAAGGGAGGCGTAAGACCCCAATCGTTACTAGAACTTGTATCTGAAAATTAATTGTTTGTATATGAATCTTTAGACTAAGAGGGTGAGATTTGGGAAATTTTATTGAAAGGAGGTGTAGAATCTAATGACCCCCAATTATCATGAAAGAGTTTTTTTGTAGGTGAAGGATTAACATCAACTTTTCTAGGTTCAAGTTTTGATCTAGGAATGAAATGATTAGGGGAGTTGTAAATTTTGTGATTAGTTGATTCATAGCTTTGTTCATCTACGTCGACCGTGTATATCTTGTTATTGTACTCAAATTTTATTGTATAGTGATGGGTAGATGGGAATCCTTTCATAGCATTAATCCATGGTCTTCCTAGGAGAAGATTGTATGGAAGGGGTCCTTGCATGATATGGATAGAGGTAGGAAACACTACAGGTCCGACCTTGATATGTAATGTGATCATCCCTAGTGGTTGCCTATTAACATTGTCAAAGACATGAATACAAAAATCATTAAGTTGAATGAGATTTTTGTCCATGCCAAGTTTGTTGAGGAGGTCCATGCTATAAAAATCAATTTACGCTCCATTTTCTATGAGAGTATTCTTGACTAAAGTCTCATTAATGATCACCTTTATCATCAAGGGATCATTATTATTTTGAATCTCAAGTGAGGGTAATTCATGTTTAGGGAATGTGATTTTGGATTGGGTTACTTGCATGGGATGAGAGGAGGGTGTGACAATATTTGATTTTATGTAAGAGTCTTTTTAAGGTCCTCAACACTAGGGACTCTAAGTTGAGAAAGTGGTAATGGCGTAGGATTGATGTGTGATCCCTTATATGTTTGAGTCACTAAGTTACAACTTAGCGGCTACAAAAAAATGTTATGATTTGATTGCATCACAGATTTCAAGATATCTCTTAGTTTTTTGTGTAGTTCACTAGTGGGAGGGGACTTAAGAAGCTCACCAATTAAAGGAGATCCCACTTGTGTTGTCATAACCTCAAGAATCTTGTCTTTATGTATATGATTTGTTAGTGAAGGGGATTCTAAGGTCACTTGATTATCTGAACCTAGGGAAGGTTTAGTGTTGGAAGGATAAGTGTCAAGGTTGACATGTTCTTGCACCATGATATTCTCCCTAGGAGGAGAGTTTTCAGGAGAACTACAAATTGAATGTTCTTCACATTTGAAGGTTGGTTCTTCTAAAAGGACTAGATTGTAAGTAGGGTAATGATCAATGGTGGAATTGTACTATTTAATAAGGGGTTCCTTAGGAGAAGGCGAACAACTAAGAGACTCATGAATTTCATTGATTTTATGTTCTAACGACAAAGTATCTTCTTCACAACTAGGAGAGATACTAGGAGAAGGAAAATGTTATTGTCATGATCCCTTATGGTTGTGTTTTCTTGTTTGTTGAGAGAGGTAAGAGGAGAGAAACAACTATAATTCTCATAACGCTCAATGGTTGGTTGTTCAAACACCAAAATTCTTCTTCACCCATATGAGAGATATTAGGAGAAGAACTAATAAGATCATTAGGAATGTCCAAGGTTGTATTCTCTATCACTAAAACACTCTCATAGGGAGAAGTAAGGGAAGCTTTATTAGCATATCTAGATATGTACGATACTAGAATTGTTTGAATTTTTTTGAAAAATACATGTAACCATTTCATACAATGTTTCAACAATATGATCAATGTATATGCACATATACAAAACATTATTATCAAATTACGCTAAGTGTTAAGAATGTAAACAATGTATATGAAAGAATGAAAAATAATTTTAAAAAACTTATGCAAAGTTTTATGAAGAGAAAAATTGTGTAAGAAAAATTGAAAAGTACTTTTATCAGAGTTATGCACAATTTCAGAAATGTAAGCATTTTGCAGATCTAATGATGAAGGTATATCAAAAATGACCACCCTAAATTGATAATTTTGAGTTAGAAGCATAAAACCTATGTTCTTAGAACTTTCTAGACTTATAGTATATGATACTAGGAGTCTAAGAAATCACATAAATGAGGTTTCTAATGCTATAACATGTAGTTAAAAATGTGAACTAGGACTAAGTCACCTAGAATGGTGAATTAGTCCCAATAGGGATTTTTTTCAAAGTTTTTGATTTTTTTGGTTGGTTTTGATGTGTTTTAGGCTATATGATGCAATATTAAGATGAAAATGCATAATTTTAGAAATTTTCAATGAAAATATATGCGAAAATGCAAGCTAACATGAAATTTTCACTAATGCACTTTGAAGAACCCTAGAATGCAAACAATGCAAAACCTTAATGCAATGCACACCTTTCCTAGGATGCAAAAACATAAGGTGAGAAGTGTTCTAAGGATGGGTTCACCAAAATGAACCACCAAAAACATATATTAGGGAAAGAGGATTCCCCAATAGACTCCTAGGTTTTTCCACCTAGAAGCTAGTGAGAAATGGACTCTCTTTCGTGCTAATGTGTTCTTGGCGAGTTCATTCAAGATGAGGGGTCACTCCAAACCCCGCTGATGTATGGGGGAATAATTTGGATGACAAGGATCCCCCAGGCTCTACTGGCACTGCTCTGGCCACTTAATGTTTTTATTTTCTACTCTTAGACTTTTGGGCTAGGCCCATGTGATTTTGGCTTTTCTGGGCTCTGTCCATGTGACTTTCGGGGTGTGCCTTCTTACCACCCGCCCCTTTTTTTTGTGATTTTGTAATTTTATCTTTATATTAATAAAGATATTTGCCTATTCATCAAAAAAAATAATGATGAGGGGTTTTGAAATGGGTGTGATGTGTGTGTCTAAATGGAAGGATCTAAGTGCAACAAACTAAAAACATACGATAACTAGTAATGTAAATCTAGAAAATGAACTAAGCTAGAAAACACATTGTGATATGGAAATGAACTAAGAAATGTAAACAAGTTGTAGCAAAAAATTATGAAATTAAAGGTGTGCACCTGGAAACTTGTAGAGGCTGGAATGAGGATTAGAAATGTTGTTGGTTCTAGAGTTTTGGCCTACTGGGACATTTACGTCATTTTGGGCAACCTAGTCCTAGATCTAGAAAACTTCACTAGAGCCCATTTCGGCCAAATGGGTATCCAAATCTACAAAAAATTTCAGAAAACAAGTTCACTGGGACTAGGTCACCATTTTTGGTGACTTATTCCTCCTTAGAATCTTTGAAAATCAAGAAGTGGAAGTGGAAGCCCTCGGTCTGCACTTTAGTTCCTGACAAGTGTTTGGTTCAGATTCTGTAGAAAATGGGCTGAAAGAGGTCTCCAAGCTTCAAATAGGGATTTGTTTACTTGAATGAAGTTGATGAGTTGACAACACCTTGTTAGCACCTTTCTCCTTGACAAACTTGCATAGAAAAACCTACAAAACACACATGCAAAGAGGAGAAAAGGGTTAGGGTTAGAGAATAGAGGTTTGCCTTAGTCAAACCCCATTTTGGTAATGAAACCCCAAATGATGAAATGAAATAGGAAAGGAAAGATGAATGAATTATATGTATATTTAAACACTCACCATGTCCTTGTTAGAGAAATATGAAGATATACAAGAACCAAATCCAATGGATGATGCTTGGAATGCTTAGTGCTTGAATGCTTGCTTGAGAAAATTGAGTGCTTGAGTGCTTGTGAAGATGAAATTGATGTTAGGGTGGTGAAATGAGGATGAAAACCCTTATTTATACATGCTATACCCTAATTTCCCCAAAATAACACATGATAGGCTGACCTTAGGGTTTTGGAGGTGAATTCCCGTTAGAATTTTGTCTTAATTTTGAATTTTATGCCAAAAGGGACTAGGTCACCCAAGGTGGCGACCTAGTCCACTTGGAAAAATTCAAGTGGTGGTTGGGAATTAAGTGGTGTTTAATGATGTTTATCTGGCTTATCTCCTGAAACACACTTAAGTCATGCCTAAAAGTACATTAAGGGACCAATTTAACATAAGAAAGGGTGAATTGTTGATGAAAAGCATAGGAAAGTGTGAAAATGTATTACAACATCTTACAACACTTTGGCACAAGGCTTGGAAAGGGGTAAAAAGGGGTTTTTTAGCTGAATTATGTTGAAAGGGTCTTAGAAAAGTGGGAAGATGTGTTACAACACTTCACAACACCTTTTTAAAACATCGTGAGTTTATGGTTGATTTGCAAGTGTTCAAGGTCTAATGTGAATGTGTTGACCGCATTACATCAGATCAAAGCAAAACAAGGCCAAAATCCAAGGGAAAAGGGCCAAATAAGTGAAAAAGTGTCAAGGCTACTCATTTTGGTGACACATAAGTGTAATAATGAATACTAAAATTTATAGTACCTTTCACATGCCTCAATATTCTTTTGGCTACCTTCATATGAATTTTAGATGGCTAAGTCATATACCTTGAAACAAGAGAAATTGAATAAGTAATATCTAATCTTGTGTGGGTTAGAAACATCAAATTTCCAATAATATTTTTGTAATTTGTCTCATAAATTGTTTCAATATCATCATCTCTACACAAAAAAACTCCATGAGTAGTTAGAGTGGAGGTTGTTTTACAATCAATCATATCAAATTTCTTTATTATGTCTTTTGCATGCTTTTTTGACAAACAAATATTTCATCATCAATTTGATAAATCTCCACTCATAGAAAGTATATCATGAAATCTAAATATTTCATTTCAAATTCACTCATCATAGGAAATTTGAATTCATCATTCATCTTAGAACTACTACCCATATACAATAAATATTCAACATACAAACATAGAATAAGAATTTCAAATTACCTTCTTGTTTTTAGTAAAGGTAGGTTCACTCTACTCTTGAACCCATTCTATTGAAAATATCCATCAATCCTAGAATACTATGCTCTTAGTGCTTGCTTGAAGCTATATGAAACCTTCTTCAACTTGTAGGCTCATTATTTTTGTTGCATTTCAAAACCTTATGGTTGTTCTACATAGACTTCTTGTTCTAAGCACCCATTCAAGAAGGTACTTTTCATATCTCTATGTTATGAATGCTCCATTTATTTTGAGATTTTAGTGAAAACTTTATTCTAATAGTCTCTTGTCTTTGTACTAGTACAAATGTATCTTCATAATCTATCCCATACCTCTATTTGAAGCCTTTAGCAACTAACCTTACCTTGTGTCTTTCAACACTCTTATCATTATTGTACTTAGTCTTGTAGACCCATTTAGTACCAATATTGTTCTTGTCATATGGAATCTCAACAAGATCTCAAGTATCATTCTTATGAATATAATCTATCTCTTCTTGCATTACTTAAATCACCCAAACCTCATTAATGCATGTATATTAAAAACACGATGATTCAAATTCAGCCAAACATTAAATGGTCCATAGCACCAAAAGAGAATCTTCATGCCTGCCAATGAACACTTGTCGAAAGGTTGATAGAATAATACCATGATCTTGAAAACTATAGGGGAAATCTTGTCGGGCATCAGGAATTAGGTATACCTCATACTGCACAACATTTATTGGGCATTAACATTGGGCCTAACACTTGATAAAAGAAGGGAAGGAATGCCAAAATATTTGAAGTTTGGAGAGGAGATCGAAAGACAGTTGAAGAAAGATAAATATTAGGAGTTGAGAGTCAGAGAGAAGGATTACACCTTATTGTAAAATGTGATAAGGAATAGGAAGGTGCACCCAAAATTCAAAGGTAAAACATCAGAGGTTGGAGGTTGGGCTGAAAAAATTATGTCTTATTGTAAAGATAAGACAAAATTTAGATGGAAAACCTGATCACCAAAAGTATCGAGGATCGGGGATCAGGAGAAAGGCTTAAAATTAAGAGGAAAAGATGGTAAGATTTATGGAAGAAGGCCAATCCTAGAATGTTTCATTGGGACTTCAGTAATCAGGGGGGAATAATGGCTTGTGAAAGGGAAGTGATAGGGAAGGCATACAAGTATGTAGATATGTGAAAGCTTGAAGTTCCAAAACTTCGACACTTAGCCAATTTAGGGATTTTTTCAAGGTATAATTCATGCAAGATGACCCATATGGGATCTCTCAAATTGGTTTTTATTGATGGGTCATATAAGGTGGCATGAAATGTCAACATGCACAACTATAACCACCCTATTTATTTGATTCTTATTATATATTATACATTGCTGATTTTCAAACACCACATTATAATTCTTCTCAAAATTTTCTAAAACTCAATAAATTATGCTTTCATACATGGAGTGTAATAAACACATTTAGAACTTTTGGTACCTTAGTTAGCATGTAATTCCTTATATCCTTTTACAACAACCTCCAAGGTCTTCCCATCACCAAGCTTGATCCTTGATTTAAAACTTTTCAGGCATTGGGAATCGGGTATACCTCACACTGTATAACACTTATTGGGCATTAGATGTTAGGACTAACACTTGCTAAAAGAAGGGAAGGAAGAATGCCAAAATATTTTAGGTTGGAGAGGAGATCAAAAGATTATTGAAGAAAGAGAAATATTGGGAGTTGGGAGTCAAAGGGAAGGATTACGCCTTATTGCAAAATGTTATAAGGAATAGGAGGGTGGACCTGACGTTCAAAGGTAAAACATAAGAGGTTGGAGGTTGGGCCAAAAAGTTTATGTATTATTGTAAAGATAAGACACAAGTTAGATGGAAAATCCGATCAAAAAAAGTATCGAGGATCAAGGATCAAGAGGAAGGCTTAATATTAAGATGAAAATATGGTAAGATTTAAGGAAGAAGGCCAATCCTAGAAGTTTGAAAATTTTCCTTAGTAAAAATTTGAAGGATTTAATTGGGACTTGAATAATTAGTGGGGAATAATGGCTTGTGAAAGGGAAGTGATAGGGAAGGAATATACGTATGTAGATATGTGAAAGCCTGAAAGCCCAAAACTTCGACACTTAGCCAATTTAGGTATTTTTTAAAGGTATAACTCATGCAAGATGGCCCATATGGGATCTCTCATATTAGTTTTTATTGATGAGTCATACAAGGTGGCATGAAATATCAACATGCACAACTATAACCACCCTATTTCTTTGATTCCTATTATGTATTATACATTTATGATTTTCAAATACCACATTGTAATTCTTCTCATGATTTTCTAAAACTCAATAAATTATGCTTTCATACATGGAGTGTAATATATGAATTTAACACTTTTGGTACCTTATTTAGTGTTTACTTCCTTAGTTCCTTTTTCAACAACCTCCAAGGTTTTCCCATCACCAAGCTTGATCCTTGATGTAAAAATTTTCGGGCATCAGGAATAGGGTATACTTCACACAAAATAACACTTATTGAGCATTAGACGTTGGGCCTAACACTTGCTAAAATAAGGGAATATAAATTGCCAAAATATTTGAAGGTTGGAGAGGAGATCGAAAAACTATTGAAGAAAGAGAAATATTGGGAGTCGAGAGTTGGAGAGAAGGATTACGTCTTATTGCAAAAAGTGATAAGGAATAGGAGGGTGGACCTGAAGTTCAAAGGTAAAAAGTCAGAGGTTAGAGGTTGGGCTAGAAAACTTATTTCTTATTGTAAAGATAAGATAAAATTTAAATGGAAAACCCGATCAACAAAAGTATCAAGGATCGGGGATCAGGAGGAAGGCTTAACATTAAGATGAAAAGATGGTAAGATTTAAGGAAGAAGGCCAATCCCAAAAGTTTGAAAATTATCCTTAGTCAAAATTTCAAGGATTTCATTGGTACTTCAGTAATTAGGGGGGAATAATGGCTTGTGAAAGGGAAGTGATAGGGAAGGCATATGAGTATGCAGATATGTGAAATCCTGAAAGTCCAAAACTTTGACACAACCAATTTAGGGATTTTCTCAAGGTATAATTCATGCAAGATGACCCATATGGGATCTATTAGATTTTTTATATTGATGGGTCATATAAGGTGGCATGAAATGTAAACATGCACAACTATAACCACCCTATTTCTTTGATTCTTATTATATATTGTACATTGCTGATTTTCAAATGTACAACATTATAATTCTTCTCAAAATTTTCTAAAACTCAATAAATTATGCTTTCATACATGGAGTGTAATAAATAAATTTAACACTTTTGGTACCTTCTTTAGTATGTACTTCTTTAGCTCCTTTTGCAACAACCTTCAAGGTTTTCCCATCACCAAGCTTGATCCTTGATTTAAAACTTTCATCTATTATATAAAAAGCTCCTTATTTCCTAAAATATACTTAGAACACCCTAAATCTAAATACCAAACATATGTAGTGTCACTTTCATCTTTTCCAAAAGATAAAAAATAAATTATTTCGAGAAATATCACAACCCTCTTGAGCATAATTATGTTGGTGTATATTTTTATTTTTCTAGTGGGATAATTAATTTTTCTTTAGTCATAGGCTTTTTCTATACTTTTATTAAGCTTGCTTAGGATAATAAAGTGATTTTATTATTTTATAACTAGGAGATAAGGTGATGTGGTATCCCTTTCCTTAAAGGGTGGGGCTTTGCCACTTTTGGTGGTTATCGATGGTCAATTCCTATTGGTTGATTTTCCACCTCCATCCACTCTTTAGTTCTACATAAAATCACAACCTAGCTTGTATTTTCATCTTGAAATCTCTTAATGAAATTATGTCATATTGACATGTTGCATATCTCTTAGAGTTATTGATTTCCATTATTTATATTTTTCTAGTTTATGTAGCTTTGAATTTATTTATTCAATCTATTTAAAATTTCTAACATGGTATCAAAAATTTGGTTTTGAGAAATTTAAGTTCATATATTCCTAATTGAGAGTTTGAGTTTTTTATGTGAGATCTTGAAAAGTTGAGTACGCTTCACTCTTGCATCATATGATGACTTAGAGAATTAAAAAAACTTGATAGAAATGCCAGATTTGGGGTTTTATTTTTGTGAATTTTTATTACAAGTTCATTTTGGAGCATGTTGGTGCAAATATAAGCTCACTATTGAGTTTAGAATGTCCAAGAAAGTCAAATCTAGATTTTGTTTCTCTCAATTTGGTCATTGTTTGATATAGTTACAAAGTGAGGTTTGAAGCTGAGATATGGTGATTTTTTTACTGGAGCATTTTAGGTCCAAACAAATCTTTCCATTTTATTTTCTACATTTTTTTTGCCTTCAATTTTTTTTGGTTAAGATAGATTTCATTTCTACGTGATTTCAATTCCAACACCTTCGTCAAACACTAGCTAAATGATTACGTGATCTGGGTTTTGTTACTTTCTGTTGTAAAATGTTATTTTTGCAGATTATTATTGCTACAGATTGTTATAGTTTATGACATGGTTCCTATCACTTCTACTCCCATCACTGATTGTTAACAGTTCCTATCACGCTTCTATCACAGAATAGAGTAGAATAAAAATATAAGTTTAAAATATAGTTTTATCATAGGTGCTCCTTTGTGTGTTTTAGTTGCACTCATCCCTCCTCAATTCACTGCTTTCCTTCCTTCAGGTATACTGCTGCAACACTTCTCACAAGCTTCGAACCCCGGGTTGACACTCTTAGACCAAGCTGAAATCCTTCTTTATTATTTACCCAAGTTTTGGCCTATCAGAAATCTCAAATAACAATCAAATTAAGAAGACTTGGGTTGAATAGAATAAGAATGAGACTATAAATTAAACCTACTAAAAATGAAGAAATTACTAAGTGGTTTAATAGATGTGATGAAGCATATGGAACATTGTGTGTGTTTATTTCTTGTGATTTACTCTTCCATATTGAATCCTTGAATACTCCAAATGAAATATGGAAAATTTACTAGAAACTCTATTTGGTACTCAAGATTCTATGAGGGGTCATATGTTAGAAAAATAACTAATTAGTCTAATTCCAGACAACTTCAACACAATTCAAGATTTCTTCACAAAAATGAAATCACTAAGGCTACAATTAAAACAATGCAGGATTGAAAAGAAAGATGAAAAATTGATTCTAAGTATTCTCACTAAGCTAAGTTTTGAATATTCATATTTTCTACCTTCTATGCTACTAAGGATGCACTTAGGTCTCAATTCAACATGACATCATTGGATGGTTTTGGTACTTCTCTCACATAGAAGAAAGATAAGCTAATGTAGATGGGCACTCTAAAGTATTCTAAGTCACATGCATTTGCTTCCAACCATGACACAAAAAAATAGCAAGGAAAAAGTAGTAACAAGGAGAAGTAAGAAAAGAATAACAAAGAGAAGGATGAGAAAATAGCTTATCCAAAAGCAACTAATGAGACCTCATTTTCACATGACAATAAGTCTAAGAAAGAGAAGGTCAAATGTGCCTATTTTAAAATACCTCAAGGTCATGATGAAACATATCTATTTACTAACTAATACTCTATAGAATGGTGGATCTTCTATATCCACCTGATCGTTGTTGAAATCCATTTGAGTATTGCAAGGATCACCCTCCTAGGTTTTGTAGAGCTTGAAGTGTAGAGGAGATAAATACACAAACCATCTCCTATTTGTTGGCCAATCCCTTGCAACTTTCAAACATCATGAAGTGGCTATCTTGTAGAATTTTATAAGATACTTGTTGGGAAAATTAAGTAACCAACAACTTATACCCAAACTTTGTCATGAAATGCATATATGCAAATGTATAGACAAGGTTCTATTTTATCAAATAAAACTTTTCTCATTAGACACAACTGCTATTAACCATCAATACATATGGGCATAATTTCAAGCCTTACGAGTAGCTAGGGAAGAGCAAGTCGCGAACTTCCTCTATACTAAAATCTTGCTTAGATTTGGAGCCCCTCGAACTATCGTTACTGACCAGGGACCCTAAGTTATGTCTAAAGTGCTCTTAGAATTCACAAACCATTTTCAAGTAAGCCATAGAAAGTCATCACCTTACCACACTCAAGAAAATGGCCAGGTGGAGGTAACTATTAGAGAACTTGAAAATATTTTAACAAAAATAGTTTCTTCATGAAGAAAAGATTGGGCCAGGAAACTCCCTGAAGCTGTATGGGCGTACAACACAACCTAGAAATCCATGACTGGATTCAACCCTTATGAGCTCATTTTTGGAAAGAAACCTCTTCTTCCCATTGAGTTTGAACTACAAACTCTAAGAATAGCTATGGAACTAGGTCTGGATTCAAGACGAGCCCAAGTTGAACGAGTTTTGCAACTAAGTGAATTGGATGAGCTTCGCCTAGATGCTGTCCATCAAACTGAACTAATTCAACATCAACAAAAAGTGTGGCACGACAAGCATATTAAGGAGAGGAAGTTTCATAATGGAGACTAGGCCTTGCTATTTGATTCGAGGTACAAATATCATAGAGGAAAGCTCAGGACTCATTAGTTGCGAGCTTATGAGATTTCTAAAGTCTTTTCAAATGGAATTGTTTGGTTGAAACCAATTGATGGTGACAAACGAACCCTCTTGGTTAATGGTCATTGCTTGCGTGTCTACCATAAGCCGGTCAATAGGGAAGAATTCTCAAGAATGGTGGAAATGTAGGGTGAAGTCCAATGTGTTGACTCTGCCAAGGAAGAGTCTATTTGGTAAAAATGTTGCTTAAAATTTTAAAAAAAATAAAAAAAAAAAAAAAATATATATATATATATATATAAAATTTTGAAAATGTGTAATAAAAAGACATGTATGCCAAGATATTTTCATTAATTTTTCTTCTTTTGGACTTAGCTAATTTTTTATCCATTTTGCAGGACTTCTTAAAAAAAGAGGAAAATAACTTCCGGAGCACCCTCCAAAGATGCTCTGGAACGTTATGATCCTGATGCTCGAAGCTCCGAAACTTGTTATGACAAAAAGGCATTATTGCACTAAGGTTCAAAGCTCATGAAGTTCAAAATTCTTAAGTCTTATCGCCCCACCTTCATCCCGTTGCTGCTCCGAATGCATCTTTCAGTGATGCTCTGGAACCTTCATTCCATTGCTGCTCTGATTGCATCTTCCAGTGATGCTCCGGAACCTTCATTTCATTCCTTCTCCAGCTGCATCTTTCAGTGATGCTTTGAAACATTCATTTCATCACCATCTAGGTTGTGTCCTTCATGAATGCTCCGGAATTTGTCTACCTTCTCCATCATGAATACAAACCTCTTGCGTGCTCTAGAACTTATGCACTAGTTTTGAGTGCGACATCAATTGCATACTTCAAAACTTGTTCATTCATATTCCGCCACCTTTTTCATAAATTCCAAATTTCATGATACTTCCATCATTATATCTTGTACACTTGTATTCCTATTTTGTTTTTACCATAAATAAAGCCACCAAGTCCCATAGTCTTCATTAATAGCTCCATCATCCATAAAATTCCATATTCACACCATAATAAATTCGTCGTCACTTCAGCCAATACCTTCACGTCATCCTGTCAAATCTGTAAGGTACGAGATCTTCGAACAATCATAGAATGCAAGTAAGTACTAATTTTTGCTTTAAGTAGGTAGTTATTTTCAAATAAAGAATAATTAATTGGCGCAAACTTCACTCCCAATTTAGTAAATGGTGCCACTCGGCGATCAACTACTTGTACGAAAAGCCTTTCGCATGCCTTCATGCAGTTCTAAAAATAATTGCTTGGTAAGCTGCAAACATGAAAAATAAGTTATTTCAGAGGCAATATTTTCAAAAATGCTGTGTGAAAGCTTTGGGCAGTGATAGAAATCTTTTATAGAGAGGGAAAATATGAAAATGGGGAGTGGTAAAAAGAAGTCAGAGCCAAATTCAACCGACAAAATATTGGGATTAAGCAATATCTCTAGACTGTTCGAAGAGGCAGGATGGTTGGATTTTATTAGAAAATTTGAAGGATATGATGAAAAGCTGGTGAGATCGTTTGTTGAAAACTACTCAAATGGAGAAGTGATACTTCATGTGAAGAATTTCAAGGTAAGTTCGAAAATCATTTCTCATTTTTCTGGGTTAGAAAATTCAAGTATTAAGATAAAATAAACCTCTCAGATAACATACCATAAATTATCTGAATTATTTGTTAGAGAGGGAGACCCTCACCCCATGGTAGTAATTAGCACTAGAGGGCAGAATAAAGGGTTCCAGAGGACCTCGATACTAGAGCCTTGGGGTACTACCGTTGCTTGGATCATTAAATATTTTACTTGTGAAGGTCAACTAGCTGTTGTAGTAGGACCTGCTTTCCGAATGTTGATACATTTGCGTCACAGGAAAGAGAACCCCGCTCTTAGGGTAAATTTGCCTAAATTTTTATATGAATCTCTAAAAACTTCTATAGAAAGATATAAAATAGGGGTAGGGCCATTGAAACACCATGGTTTAATTAAGTTAATTTGTAAATACCATTTCCGCAAGAAATCAGAGGGAAAATGGGAAATTTTTTTAAAGAAAATTGAGAAATCTTCAATCAGAAAAACAATAGAACCAGGGGAATTGTCTCACCGAATTGTTTCACCATCCAAAGCAATTTCCCCTAAGGGATTTCTAGTTTCGGAAGCTCCTAATTCCACAACCCTTGGTGAGGAAATGCCAAACTTTGTAAGTAATGAATTCAAAACCTTTGGTTTGATAGAACAAGTTGAGCTTTTATTATTCTGATTTGAGTAACCTTAGAAAGAAGAGAAAAGGGAAAAATAGGACACCTGTCACCTTCCAAGGTCTTCCTCCACTAAGAAGAAGTAAACGCTTAGCCTCTAAATTCTCCAAAACCCCAATGCAGGGTATGGAGGGAAGTTCCAAAAAGAAAAATTCTAAGTGACCATCTGAGCCTATTGAGATTTCAGAGCCTACCAATGAAGAGGAAATACCTCTAGAAAAAGAAGATTCAGTTGAAGAGATTGCTTCCCACTTTGCATATGTGGAGGAGGTCTTCACTGAAGAAATTCAGGGAAGAGAACAGGAAGGAGATGATGGTATTCCAAGTAATTTTTCCCCTATTGTTAATAGAATTATTGAGATAGTTGAAACAAAAGATGACACTGTAGAAATAGAGAAATATAAAATAGAAATTGATAATGTAAAGAACCAATTGTACATGAGTAATGAATACGTTGAATTGTAGAAAGAAGAATTGATGGTGCATATAGCTGTAATAAGTAAAAGGGATCAAGAAATAAAGGGTTTGAAACTACAATTATAGGAAAAAGACATAATTATTTATAAGTTGAAATAACAAATGCAAGAGTTGAGTCAAGAGCATACAACTTATAAAGTTGACATTGCAGGAAAGAATACAGAAATTGAAAAGATTAAGAAAAAATTTGTGCTAATGCTCTCAACCTTTGAAGAAGAACAAAAACTGAAGAATTGAATGCTTCCATCAACAGAGTTGTAGAGCTCGAACAAGACTTGGCAGAATGCACTGGGAAACCAAAGATGGAATCCAAAGAAATCCAAACTGAGCCAGTTATAACCAATTGGTTCCAAGTTCGCATTCCCCCATTGTTAATGAAATTGATGGAACACTGTTATTTCTTAAGAAACGTTCAAACTGAGAATTACAAGATGAAGAAAGAACTGGTACTCCTGAAGGAGTCATTTCACAGGGCATACAAAGGAAAATAGGATGCATGTGAACTTATTGACTGTCTATTAAATTGTAGAAGGCTATCTAGATTGTACTCCATGTTTTTAACAAATAATGGATAAGATGGAAATTGTTTAGAATCTATAATGATCAACCTTACAAGCCCAATGATAAAGAATTTGTTAAGATATTTGTAGAGTCAACCCTTGTGGATGAAGATCTGATTTGTGAATTCTTCCTACATGATTTATTATTAGAAAATAATACCGATTTCTTTATCAACCTATTTGTTGGAGAAGTAGAGTTAAGAGCCTTGTTGTCTACCATGAGAAACAAGATTCATTGGTAGGAGCGTACAAAAGAGTTTGCACAGGTATAAAAGACAGTGGTTCTTCAAATAAGGTCCCAAAATTCTAGGCCTGGTGGTTTCAAAGACACATTTTTGTCTCTCCTTGTTAATGAAAAGATGAAAGAAAAGTATGATGACAGCCTCAAGAAGTGTTACAATAATTTTATGAATCATGGGCATAAATTGATTGGGAAAGCATGACACACTTCTGAAGAGAGGTTCACTCCATTACCTGCTTCCCTCAAGAAAAGAGAAGTCATTTCCCCTCTTAATCTCAGGTGGTCTTTTAGAAGAGCTGATGCTTTAGTTAAAATCCTAAGAACCCTTAAAACAAACTGGATGGGAATGAAATACAAGCCTCCCTTGCTACTTAATCCACCTCCTGCTTTCAATGTCTCAACTGATCATAATGAAAAAAATTTTAATGAATGGAGGGAGAGTGTGATATTTCATAGAAGGTTCATCTATGACCCCAAATATTTTGATGCAACAATAAGAGAGGTACACGATCTCAATGCCCTATATGAGGAGTGGAATAAAACTCAGGGTTATAACTATGGAGCAGGAGGACTTGCCAAGAATTAGGCGGGGGAGGAAATGACGAGGTAAAAATAACCTCATCATAATAAAATTTGAAAAGCTTATTCTTACAAGCTTAATCCTAAGTCAGTGCCAATTTATTAAACATTAGGAGAAATAATTGCTTATTTTAAAGGAAAATTATGCAAACTTTCTTTCTTATGATCAATTGAGGAAATTTTCCATTGCAGGTTTAATGGGTTGACTTGAGTGTTTTTGTATGGAATAATTGGTCATCTAGCAGCTGTTACAAATGTTGAACCAACATGTGCCTTAAGTGTGGTAAAGGATAGATGCTGTGAACCTGCACCTAAATATCAGGAGGATGAACCGAAGATTTAGTTTCTGTTTCTTTAATTTCTGTTATCAAAAACTTCATGGCTCGTCTCGAGCCTTCTATATGTTTATGAGCTTTAAAGACATGGAAGTTAGTTTTAAGTTGTTGAAGACTTTTTCAATGGCTATCCAATGCCATCTAGAATCTAGGATTTAGTTATAAGTCATCTATAAAAATGTAACTTCAAAAGATATATAGGGAGACTGAATGATAACGTTATGTTGCTTATATGATTTATGAGTACTGATAAATAAAAGAACTTTCTTCTGTTACTTTCTAAGTTGTTGAGCTATGAATGATGATGACTGTTTGTAATGGAAAGACTCTAGAATCTGTAGTGTATATGATTTGAGAATGAAGTGTTAACCCTCGAGCTGGCCACTCGAGGGAAGTTAGCTTAAATAGATAAGTATTTTACTGTTATGTTATTTTCTTTGTTAAAATAGATTACTGTTCAGTAGGAAGTAACTAAGTTTCTTGAAGAGTCGAGTCTGTAGTTTTGGAGGACCATTGTTTTAGTTAGTGTGATTTACTTTTCGTAGTTAGAATATTTTACTGTTTAAAAAGATGTTTCATAGTTTGTTCACTTATTTCTCTACTTCTGTAGTATATTAGTTGTTCAGTTTGCTTGTTTCCATGCTTTCTAGTTTAGTCGTGATACTTTCTAAATTAGTTATCTTATGCTTTCTACCTTAGTATTTTCAGCTTTCTTAGAATAGATTGTTTTCCAGCTAAAAAGTTAAATAGCCTTAGATTAAAATTAATTTCAATAGTTTAAAGAAAAACTGAAAATATAAAATGAGTTATCTGAATCAGCTTCTTTTGCAAACTACCTTGGACACTGCCCAGTGGACTAATTGACAATTCTATATTTTAAAGTAGTAGGACCTAACGATAGCCTATCACTATGTAGTTATATTCTTGATATGCAATGATGATGCTGAGAATGGTTATCATTTTGACAAGGTGTTGTTTAGGTTGATTCTTCAAGGTTACAAGTAAGGCATACTTAGTTTATTATTATAAGGTTTTGTCTTTAAATGATATGTTAGTGCATTACTAATCTCATTCTATTGCACTACTATATTGTGTTAAGGCAGTCATGATATTTATACTTGATTTGTATAATTATGTTTACATCTGGCTCCTTGAGATGACTTTTGGTTAATTTTGGCTACCTCGACATCTTGACATCTTAATGTTACATTGAATGTACTTGAAGTATTTTAGATTGATCAGTGTATTTATTTCTTTCTAAAAGGGTCCTAAAGCCTCCTTGTACATTCAGATGCAGAGATATTATCTTAAAGAAGTTGATGTTCACATGTCTTTGTGGCATTGTTAATACATTTTTAAATTGAGCAATGATATTTGTTTTGGTATTAGCAATCTCCTTGTAAAGAAGTGATCAAGCACTAAGTGGTTATTCACATTACCTTGTCAATACTTATTTGGATCGAGCAATGATTGTTACACACATTTCATTGTGGCATTGTCAATACATACTTTCAAGGCTTTACTAAGGTTATCAACATCTTATATGGTTTATAGTTTATAAGATTATGGCATTGATAGCAATCACTTTGTAAAGTGATAAAGGTATCAGGAAACATTGTTATCAACTTATTTAATTGGAATTTTGTCGATGCTAAGTTTAATCACATTAAACATATGATATTGGGCTCTTTATCATTGTAGTGGTCGACATATTTTTGACTTTGGTGCTGCTATGATTATTGGTATTTTAGTTGTCAGCACTTTTGTCATAATTATTATTTTCTATCTTGGCAGTAGTGGTTGAGATGTATTCGGATCTCAAATGATTATTTTTATTTGAAAAGTCTTCAAAAAGACTAGAAGTGCTATTTGGTACATAAATTTCATCGTTCTTTGAGTAGGGTTTGGAACCCTAGCCACCATGGATATTTTTATCTGCAGATCTTGAGTTCTTTCCCAGTCGACACACTAAGAGAATATATGATAGTGATATTGTGTAAGCTAGCAGTGAGGATGGTCTGGTATATTGGCACTTTGGTTAAATGATTGAGTGTTGACTGTGAGCTAATGAAAAGCTTGACTATGGAAGTTAGATAGAGAAGATTTGATGTCGTCTTCCAGCTGGATAGTCATGGAACTTCTTGATAGGTCTTTATGGTTTTTATTCATTTTTCTTCCACCATGATAAGGTAATGCAAATCTGTGTGGATTTGAGTAAAATCTTTGTTTTGGAATATGTTTTGTTAACTCTTGTTGATTATGGTTTCAAAACCCATTAGGGTTTCTGGGTATCTTTTCTCGGACCGTTATAACATAATATACTCTATTTTGTTATGGGATTGATGTATTTGCTTAAACTTGTTAAAATCTCTTTACCCAAGTTGATTTATAGCTACACAAACTACTTTCAGAGGTTATTTTGTAGTGTCTTTAGAAGATGGATTTCTGGCATTTCTCGGTGTATCTGCAAGAAAAATATATGAGAATTTAGGCTTAATCTTGACAGATATAAGACATTGTATTGCTTTGAAAATATTTTTGATTCTTAGATTATTGTATAAGAGAAGATGTTTTTATTTTCATACAACATTCTTCAATGTGCTCATTGAAAAAATTCATGGTCTACTATTGAGATTCTAGGACTGCATTTGCACTTCTAGGGTTTTAATAGTACATTGTAATTGATTATTAATTGGATTTTGTGAAGTTGGTGCTCCTGTAACTTTGTAGTTGGTGATTTTGTATCTTGTGAAGTTGGTGCTTCTAAAATTTATGGAGTTGGTTCTCCTGAACTATGGAGGAGTTGGTGCTTTTAAACTATGAAGAGTTGGTGCTCTAAGTGAATAAAGAGATAGATTTTTCAAGTGGTTTTTATTCCCCAAGAGGGTCTTCCACTCAGGACAAAATGTTTTACTATGTGATGATTTTGTGAGTGATTGTCCTTATTAGTTTGAACATAGTTGAATGACTATTTCTTCATTTTTGCAAATGTTTATATCAAAATGTCATGCACAAATGTTATGTTATTGTTGCGAACTCTGATACAAGAGAAAGTATATAAAAGTATTCACCTGGTTCATTCTATGCCTCAATTCATGTCAATTTTTTATTCATATTCCTAATTCATGATTAATGCACAAGTCAAGTTTGCTTCACAAACTGTCATTTGTCCTCTTGGTTCAAAATAAAACTTAAATTCTTGTTTTTGAAAAAGTTTGTGACTTTTATAAATCACTGATTCACCCCCCCCTCTTAGTGATTTCAGTCTTCCAAAACATTTTCTCGAGCAATTTTTTTTGATTTGGGGTAGAATTTTGTGCTCTTTGTAGTGGTATAATCAAAATTTGATTTTCCAAAAAATACAAATTCTCATAGGTGTTGCTGAGCCATTCTCATTTTTAGAACTCCCAAGGCTCCGTTATTGCTCCTACAGTAACATTTTTGGGTGAATAATTTTTGGAAGTGCTTTTTTTTCATGTATTTTTTAGTGATGTCATCAAATTGATCCCATCTATGTAAAAAAAATTCTTTTAGCTTGTGGCCAAATTTGGCAATTTGTATGCACTAATATCAAGTCCACTTCGCTGTTTTTGGCAAGTTGCACCTATAATTACACTAAGTATAAAGTTACAAATCATATATTTCTTGGGGGTTTCTTTATTGAGTGATTTGGGTGGGTAATCTTGCAGTGGTTGATTGCTTTCTTTTGCTTGATTTGTGTTCTTGCAATGAGGAAATCTCAAATTGAACTCCTAACTCCATATAATTATGCTGCATGGAGAAAATCAATATGGAAATATCTCATGATGAAAGGTCTAATAAGCTATCTAAAATAATATAAAATTTAATTTTCTTTTGTATGGTTTAGGACATAGAGAAAACCCACTTTATAATCATTTCATTGAAGGGAAACCCTAGAGATCTCAATCTAAAGTATGCAAAGGAGAAAGAGATCTTGCAATAGGGCTATCCTAGGGTTTGATTATAAAATAATGAGGAGTTCACCACCAAGCTAGGGCTTGGAAAGACTAATGAAATGAAAACTAAAATGCTTAAATCTAATGTGATGTAATCTTTTACTAATTGGCCTAAAAATGCATGTAAAACAAAACAAAAAGCTATAATATGAAATGTGTGCACCTAGAAATCTGAAGAGGACTGAATGAAGCTATGAAATGATAAAAACACTAATTTTAAATAATTCTAGGACTCATACACCAATCTAGGTGATTTTGTCCTAGATCTGGGTTTCTGTGTAGAAACTAAAATATGGCAAATGGGTGTCTAAAACTGCAAAAACCTAGAAAATGACCTATACTAGGACTCATAGGCCAAAACTAGCATATCCATCCAGTTAGGGTTTTTTGAAACTTCAAAGTCTGAATCTACTCCTCAATATTTTCTCCATTCTTTCCAATTAATTTTCAGATCCGAAATCTTGATTTTAAACTTGTAGAAGTCTTCCAAGTATCTCCAATGTGAGGTGACAACTTTGATAACTTTAAACACATTGAAAAATTTCTCTCCAAAATTTCTCTTCAATGTATCTTCAACCTAAAATTGTAAATAAAACACCAAAGAGAGGGGAAAATGTTGTTTTGTTAGTGGAAAGGGGCTTGCCTTGGTCAAACCCCATTTTGGTAATCAAACCTTGAAATGCAATGAAATAGGAATGGAGGATAATGAATGAACAAAATAAGATGTTGAAAATCACCAAAATCTGGCAATAAAGTGCTTCAAACATGTATGAAGTGGCTCCAATAGATTTAGATCTTGACTCTTTCTTGAATAGGATAGATCTTGATTTGAAAGCTAGCTTGAATTATAAAACCCTACATCACAATTGTTAGCTCAAAAACAAACATGATGCATGCTAACTTTAACATGATGCTTGATACTTGAATAATGCTCTTAAACACTTGATAAGCTGCCCTTGAGTGCTCTTGTAAACACTAAAATTCTCTTGTGAAATCAAACTTTCTATGTGCATGAATAATTGAATGCTTGGTGGTGAAATGAGTGAAAAAAACTTGTATTTATAATTAATTATGATAAAATTCTTGAAATTACAACACTAGAAGCTAAAATCAGATCTAGGAGGATAAAATCCAACCAATAATTTGAATTAATTTTAATTTTGGGCCACATGGGACTCATACACCCAAGTTGGTGTATGAGTCCCATTAGGCATAAATTATGGAACAATTTTAAAAAATGCTTAGAAAGGTGTGAAATCTAGATTGGGACCCAAAACCCTAGGTGGGACCCACACACCCAAGGTGGCGTATGAGTCCCAGACCATTAAATATGGGCCACACAACCTAAAAATGCATGAATTATGATTGGATGTTGATTTATGATAGGATTATCCTCGGAAAGATGCATTAAATGAGGCTCTTGGATGTAAAATAAGACCAATTAAAGCATAAAAAGCCCAATTATTTAATAAAACCCTAGAAAAGTGTGAAAATGTGTTATAACACTTTACAACACTCCAAATAAGGCACAAATAAGCTTATTTGGTTCATAATGGCCCAAGACCTAATGTGAATATGTTAGACATATTACAACACTAAATCAAGGTCATGTTAAGGAGTACTTTTTCCGTCATTACATCTAGTCCCCACTTAAGTGAGAGGAGTAACTTGCTTCCAACTCACACTGAATTAGACCAACGCACACCAAGAGGGGTCCAAATGTACCAATTATAGTAAGATAGCACAACCATGGTCAAGAGGGTTGCGTAAGCCCCTAGGACCAAAATCCTATGGTAAACCAACATAGGCACAAAAGAACACACATGAAAATAATATAAAGAGCAATAACAAGGTACAAGCATACATTTCCAAAGAAAAATGAAAAGAAAAATAAAATAAAAGAGGGGTGGATCAAACTTCAACTGTTTTTCCATCATGATTTGGATTAGATCTAGGCTATTTGTCCAAAAAAATGCATGCTCACTCTGAGGCAACAAAACTCTAGATTGTCTTCTATGAGTAATCCAAGAAGGTGAGACACATACACACATGACTAGTATGTGCTCACACAAACACATGAGTGGCCATGGGAAAGTCATGCCTCAGATTGACTTCTTGTCAAACCATACCAAAGTTATACCTCCTCATAACCTTGATAACATGCTACACAACAATGAACTTTGAGCTTCATGAGGAAAGAAAAGCTTCGTATGCTTGATACTCATGAACAAACAAGATGGCTCCATAGGCATGAAAAGTGTGTTGTGCAAGGTGGCCATATGATTGAAATTGAAAATGCAACAATAAGGAAAATTCAAAGGATTCTTGCTTAATTCATATGAGGTCTTAACTTAGGGAACATTGTGCCTAATGTCTCAAAGAGAGGACCAATCAAAGAATAGAAGATTCACAACTTAGGGGATGCAGTGTGTCACATCAAGGCACTAAGAGGGATATAATATGCTAAGAGAGATCATTCTCTTGAGGGAAATCATACCCAATTTCAACCATAAAGTGAAAGATGTATTACATGAAGCAAGAAGGCTACACCATGAACCATAAGAGATGCAAAAGAATAACGCCAATGTACACCTCCACTTTAAAGAAATTGCTAAAAACCATGCTATGAGCAATTAATTTAAAGTAGCAAATGATAAATGCTAATCAAGAAAGAAGACATGAGAGCTAACTTGGAAAACCCTATGCCAAGTCATATGTTTCCAAATAAAGCTACATCATGGATAAGGAAAGAGAGGGGTTGCCCCAAAATGAAACTCCAAACATACATAAGGGATATATAGATTTGGGGTTAGTACATGTTCTTTCTATAATGTTTTGAGAGAGATTGGAACTGTCATCAGTCCTTGAATACTCATAGAATTGGAAGAATGACATAAAGAGAGAAAATAAAGAAAAATCCTTTTAGGTCAACATGGAAGAGACATGAATGTCTCAATTCCTTGTGTCATCCCCAAAAGGAAAATACAAGACAAAAGATAAAGAAAAGATTTTGGGTCAACATGGAAGAGACCTGAATATCTCGATGCCTTGCATCATCCCCAAAAGGAAAACACAAGAAAAATGAAAAAGATAAAGGGAAAAGATGAAAGAGTGATGTCATAGAGAAGAATGTAGGTATAGATAGAGGAATGCCAAAAAAAGAGAGAGAACATCAAACAAAATGTTACAGGGGATCACTTTTACACACATGCAACCACACAAAGAAACATGAAAAAGAAACTAAAGAAAAAGGCTAGTAAGGCACATGCGAGTCAACCTAAAACATGTCATCTACATCCCAATCATGTTCATTGTATGCCGAAGGTGGAAAACTAGCAAAAGGGAAAACAACAAGTGCCAAACTGGGGTCATTACTAGGTTCAACACTCTTCTTAGGAGAATTGTCATTTAACCTCATGGAAGAGGAAAACAATGTGTTTAATTAATTATGCACCTCCTCATCAATTTTAGTAATCTCCTCATCATCATCTAAATTAATCACAATAGGAGGTCGAATGATAATGTCCAAAGAAGGGTTTAGCTTTTGTTGTGGTTGTGCTATAGGATATTTTTGTTTCAGCGAAGGGGGAGACTCTTCATGCATTGCTTCAGTCAAGTTTGGATCCTAATTTTCTTTATTTATTTCTTTATTTAACCTTCAAGCAAGGGCACAAAATCTTTGCCTACGCTCTCTAGCACCTCTATTTATTTTAGTTCAATTTTCAAGCTGCGTCTGTGTAGGAGCAGGTTGATCAACCATAGGTTTATTTTCTTCCCTGAGGGGAAGAACAAAAGGAACCACATGAAGTTGCTCAACCACTTTCTTTTTTCCTTTTTAAACTTGTTTTATTCTAAGAAGCATGATGGGGTTATTTTTGTTATCTCTTGGTATTTTGTAGGAAGTAGGTGAAGGTTCTTTCTTAGGTGGGTCTTGGCTATTTGGAATTTCTTTAAGTTCAATAATTACAGGTTTCATCAAGAATGGTAAGCTCAGTGGTAGGTGGAGGCTTGTTTCAGAGGGATAATTCTGCTATTTTCTTTGCCTTGAGCTTTTGGTAGGATTTGAAAAAGAAGTCTTCTCATGGTTTGATAGGTTCTATAGGCTTAGGCCAAAAGAAATCGAAGGAAAAGTTTCCATAGGAAGATACAGTGTTAAAGCCACAATGATGAACGGTGAAAATTTCATTGTTAAAGGGAAAATTTATGCATTTATGTACAATCAAAGGGACTGCATTCATGGAGTGAAGCAATGGATAGCCTAGCTTCACACGAAATTGGTCTGACTATGAGATGATGGAGAATGAGATATCTAATATTTTCAGTCCTATTTGTTAAGGAAGAGTGATTGATCCCATCATAGGGAAAGAGAAACCATTATGCATATTGATCCATTCTTTTGGTTTATCATATATATCTTGATAGAGTTCATGCAAAAGTAAGAATTATTCAGTGATTGCATTCTCTCCACAAACGCGATCTAATAATATCCCATTACTGGGCTTGTCATAGATTCAACCAACTATGTAAAGAGGACCATCAGGTGCATGTTTAAGTATATATTGTGAGGAGAAAGCAATCTCAAGAGGATTTTTAGTTTGGACCTTATGAGGAATGACGTCTATCAATCCTACCATATCATCCATAGGATCATGTTGAACAATATCATTGTTATCATCATCCGTATCAATATTCATCACATCATTCTTTTTAGTTTCACTAGCTTTGACAAATGAAAAGAATTTGAATCCTCTCTATCTAAAGGGAAATCATCTAAGAAGGAGAAGCCTACATGTGCATATTTCAAGAAATTATTGCATGCTGAACATCAATGTTATTCAAAACAAATTGATGAGTTGAAGCATATTCTTAAGAAGCATCAAATCAAAGAGTCTTCATCTTCTTCTTCAAAAAAGACCAATAGACATAAGGGGTAAGAACTTGTTGCAATTGTAGATTCTAAGTTAGAGGTGGATACTTGATTCAGGAACCTCACATCACATGGCTTCATTAGAGAGTATTGTTTTTTCATTTGAGAATTTTTCATCACCACACATCCTAATGGAAAACAAAACATATAAGCATGTTTGTGGGAAGGGATCCATTGAAATGGATGACAAAGAATTCAATGATATTCTTTGTGTGCCTTCATTATTAAACAATATCATTTCTATCTTTCAGATCACACATGGTGGAGTAGGTAAGAGTGTTGAGTTCACACCAGATTCCGTCATAATCTGAGATTTGCATAGAAGAGATATAATTGTAGTTGGGGAGGTTGATCACCAATCTCAAGTCTACACCTTCTCAAAATTTTCTCTTAATGATTTAGTGGATGTTCACATTGAGGCATCTTGTGTGGAAATTTTTAAGGAGATTCATATGTTCATTTGAATCTTGGTATTGTTTCATCCACTCAGGATCTAATGACAGGTGTTGATATTCCATCTCCTTCATCTACTATTTTACTTAAGGATGCTTGTGATGCTACTTTGGATGAGTACTTGACAAAAATTTCTGGTTTGTTTTGTGAGTCCCACATTTTAGATTTGAAAGGCATCAATGATTACATTCATCTTTTCTTTGATGGAGATGATCCTTCTTTAGTTGTTGCAAGGGAACACTCTAACCCTCTTGTTCATTCACTAGATGATCATCCTTTGTTGTTTGACGTGAGTGTGGATTCTATTTGAGAAAATTTGTAGGAGGCTTATTTGTCTTCAAAGGAGGTATATTTATCTTTGGATTGTGTTCTATAATGATTTCTAGGAGATTCTAGATTGTCTTCTTTAGCAGTGTGGCCTAGAACACCTATTTGGAGTGTGTCACCTTTTAGCATCGATATGGAGAAACTTGAGCATTCTTCAAAGACATCATCCATCATCCTTCTTCCCACAACTTGGTTTTGTTTCTTCCAAATGGGAGGAACATTGTTCGACACCATTGGATCATCTTCAACATTCAATGTCAAGCTTCTACCATCATTGCAGGAGACTCAAGATTGAAGGGGGGTCTACATGGTCTCTCTTCTTCTTCTTTCTTATTGGGGAGGATTTTTCCTTGCATGGGGTTTTGTATTTTTCATTCTTCCGTGAGAGAATTTTTATTTCATCTCTCTTTTGGGGATGAGTTTTGTCCCATTGGGTTTTCTCCTTTTGTCTATTTGTGAGAGATTGCATTTGAATTATACATGGGTACCTAACATAACCTCGTAGCCATGACCCAACTTTGGGTCATTTGCATAATAATAAGCTACTCCCTAAGTTGCACTTAAGGGGGGCTGTCGGTGTAAATAAAGTATTGTAGCTAGTTAATTCATTACTAGGGGACCTAGGGGACTTATTTACATGTTAAGTTTACATAGGTCTTAGGAGGGAATCTTTATAGAAGGTGTTAGTTGTCAATATATCTTATCTTATCTTTTGAGTTTTAACAAATGTGTCCTAGGTAGTTATGATATGTTGTCACATGACATAGGATTAAGACACTTGTCATAATACCGTTTAATCCTATGTCTCACCTTGGCTATTTAACCAAGTGGTCTCATAACAATTTTCATATTATAATATTGAATTTTGGGATATTAATTCCATTGGAATCTTGAGCATTGCATATTGATCTCTCTTGTACTTTCATGAAGTGCCTAGATCTTGGGTGGCTATAATCTCTAGTCAAATCTTGCATAGTGTAGAGTTATTCTATACCAACTCTTTTATCTTGTAATGATTCCATCGTATGTGGGATGGGGTGTTCTATTATCATGTCTAAGACATGTCGTTTCGTATGGAGATTAGCTTCTCCCCTTATGTTAAGCTATTAATGAATATTATTTTGAGGGCTTATTTTAATCTAATTTTATCTTTCATAAACATAGCCACTATTGTAACTTTGATAATAATTTTATAGCTCTATATTGTTTGTCATATTTAATTTTGACTAAATTTTTTTAAGAATCATAAATGTTTCTTTTAGTCTTATATAAATTGATGCTATTTTCACATATCTTGAAACCCATTTTAATTTTTTCTTATAACCCTTAACACCATTTTAATTTGAGCTAGGGGTGAGAATATGTAATCATAATATAAAACATACAAGAGGAAAAATAATACAATAGATATTATTTATCTTGCCATAAAATAATTAAATAAATTATTCCCATTAACCCCTTTGATCAAAAGAAAAGAAAGGAAATGCAAAACCTAAAATAAAGGAAAACAAAGGAGAAGGGCATGTCTAAGGGTGATAGCTATGACCCAATTTAATGAAAATGAAGAGAGTTAATGGATTGGTCAAGCCCCATAGCATGGAACCAAGAGAGACCATTCTTCTCCATTTAAAACTCTACTAAATGTACTTACAACTAGATGTCGAATCCTTGAATGAGGAAATTTATTAGGTGCTAGAGGAGGAGAAAATAGGAAGATAAAACAATATTTTCTAGTATAAATACCATACTATTGGGAACCGAGGAAGAGAGAAATGAAGAAAATGGAGCTTCACATCTACTTGTAGATTGGAATTCATTATAGGTAGGTTGAGTTTGGATGCCCAATTATAGGTTATTTTATTTCTCTCATCCCCATCTTGAAAATTCTAGGAATTTTTATTTAATTAGACTAGAATTGCATGCACATAAGCATAGGGATAAGTATCTACTATAGGGATATTTTAAAGCAAGCCTAGGAAAGAAAGAAGAACATAGAATAATTATTAGAATGGATAAGACACAACAATAAAAATGATTGAAAGATCAGAGATGTGATAGAAGAAACGAAAGCTAGTAGGATGATGATATAAATAAAAATCAAGATTGTAGGGAGGACTAAAATATAAAAATGTATGATAATAAAGGAGTATAGTATGTTGACAAGGAAAGTATTTTTGGTGGATAGATCATATTAAAATTCCAACAAAGAAGTAATGTAGACGAATAATAAATATAATTAATCCTTCGAGGGGTTTTTAGATGTAAATGATATCTTTTAAGAAGAGTGATAAAATCCATAAAAACCTAACTTCCCTAAGGAAGAAATGTATGAGAAGGAATTTATGTTTAGCATCCAAAATCTTATGGAATGTTTCTTCTTCAATCAAGTGGGTAATCATTCACTTCCAAATATAGACATTGTACATGGATTAAAATTAATTGATGAATAATTAAAAATATAGGTTTATTCCTAAAGGTTTATTTCTAACCAAATGCATGAATAGATACAAAAATAAATAAATAATGGAAGCCAATCTAGGGTGTTTTGGTTTAATGAGATTATATTTGAAATATTAGAAGAAAAACTTTGATCTAATGACACATAATTCCTAATTCTCTGATGTGGATCTACCTTTACAATTTCTCTTATAATACTAAGACCTAGAGATCATAGGAAATATATTAACATTGATTATCACCTTTATCAAGTTTAATGACAATACAGAGGAAGTTAAAGAAAGAAAATTTATGCAAGGATATACATATAGATAGACCTAGTGGGATCTATTTTAGGAGAAATTGAATCAACATCTATGTGAAGATAATGGATTCAAAGGGTGAAATTATAAGGGTCATTAGTGGATTTTGAAATTATAAGAAATTGGGACACTCAAATGAGTAATGCAAAAAAAAAATCAAATTGGATGTGTAGACATCCAAATTTGATCACTTCCATATGATCAAAATTGTCTAGTCTATTCATTTTTTTCATTAATAGTGATTAAATAATTTATTTAACCATTATTTCATTTTTTGCCTAAGGTTCTTAATGTATGTAATTGAATAATTAAATACTTTACCTTACACCCTTTCTTCTCTAAATTAAATAAATAGGACAATTTATTTAATTTAGTCACTTAACCTTTTTGATTAAAAATCAATTTTTAATTCCTCATTTTCTCTCTCCTTGTCACATTCTCCATAATCCTATTTTAATCCGGATTAAATTAATTAATCTATGATTAGGATGTGCACCACTTAACCAAGATTAATGTCACATCCTCTATAATCTCCCACTTGCTTCTAATCTCTCATTAATTATCCTAATCCTGTGTTTGCACAACCTTAATCAAGGTCATTAGACTAATTGGTACCTTGGTCAACTCTCCCCATCCCCCAAGGAATTTTTAATTCCTTTTTATTCACCCAAGGATCCTCTCTTCCCCATGTGATTTTTAATTCACATTTTATTCTTCCAAGGTTTACCCTATCCCCATGCAAATGTGACTTGTCATTTTACATGTGCCTAATGCTTCTAGAACCTTGGACTTGTCACATCTCTCACATGTGGCAAATCCCCACCTTTTTGGAAACCCTCTCTTATCCACTAGATTCTTCCAATAATTTTGAATTTTTAATTCACTTTTATTCCTCCAAGTAATCTTCTCATCCCCCAAGGTATCTACAAGTTACTTGTACTTCATCCACCTCATGTACTTCTCTTCCATCTCATTTCCACATCATTCCACCCTAAGACATCTCACATTCCACATATCAAGATGTGAGGGCTTGTGAGCCCTCAACTCACCATAGCCCTTCATCTTGATCTTGTTGGATCAATCTCAACCGTTGAATTCTCTAGAGAATTTCAATTATCTTATAAATACCCCCTCATTTCTCTCATTTTGAGGATCAAGTCTTTTTCTACCAAACTCTTGCCAATTTGTCATTTGCAGTATTTTAGCTTTTCCATAGTATTTCTCATCAATCCATCTTGCATCTTGCATCCACTTCACTCCATTTCCATCCAAGGAGCACACAAGACATCCAAATATCGAGGGCCAACCAAGGAAGAAGCAGCATGAAGGTATAACAATCAACAATCAATTTGTTTATCTTGCTTTCATATTATCTATTTCTTAGGCTAATCGTTGAGGTGCCCTTTTGTTATGTTAGTTCTTTCTTATTGCATCATTTTAGAATCTCACATTAAGAATTAACATTTTTAAAAGGATCACATTTCTGGCATGCTCGGTGGGACCCACAAACGAGTCCCTTCACTTCACATTTGTTGTTGTTTAAGTTATTTGCAGGTTCAGGTTGCAGAGGGGTGGATTTTCCCTGTAGAGGGGCGGAATTGCCCTCTCGGATGCTGCAGAGGGGCGGATATGCCCTCTTGTTCCAATGTTTCTGATAGTTTTTACTACAGAAGTGCAGATATGCCCCCACGATCTGACGTTTTTGACAGTTTTTACTGTAGAAGTGCAGATATGCCCCAGAATTTTGAAGTTTTTGCTAACTATTTTTTTTTGCAAAAGTGTGGATACACCCCTACATTTCGACGTTTTTGCTAACTGTTTTTCTGCAGAAGTGCGGATATGCCCTCGCAGTCCAACATTTTTGCTAACTATTTTTCTGCAGAAGTGCAGATATGCCCCCACAGTCCAACGTTTTTGCTAACGATTTTTCTGCAGAAGTGCGGATACGCCCCCACAATCCAACATTTTTTGCTGATAGTTTTTACTACAGAACTGTGGATATGCCCTCGCAGTCCAACATTTTTGCTAACTGCTTTTTTGCAGAAGTGTGGATATGCCCCCCCAGTCCAATGTTTTTGCTAACTATTCTTCTGCAGAAGTGTGGATACGCTCTCGCAATCCAACATTTTTTGCTAACAGTTTTTCTGCAGAAGTGCTGATACGCCCCTGCAGTCCAACTTTTTTGCTAACTATTTTTCTACAAAAGTGCGGATACGCCCCCACAATCCAATGTTTTTTGTTGACAATTTTTACTGCAGAAGTGCGGATACACCCCCGCAGTCCAACGTTTTTGCTAACTGTTTTCTATAGAAGTGCAGATACGCCCTCCTATTCCAACATTTTTCACAACTAACATTTGCTTGCAGGGCCTTTATTTCATTCAAATTTTAAAGTTCTCTTTGCTATTTTATCTATTCACCTAGCATAATTAGGGGGAAGTAATACTTCCTGTTTGCTGTGTGTTTTTTGTTGTGTTACCCTAAGGGGGCATTGGTTTGTTTTCACCTTCCCCTTTGCACTTTGTGTGGATCCAAGGGTGTAGTTGGAAACAATTAGTGTCTTCTTCTTAGAGGGACCTGCTTGGGGATTTCATCACCCCAAGGGATGATCCCAACCATGTGTACCGATGGGGTATACAAAGGGGGGAGAGCCAAAGCTGAACCCCAATCTAGTTGCATCATAATTGGTGAAGCGTCGAAGCTAGGGTGATACCTAGATAGACGTGAAGAGTTGGTCCGAGCCTTTCAGTATCTCGTTGGGCCTCCTAACTCACACTTGTGATGGACTAGTGTTCACGATTGTGCCTCACATACCAAGTGTATATCGAGGACTCCCTATAAACCTTGTTCATCCTAGAGTAAGACTTTTGCTGGCTATACCCCTTAATACTAATCATAGGATTGTGCTTGTTCAAAATATCTTTCTATGAGAAAAAAAACCAATAAATTTTGATAAGTTAGCTTCATTGAATCATTTCAAGTCCTTATCATAATCCCATCATCCAAACCACATCACTTTCCACTACAGAGGGGTGGATACGCCCCCCTGTTTCAACACTTTTTACTGCAGAAGTGCGGATACGCCCCCTGTTTCAGCACTTTTTACTCCAGAAGTGTGGATACACCCTCCTGTTTCAACACTTTTTACTGCAGAAGTGCGGATACGCCCCCTGTTTCAGCACTTTTTACTGCAAAAGTGCAGATACGCCCCCCTATTTCAACACTTTTTATTGCAGAAGTGCGGATATGCCCCCCTATTTCATCACTTTTTACTGCAAAAGTGCGGATACACCCCCTGAACAAACAATTTCATCCATTTGACCATTCTAAACCCCCATTGAACTCCCAAAGTCTCCACTTGACCATTTGATCATCCTAAACACTCATCTAACCAATCCAAACATCCATTTGACCATTCCAAACCTCCATTTAACCTTTCTAAAATGTCCATTTATCACATTCTCATTGATTATTCCACCATTTGGGATACCCATCTTACCATGTGACCTAAAAATTTGTACTTTCCAAAAGATCACTTCAACAACACATCTTCCATTTGCATTCATCATCATCTCTCAACACCAAATTCCTTAAACCTTGTTTTAGGAGTTATCTCCCAAATTGACCAAGGCATTAAGTTTGATCATTATCCTACATATAAATCCTTTTCTTCAACCTAATCAATTTTCTTCTATCTTGAGGTGGATTTGTGTTGTAAGTCAACGTCATTGGCCCAAATCAATCCCCTTCCATCTCAAGGCAGATTCGGTGACATGATCATTGATTTAGCTAGCTCAAATCGATCAACCAATGTCATAAGTCACTTAGGGTGATTTCCAAATCAGGTTTTAGGATCCCCTCCAGTCAAATCAATCCTCATCCAAATCATCCAATTGATACATCATCAATTGATCAAATCAAATCCAATCCTCATCCAATTGATAGATCATCAATTGATACAAACAATCTAATCCAATCTATCAAAATCCCATCATCCTAATCTGATCTTTTATTCAATCCCAATATGAGCTTTCATCCAATCCCCATATGAGCTTCCAACCCATCCTGGTTCTCTATCCATCATCTATTCTTTCCTACT
Source organism: Sequoiadendron giganteum (assembly GCA_007115665.2). Classification (NCBI taxonomy): domain Eukaryota; kingdom Viridiplantae; phylum Streptophyta; class Pinopsida; order Cupressales; family Cupressaceae; genus Sequoiadendron; species Sequoiadendron giganteum. The sequence goes on along the minus strand of CM021101.1, from coordinate 51,048,050 downwards.
AATTTGTATCCATCATGAATCTTTATCCTCCTCTCACACGCCCAATAATAGTAGTCAAGGGGAATCCTAATTGCGTTGTTGACGATAACAAAAATCTTGTTGATCATGAAGATTGTAATATAGATCCCTTTGACACTATCATTGCTAGCAAGCTCTCTCCAATCGCCTTCCAAAATCCCACTACTTCTTCGAACTATCCCACCATGCCTTCATCCGCATCTAATAACGGTTCTTATGTTACCCTTGACAAGGGATATCCAACATCCTCACCATTGACATATTCATCATGTCCTCCCTTTCAACCTCTATCCTATCCAACATCCACATGCTCTTATCCTTATCATCATGAACAATCCCAATACCTCTACCTTAATCCCACATCCCAATCTTCCCATCCTAATCCAACACCTACACCTTCCTATCACAATCCCCCATCCCAATATTCCTCCTATCCTAATCCACCATCTCAATCCTCTCATCCTAATCTACCATCCATATCCTTCTATGCCAACCCACCATACATGTCTTCCTATGGTGGTCCACCACCTCAATCTTCCTATTCTAATCCAACATCCACACCTTCCTATCACAATCCCCCATCCCAATACCCTTACATTAATTCCACATCTCCCCATTCTAATCCTTCATCTACATCTTCCTACTATCACTCACCATCCCAATCTTCCCAATCTAGTCCCACATCCACATTCTCCTACATCACTCCCCCTTTCACCGCATTATATCTTAATCCTCCATCTAAACATAACCCACCTAAACCACTCCTAGTCATCCATCTAGTCCCATCCACTCATCTAATCATAATCCTCCATCTCCTCATAGTTCTACATCTAATCCTCATCCACACATCCATTGATATAATCCTCCAATTCCTAATCCTAATCCTCCATCTCCTCCTAGTCCTACATACAATCCCATACCCACATCTAATCCTAATCCTCCATCTCCTAGTCCTACATCCAACCCCATCCCTTCATCTAATCCTAATCCTCCATCTCTTCCTAGTCTTACATCCAATCCCATACCCACATCTAATCCTAATCCTCCATCTCCTCCTAGTCCTACATCCAATCCCATCCCTTCATCTAATCCTAATCCTCCATCTCCTCCTAGTCCTCCATCCATTCCCATCTCCACATCTAATCCTTATCCACCAATCCCTAATCCTCCATCCATTCCAATCCCCAATCCTCAATCCATTCCCCTCCCCTCATCTAACTCTAATCCACCAATCCCTAATCCTCCATCCATCCTTGATCCCCCATCCAATCCCATCCACTCATCTAATCATAATCCTCCATCTCCTCCTAGTCCTCCATCCATTCCCATCCCTTCATCTAATCATAATCCTCCATCTCATCCTAGTCCTCCATCCAATCATATCCCCACATCTAATCCTAATCCACCAATCCCTAATCCTAATCCTCCATCCATTCCCATCACTCTACCTAATCCTACATCTCTTCCAAATGTCACCCAAGGACTCATGATAGAAGAGACACCATGCCCTCCCACTCTATCATGTACTATCACTAATGATGAGGCCCTCCCCCATCCTACACCATGCCCTCCCACTCTATCATGTATTGTCACTAGTGATGAGGCCCTCCTCCATCCTATACCTATCCCTCCCATCACCATTCCTAACATTGTCCAAACGGTTGAGCCGGTCAAACCCATCAAATCCATTAAATCCCCATCTTCTACTCCTAGATCCACCCAATCCATTGAAGACATCCAATCCCCTCCTCCTAGTCCTAATATTCACAAACTTCAATCCCATAACCTTCATGAATCCTCCATCCTCCTATCTCCCCCAATTAGGGCATCCCTCCAACACTCTTCCATCATCATACATCCCACACAAGATTATTCATGCCAAGAGCTTGATCCAAAGCATACAAGTATATCCCCTTCTCCAAATCAAGATCCTCCCATCCCATCCACTACATCCCAAGATCATAATCCCCCATCCATCCCATCTCATAATTCCTATCCTCAACCAAGTTATGATCCTATCCTCCCATCCACCCCATCTCAAGATCACACTAGCTCATCCACTTTATCGCATGATTCCCTTTGCATTCAAGATCCAATCACTCTATCTCATGAGCCCTCATCATCCACTACCAAAAATCTAGATCCTATCATCTTCCCTAATCCCTCTCTTGATCCCTTATCACTTATTCTTCTTGATGTTGCTATCCCCTCATCTCCATCGCATGATCCTTCATCACCATCTAGTCCTCCCATCCCAACGCCACTTTTGTATCACCTTGGTCACATTACACTTATCCATGGTGGCCTTCTTACAGAAGAAAAAAAACATGTATGCACCACCCTACCTCTTCCATCTACTAATGTGCTCGCATCATGCTTCCAAGAGAATAAGCATCCTACCATAAATCACATGCTAAAGAACATGAACTATCAAGGAAAAGGTTTAGGCCTTCATGAGCAAGGTACTTTAGAGCCCATCCAAGTCAAAGAACATCCAGGCACACATGGTCTTGGATATATCTCCCAAAACCCGCACTCTAAAGATGTTGGTACAACCTTTGTACATCCTAAATGATCCTCTTCTAAAGGCACAAGAGGTACTTTCCATCGTTCTACCAAGTCATTTGCCGCCATCCCCCCTCCTCCATCATACTACCTAAAAACAACCATCCATCTTCCTCCCTCATCCTCTCAATCCATTTTGGGTCCTTATGTCCCTCCATCCCTCATTGCTCATCCTTCATCACTATGGTTTCATCCCTCCATCCTCCATATACACAGTCTATTTTGGGTCCTTACATCCCAAAATCACCCCCTCCATCTTATCCTATTCATCCACCCCCTCTCCCTCGTACACAGCATAAAAATCCTACCTTCATAACTCCTAATCAGGATCAACAAAGGCACATACCTACACATTCTCCATCTACACATAATCCCATAACCCTACCTCCATCACTCCCCATCATCCATCTCCTCACATCTATCCCCTTGCTACTAAAAGCACTTTGGATGCCAAAGAAAAAATGTATAAATCCAAATGTCCACATGAATCTAAAGCTCCTCATGTCCCCTTCAAAAGACATGTTGAAGAAAAGAAAAATCAAGTCCAAAATCCAAATCAATCCAAAAGGCCACAAAGGCCCACCAAAGAAAAAATAAAAACCATGTGGATCCCAAAGAAAAAAGGTGCCATACCTTCAATTGAAAAGTCCATAATGACATCCAAAGTTGCTATTCCCCCACAAAATAATTCACCTCCTCCATCTCCTAAATCTATTTTGGGTCCCTACATCCCAAAAATCACTATCCCAACTCCTCCATTATCGCCACCCTCTCCATCCATTCCTCCACCTATATTTTCACATCCACCACATGTGCCAATGTTGGTCCTGAACACCTTCCCCTATCACACATCCACTCCATCATTCCATCCATACACTTTTCAACACCCCATCCACTATCCCCCTATCTCCCCCATCCAATCCCTTTGATTCATCCTCTTGCATAATCCATTTCTTCTACTAAGGTTGTACCAACATCCACTGGTCACTTTACACATGGGCTCTTATTACCTCATATGGAACTTGATGCTTGAGTCCTTCATCCATCTCCTTATCAACTATCCTCCAAATCTGCATATCCATATCCCTATCTTTATCCATCTTCATCCACATCCTAGTCCAAAAAATACAAACATCAAAATTTAAAAAATAGAAAAAATCAAAAAAATAAAATACAAAAAATAGTAAAGAGAAAATCATTCATCCAATGGTGAAAACTTGGCAAACAAGCGCCTTGGATAAGTACCATGATGAAAACCTGGCAAATAGGCATCATGCATAAATTCCCCATCTAGTCTCCTTCCATGATTGGGGGCAACATCCACTTACGCATTCCTTTCCTCCATCTCCTACATCTGCCTATCTTCCCTATCATCCTATCCCATTTATCCCACTCCCTCCATCTTCCTTGTGATCTTGATAAATGTAGGGGCAAACCTATATACATGCTTTGGAAACCTCTTGGCATATATTCCCCTCATCCATACACTGTCATATTCCCTATCCACCTCTCTCTATTTTCCATTATCCGTGCATCCTATCCACCTCTCTCTATCTTCCATTATCCGTGCATCCTATCCACCTTTATCTATCTTCCATTGTCCATATCACTCCCTTATCCACCCATCTTGCTATCCCTCTTGCATCATCATGCATGACACATCTAGAGTGGGGGAATCTCCTTATTTGCAATTGGGTCCTTCGAGACATCATCCATCCATTCCGCCAAGTAATCCTCTCCATCTCCCCATCCTGCCCATCCTTACCTCCCCATCCATTTATCCATCCAGTCATCCCTTCCATCTACCAAATCCTTATCTTCCTATACTCTCATCCACTAGTCCTTTCAATCCTTATCTACCCCCTTCCTCTATCCTCTTATCCTAGCCTTACATCTTTCTAATATCCTCTTAATCTTCTTCACTCATCTATCCATCATCTATCCACCTATCCTCACATCTTCTTATCCATCCATCCCTTTCCCTCTATTTTCCTCCTATCTCATCATCCCTTGTCATTGGTATCTTGCTATAGGCTACCCCCATGCACTCCAATGCCATTCACATCCTAATTCATCCCTCCTATCTATTTCCTACATCTTTCCGATATATTATCACTCTTCATCATTCATCTATAAATCCTCTCATCCACCCAATTCATCTTCTAATAATCTAGATCACTATCCCATCCCCAAGCTTCGCATAACCCACATCCAACATATCAACTATCCCATCCACATGGCCTATCTTGGCTCATCATATCCGCTCCATCCATTTATCTTGGTCATCTCATCATCCCTTATCCATTGTCTGTCATCGGTCTCTTGTCGAACTACGTCACCCCTTGCACTTTCATGTAGGCAAGGTCAATCATTTGATCTGCCCTCGGGGTTCTGCCTTTTGTCTATCTTGTCCTCTTCCATCATCTATCTTTGGCCTTGTGTCAAACTACATTGCCCCTGCACTTTCACATAGGCAAGGTCAATCATTTGATCTACCCCCTAGATATTTGTTTGTCTGGTCTTTTTCATCCATCGAGGTCTTCATTGTCCTCTTTCCGCTTTTATAGCTGGTCTTTTATCAAACTACGAGGGCTCTGCGCTCACATAGGCAAGGTTGCTCTTCGATCAACCCTCGAACCCCTAGGTCTTTAGGGCATGTTAGTCCTATTGTCTTGTCATCTTGTTATCTTGTTGTGTCATCAAGTATGTCCCTACCCTAGTTGGTGCTTACAAACAACGGTCATCTATATCACAAGATCCAATAGGTTTATGGTATCCTGCGTCATGTCAATCTTTTAATTTACTATCCATCATCGGTCTCAATAGGATGTATCCTTCCTAATAGACCTCATCAACCCCATCCATCATCTTGATCCTATGGCAAAGGACATTTGAAATTGATTGTGATCTTTTGATGCTTTTGGCTTTTATTTATCATTTGACCTCCCTATCATCACTTTTCATGGTTGCCTTGATCCATCATATCACGATGTGCTTTGACTAGTCAACATAGGGGCATATCTTGCTCATTTCTTTATTTTTGTCTTCTTGGTTGTCCCATGTAGTACCCACCAAGATCCCTGAGGTCTTGTGTTACGCTGGGGCATCCTCTTGTGCTTGTGGTTATTTCAATACCTAGCCTGACTAAATTCATCATGACTTTGGGGTGTTGGGATAGCCTTCTTGTTTGTTGTGTTTTTTTTATGTATTAGACACTAATTTGTCTTGGTTTACATACCCTGATGCCTGGTGTTTTATGCTATAGAAAAAATTAGTGCTCTAAAAATGGAAAATTGCATTAGGATTGCAATTCATTTTCCATTCCATCATCTTGCATGTCTCCCCCATCCTCATCCATTCAATCTAGCAAAAATCATCACATCATCCTCTTCATCATCATCATCATCCTCGAGATGTATCTTTCCCTATCCTTTTGTGTTGTTTTGGGGATTTATCATTCCCTCATCAACAATGCTATCATTATCATCATCAGCGGGATGTATCTTTCCCTATCCTTTCGTGTTGTTTTGGGATGTATCATTCCCTCATCAACAATGCTATCATCCTCATCCTCATCATTAGTGGGATGTATCCTTCCCTATCCTTGTGTTATTCTGGGAAGTATCCTTCCCTCATCAATAAAACTCTCATTGGGATGTATCCTTCTGCATCCTTGTGTTGTTTTGGGATGTATCATGTCCTTATCGAACAAGACTCCATCATCCATCAGTCCAACCTAGCTTGTAGCTTGACTGGGGGCAACATCATCTATGTCATCAACTCCATTTGTGCTCACCTTTATCTCCTATCAACTATCATCATTTTTTGTTCATCACTTTACATCGTCATTTTCATATCCCCTTTCATCATCTCATCTCTCATCCTTTTCCCCATCTCTTCCTCCTTCATCACTTCCCCCCCTTTTTTTCTGAGTTGGGGTGGACCCACCCCTGCAGCGAGGCGGACCCACCCCTGCAGCGGGGTGGACCCGCCCCCATGGTGGGGCGGACCCACCCTCAGTCGGGGTGGACCTGCCCTTGCAGCAAAGTAGACCTGCCCCTACGACAAGGTAGACTTGCCCCCACAGTGGGGCAAACCCACCTTCGGCCGAGGCGGACACGCCCTTGCGGCGGGGCGGACCCGTCCCCGCAGCAGGGCAGACCGGCCCCCACAGTGGGGCGGACCTGCCCCCGCAGTGAGGCAG
>CM021101.1:50992740-51041163 GCA_007115665.2 Sequoiadendron giganteum | reverse complement strand
ATCCTCTCATCCTAATCTACCATCCATATCCTTCTATGCCAACCCACCATACATGTCTTCCTATGGTGGTCCACCACCTCAATCTTCCTATTCTAATCCAACATCCACACCTTCCTATCACAATCCCCCATCCCAATACCCTTACATTAATTCCACATCTCCCCATTCTAATCCTTCATCTACATCTTCCTACTATCACTCACCATCCCAATCTTCCCAATCTAGTCCCACATCCACATTCTCCTACATCACTCCCCCTTTCACCGCATTATATCTTAATCCTCCATCTAAACATAACCCACCTAAACCACTCCTAGTCATCCATCTAGTCCCATCCACTCATCTAATCATAATCCTCCATCTCCTCATAGTTCTACATCTAATCCTCATCCACACATCCATTGATATAATCCTCCAATTCCTAATCCTAATCCTCCATCTCCTCCTAGTCCTACATACAATCCCATACCCACATCTAATCCTAATCCTCCATCTCCTAGTCCTACATCCAACCCCATCCCTTCATCTAATCCTAATCCTCCATCTCTTCCTAGTCTTACATCCAATCCCATACCCACATCTAATCCTAATCCTCCATCTCCTCCTAGTCCTACATCCAATCCCATCCCTTCATCTAATCCTAATCCTCCATCTCCTCCTAGTCCTCCATCCATTCCCATCTCCACATCTAATCCTTATCCACCAATCCCTAATCCTCCATCCATTCCAATCCCCAATCCTCAATCCATTCCCCTCCCCTCATCTAACTCTAATCCACCAATCCCTAATCCTCCATCCATCCTTGATCCCCCATCCAATCCCATCCACTCATCTAATCATAATCCTCCATCTCCTCCTAGTCCTCCATCCATTCCCATCCCTTCATCTAATCATAATCCTCCATCTCATCCTAGTCCTCCATCCAATCATATCCCCACATCTAATCCTAATCCACCAATCCCTAATCCTAATCCTCCATCCATTCCCATCACTCTACCTAATCCTACATCTCTTCCAAATGTCACCCAAGGACTCATGATAGAAGAGACACCATGCCCTCCCACTCTATCATGTACTATCACTAATGATGAGGCCCTCCCCCATCCTACACCATGCCCTCCCACTCTATCATGTATTGTCACTAGTGATGAGGCCCTCCTCCATCCTATACCTATCCCTCCCATCACCATTCCTAACATTGTCCAAACGGTTGAGCCGGTCAAACCCATCAAATCCATTAAATCCCCATCTTCTACTCCTAGATCCACCCAATCCATTGAAGACATCCAATCCCCTCCTCCTAGTCCTAATATTCACAAACTTCAATCCCATAACCTTCATGAATCCTCCATCCTCCTATCTCCCCCAATTAGGGCATCCCTCCAACACTCTTCCATCATCATACATCCCACACAAGATTATTCATGCCAAGAGCTTGATCCAAAGCATACAAGTATATCCCCTTCTCCAAATCAAGATCCTCCCATCCCATCCACTACATCCCAAGATCATAATCCCCCATCCATCCCATCTCATAATTCCTATCCTCAACCAAGTTATGATCCTATCCTCCCATCCACCCCATCTCAAGATCACACTAGCTCATCCACTTTATCGCATGATTCCCTTTGCATTCAAGATCCAATCACTCTATCTCATGAGCCCTCATCATCCACTACCAAAAATCTAGATCCTATCATCTTCCCTAATCCCTCTCTTGATCCCTTATCACTTATTCTTCTTGATGTTGCTATCCCCTCATCTCCATCGCATGATCCTTCATCACCATCTAGTCCTCCCATCCCAACGCCACTTTTGTATCACCTTGGTCACATTACACTTATCCATGGTGGCCTTCTTACAGAAGAAAAAAAACATGTATGCACCACCCTACCTCTTCCATCTACTAATGTGCTCGCATCATGCTTCCAAGAGAATAAGCATCCTACCATAAATCACATGCTAAAGAACATGAACTATCAAGGAAAAGGTTTAGGCCTTCATGAGCAAGGTACTTTAGAGCCCATCCAAGTCAAAGAACATCCAGGCACACATGGTCTTGGATATATCTCCCAAAACCCGCACTCTAAAGATGTTGGTACACCCTTTGTACATCCTAAATGATCCTCTTCTAAAGGCACAAGAGGTACTTCCCATCGTTCTACCAAGTCATATGCCGCCATCCCCCCTACTCCATCATACTACCTAAAAACAACCATCCATCTTCCTCCCTCCTCCTCTCAATCCATTTTGGGCCCTTATGTCCCTCCATCCCTCATTGCTCATCCTTCATCCACTATGGTTTCTTATATCCCTCAATCAAAACCCACACATCCTCCATATACACAGTCTATTTTGGGTCCTTACATCCCAAAATCACCCCCTCCATCTTATCCTATTCATCCACCCCCTCTCCCTCGTACACAGCATAAAAATCCTACCTTCATAACTCCTAATCAGGATCAACAAAGGCACATACCTACACATTATCCATCCACACTTCCTCATCAAATGCCTACCTCCATCACTCCCCATCATCCATCTCCTCACATCTATCCCCTTGCTACTAAAACACCTTTGGATACCAAAGCAACAATACATAAATCCAAACATCCACATGAATCTAAAGCTCCTCATGTCTCCTTCAAAAGATATGTTGAAGAAAAGAAAAATCAAGTCCAAAATCTGCATCAATCCAAAAGGCCACAAAGGCCCACCAAAGAAAAAATAAAAACCATGTGGATCCCAAAGAAAAAAGGTGTCATACCTTCCATTGAAAATTCCATAATGACATCCAAAGTTGCTATTCCCCCACAAAATAATTCACCTCCTCCATCTCCTAAATCTATTTTGGGTCCCTACACCCCAAAAATCACTATCCCACCTCCTCCATTATCGCCACCCTCTCCATCCATTCCTCCACCTATATTTTCAAGTTCACCACATGTGCCAATGTTGGTCCTGAACACCTTCCCCTATCACACTTCCACTCCATCATTCCATCCATACACTTTCCAACATCCCCTCCAGTATCCTCTCTATCTCCCCCATCAAATTCCTTTAATCCATCCTCTTGCATAAACCATCCAATCTACTAAGGTTGTACCAACATCCGAATAGTCACTTCAAACATGGGCTCTTATTACCTCATATGGAACTTGATGCGTGAGTCCTTCATCCCTATCCTTATCAATTGTCCTCTAAAATCTGCATATCCATCTCCCTATCTTTATCCATCTTCATCCACATCATACTCCAAAAAAGAAAAAGAAAAAAATCAGAAAAATACAAAAAATACAAAAAAATAATAAAGAGAAAATCATTCATCCAATGGTGAAAACTTGGCAAACAAGTGCCTTGGATAAGTACCATGATGGAAACTTGGCAAACAAGCATCATGCGTAAATTCCCCATCTAGTCTCCTTCCATGATTGGGGGCAACATCCACTTACGCATTCCTTTCCTCCATCTCCTACATCTGCCTATCTTCCGCATCCTATCCCATTTATCCCACTCCCTCCATCTTCCTTGTGATCTTGATAAATGTAGGGGCAAACCTATATACATGCTTTGGAAACCTCTTGGCATATATTCCCCTCATCCATACACTGTCATATTCCCTATCCACCTCTCTCTATTTTCCATTATCCGTGCATCCTATCCACCTCTCTCTATCTTCCATTATCCGTGCATCCTATCCACCTTTATCTATCTTCCATTGTCCATATCACTCCCTTATCCACCCATCTTGCTATCCCTCTTGCATCATCATGCATGACACATCTAGAGTGGGGGAATCTCCTTATTTGCAATTGGGTCCTTCGAGACATCATCCATCCATTCCGCCAAGTAATCCTCTCCATCTCCCCATCCTGCCCATCCTTACCTCCCCATCCATTTATCCATCCAGTCATCCCTTCCATCTACCAAATCCTTATCTTCCTATACTCTCATCCACTAGTCCTTTCAATCCTTATCTACCCCCTTCCTCTATCCTCTTATCCTAGCCTTACATCTTTCTAATATCCTCTTAATCTTCTTCACTCATCTATCCATCATCTATCCACCTATCCTCACATCTTCTTATCCATCCATCCCTTTCCCTCTATTTTCCTCCTATCTCATCATCCCTTGTCATTGGTATCTTGCTATAGGCTACCCCCATGCACTCCAATGCCATTCACATCCTAATTCATCCCTCCTATCTATTTCCTACATCTTTCCGATATATTATCACTCTTCATCATTCATCTATAAATCCTCTCATCCACCCAATTCATCTTCTAATAATCTAGATCACTATCCCATCCCCAAGCTTCGCATAACCCACATCCAACATATCAACTATCCCATCCACATGGCCTATCTTGGCTCATCATATCCGCTCCATCCATTTATCTTGGTCATCTCATCATCCCTTATCCATTGTCTGTCATCGGTCTCTTGTCGAACTACGTCACCCCTTGCACTTTCATGTAGGCAAGGTCAATCATTTGATCTGCCCTCGGGGTTCTGCCTTTTGTCTATCTTGTCCTCTTCCATCATCTATCTTTGGCCTTGTGTCAAACTACATTGCCCCTGCACTTTCACATAGGCAAGGTCAATCATTTGATCTACCCCCTAGATATTTGTTTGTCTGGTCTTTTTCATCCATCGAGGTCTTCATTGTCCTCTTTCCGCTTTTATAGCTGGTCTTTTATCAAACTACGAGGGCTCTGCGCTCACATAGGCAAGGTTGCTCTTCGATCAACCCTCGAACCCCTAGGTCTTTAGGGCATGTTAGTCCTATTGTCTTGTCATCTTGTTATCTTGTTGTGTCATCAAGTATGTCCCTACCCTAGTTGGTGCTTACAAACAACGGTCATCTATATCACAAGATCCAATAGGTTTATGGTATCCTGCGTCATGTCAATCTTTTAATTTACTATCCATCATCGGTCTCAATAGGATGTATCCTTCCTAATAGACCTCATCAACCCCATCCATCATCTTGATCCTATGGCAAAGGACATTTGAAATTGATTGTGATCTTTTGATGCTTTTGGCTTTTATTTATCATTTGACCTCCCTATCATCACTTTTCATGGTTGCCTTGATCCATCATATCACGATGTGCTTTGACTAGTCAACATAGGGGCATATCTTGCTCATTTCTTTATTTTTGTCTTCTTGGTTGTCCCATGTAGTACCCACCAAGATCCCTGAGGTCTTGTGTTACGCTGGGGCATCCTCTTGTGCTTGTGGTTATTTCAATACCTAGCCTGACTAAATTCATCATGACTTTGGGGTGTTGGGATAGCCTTCTTGTTTGTTGTGTTTTTTTTATGTATTAGACACTAATTTGTCTTGGTTTACATACCCTGATGCCTGGTGTTTTATGCTATAGAAAAAATTAGTGCTCTAAAAATGGAAAATTGCATTAGGATTGCAATTCATTTTCCATTCCATCATCTTGCATGTCTCCCCCATCCTCATCCATTCAATCTAGCAAAAATCATCACATCATCCTCTTCATCATCATCATCATCCTCGAGATGTATCTTTCCCTATCCTTTTGTGTTGTTTTGGGGATTTATCATTCCCTCATCAACAATGCTATCATTATCATCATCAGCGGGATGTATCTTTCCCTATCCTTTCGTGTTGTTTTGGGATGTATCATTCCCTCATCAACAATGCTATCATCCTCATCCTCATCATTAGTGGGATGTATCCTTCCCTATCCTTGTGTTATTCTGGGAAGTATCCTTCCCTCATCAATAAAACTCTCATTGGGATGTATCCTTCTGCATCCTTGTGTTGTTTTGGGATGTATCATGTCCTTATCGAACAAGACTCCATCATCCATCAGTCCAACCTAGCTTGTAGCTTGACTGGGGGCAACATCATCTATGTCATCAACTCCATTTGTGCTCACCTTTATCTCCTATCAACTATCATCATTTTTTGTTCATCACTTTACATCGTCATTTCATATCCTTTCATCATCATCTCTCATCCTTTTCCCCATCTCTTCCTTCTTCATCACTTCCCCTTTTTTTCCGAGTTGGGTCTGGATACCCAGCAGCGGATAGCCCTATGACGGGGTGGACCGCCCATGGTGGGGTGAAGACCCGCCCTTCGGTCGGGGTGGACCCACCCTGAAAAGTGAATCGGCCCACTGGCGGCAAAGATTAGACTGCCCGCGATTAGGGCAGACCACCTTCGACCAAAGGCGGATGCGCCCTTCGCGGCGAGCGGTTATCCAGCGGCCCGAGGCTGATTATTTACATGGTGAGGCGGACGCCCACCAGCGTGATTTCAGCCCGCGTAGCAAAGCGGACCATATATGGCCCGGGCGGTCCTTCCTTTCGAAGGCGGACCAGCCCTTCAAATTAAGGAAAATCCAGCCCTCACCGGACTTTTTCCTTTTCTTCCCGGGGCTGCCATTTGCAAGCGTAAAATCAGGATCGACTTCCGTTCAAAGAAAAACTTTGCTTTTTTTGAGTTATTCAACCATACCTTTCATTTCTTCCTATTGAGAATTTATCTGGGACCCCTCTCTTTTCCCTCCCTTTTTAAGGGGTATTTTTTTACTTGTTATTCACTATTTTTTCCTCAAACTAGTCCTTTCCTTTCCCAAGGCGTCCATTTGCACCCCGTTTATCAGATTGATTTCATTAAAAAGGCAAACTTGCCTAATTTTTTCCCTCTTTCCAACCATACCATCCATTTCTTCTTATCGAGATGTTGCCCGGGACCCCTCTTTTTCCCCGTCACCCTCTTGAGGGGGCATAACCTTCACATTTACCAATTTTCCCTACCATAGTCAATCCCTTCTAGGATTAGGGCATCTTCATCCATTCCCCACTAATTGGTCAGCTCAGATCCTCCTCCCCACGCTGGGGCATCGTCTTTCGGTTACTTCCTCTATAGAGTCATCTGCACTTTCTTTTCTTCGAAGCACGGTTATTCTAACGGTACTTCGAAGAGGGGAAAAATGTAGACATCCAAATTTGATCACTTCCATATGATCAAAATCATCTACTCTATTCATCTATTTCATTAATAGTGATTAAATAATTTATTTAACCATTATTTCATTTTCTGCCTAAGGTTCCTAATGTATGTAATTGAATAATTAAATACTTTACCTTACACCCTTTCTTCTCTAAATTAAATAAATAGGACAATTTATTTAATTTAGTCACTTAACCTTTTTGATTAAAAATCAATTTTTAATTCCTCATTTTCTCTCTCCTTGTCACATTCTCCATAATCCTATTTTAATCCGGATTAAATTAATTAATCTGTGATTAGGATGTGCACCACTTAATCGAGATTGATGTCACATCCTCCATAATATCCCACTTGCTTCTAATCTCTCATTAATTATCCTAATGTTGTGTTTAAACAACCTTAATCAAGGTCATTAGCCTAATTGGTACATTGGTCAACTCTCCCCATCCCCCAAGGAATTTTTAATTCTTTTTTATTCACCCAAGGCTCCTCTCTTCCCCATGTGAATTTTTAATTCATATTTTATTCTTCCAAGGTTTACCCTATCCCCATGCAAATGTGACTTGCCATTTTACATGTGCCCAAGGCTTCTAGAACCTTGGACTTGTCACATCTCTCACATGTGGCAAATCCCCACCTTTTCGGAAACCCTCTCTTATCCACTAGATTCTTCCAATCATTGTGAATTTTTAATTCACTTTTATTCCTCCAAGGAATCTTCTCATCCCCCAAGGTACCTACAAGGTACTTGTCCTTCATCCACCTCATGTACTTCTCTTCCACCTCATTTCCATATCATTCCACCCTAAGACATCTCACATTCCACATGTCAAGATGTGAGGGCTTGTGAGTACTCAACTCACCATAGCCCTTTGATGAGCCCAAAATATGCTCATAATTTGAATATCATAAAGTATTTTTAAAATACCCTTACTTTTTTTAATGCTTGTTTTGAACTCTGTGATTATAATTTTTTTAATTAAAAATGGGAAGTATCCTATGGCAAACATTCCTATATTCCTGCAGCCTAATATCTTTGTATGTCTTTATTCATCGCCCTGTTTGACCTCCCAATTGACTGATAGGATACATGTGATTTTTGGATAAATGAGATGAATTTAATGTGTGTGTTTAATGATGAGTATCATGCTATTATATGCATGCTTTCTTTCACCTCTGTTGCCATGTGTTCCACAGGTTGTTAAAGTTAAGTATGAACAAGTCAATGCACAACAAAAATCGGCCTTGCAGAAAAGCTCATTTCTAGCACGACATCGAGGAAGTTGTTCCGGCGAGGACTCTCTGCCTGGGTCATTGGGAGGAGATCTAAATGGTCATCAATCTATGAGGAGTGGAATGCTAGATTCTCTCTAAATCAGTTGAATAGATATACTTTCATTTATGGGAGTCTGTTCCTTGGAATTAGGAAACATCTATGCCTGCATCTTTCTCTGTTAAGTTAGTTAGTTAGTTGCTCTTCTATAAATAAATGTTCCTCCTACGTGAGTGAGCAAGTAGAGAAGAGAAAAAGACTAGATTATAAATAAGAGAATAGAACAGAGTATGTTCGTGTTAGTATCATAATGAAAGACAAAGTTTTGTGTTAGTTTTCTTACAAGCAGAACAACCATGTGTATGATTCTGAGTTTATGAATAAAGGTCGATGAACTTTTGAGTTCAATTCTTGCATAGTTTGGTTGATGCTTGCTAAGGGGGCCCACTTAGTAAGTATATGTAGTTAGTTGTTTATTTTTTGTTGTTTATCAGTTATAATTTCATTCCATGAAGTTTCAGCACAAACTCAGTTTTATATTGTTCCTCCAGCATAAGGAATCCATCCGTGTGTCTGTTCCTACAGCATAAGACCAGTTCATGGTTTGTTTCTCAGTAATAATTGTCATGATTTCTTATTTAACTAAGTTATGCTTAAGTTGATAAAATTTTTCCTTATGTTCCTACATTAGAAGTAGAATTCCTTTCACACATTTATTTCTAGTAGGTTGTGGCTAAAATCGGTTCTTAGTGCACATACAGTGCTGCTCCATTTCAAGTATACGTTCCCTGATTTGACAAAGTAAATGAACGACCATGAGAAGATATTAGTCACCTACTGGAATGTCCAATTCCCAAGTTAGGATTTGCCATGACTTTTATATCCTTTTGTGGGTGACAACCATTTTTGGCGCCGTTGTCGGGGATGGTGTCAAGCTAAGAACCTATTATAGTCATTGTTAGTAGTAGTTTAGTGTGCTTATTCAAGAATTTTCAAATCCTTCAATTTTCAGTTAAGTCCGTTACATGCATAGAAGAAGAGACGCTCTAGGAAGATTCCTCCTGAACCCTTCATTCACTGGTAATGATTTTGAACCAGCTTATAATCTATTTGAGGAAGGAGGAAACCAAGATATCAATCCATTTGCTGAAGACCCACTCGCTGAATTTCCCTTTGACCTAGCCGACGAAGAACCTCAAGAAAATCCATTTGCTTTGATACTTCATCAAGTAGATATGGTATAAAATCCACCTAATTGACCTCCTACTTTTGAATTTCCTATCATACCCCAACAAAATAATGATAACCTCAAAAATATTCCTTCTTCATTACTTCCCAAGTTCTATGAACTAGTTACGGAGGACCCAAACACTTTCTTGTTTGAGCTCGACATCCTCTGTCAAAGCTATGATTACACCACAGATGCTTACAAGTTGAAGTTGTTTCTTGCTACTTTGAAGGAGGGAGCTCTAAGATGGTTCATGAGTTTGGGGAGGGATGCTATTGATAGTTGGGCGGTCATGCAAACAAAATTTCTTGAGAAATACAAGGAATATTGTAAGAGTGGTAGTAAGGGTGATGATATATTCCGAATTTAGCAGGAGGACGAAAGATTGGAAGACTATATCTCAAGGTTCTTATTTTCCTTGAAAAAGAATTCACACCATACCCTCAATGAAGAATCTCAAAAATTACTTTTTCTAAGGGGAATCAGTGATTCCTATATTGATGCTGTGGATCTGATGGGAGGAGGAGATATAACCCAAGTGCCTTGGGATGATATTAAGTCCATATGTCACAATTACTCTCGAGCAAATTCCAAAAATGGAAGAGGTCATCAGGCCACAGTGGGAAAGTCTTCTATTAATGGAGTTTCACAGATGGAGATTTCAAATTTGCTGTCTGATTTCAAGCAAGATATCATAGACAATATGGCTACACAGTTGGATACTATGCAAGCTCAAAAGAAACATGAGGAAGCTGAAGCAATCTTGGCCGAGTTCTATCCACATTACCGACAGAAGAAGCATGACTACAGATGTAAGATGGTGGCTAATCTAGAGGCTAAGCAATTACCTACTGAATTTAAGCTAGTAGAAGGTGATGATGACCAAGTATTCTACATTGAACAAAGGCGCCCATGGGCTCAAAGACAAGGTATGCCTCAAGACCCTTTGAATTTTGGTAATTCTTACTCTAATTATAGTAACCAATGGCAAACCACATATGGCCCATCACCACCACGGAATACCTCTCAACCACAATGGCCTAACTATCAAAGTCCATAATGACAATCTCCTCAAGGAGGTTGGCAATAGCCACAAGGACAATGGGCTCCACCCCAAGGTAACTGGCAGCAAAATCCTCAATGGAGAGGTTCTCAACAATGGCACAACCAATCCTTTGGCTTTTTGCAGCTTCAAAAACTGCAAACTCAAGCCCTCATGCCACCCCCTGTGACACCTGCAACAAATACTGGCCCTCCAAAACAAACGCCTATGCCTGCTCAACCATTGCCAAGTCCCAATAATAAGCAGCAACAACATCATCCTATGTATTTTGCAGAAGCCAATCAGTATCCAACCTATGCTCTGAATATTCATGATATCCATCTCAGGTCTGGAACCACCCTACCTGCTCCACAACTGCCAGTAATTACTGAAATTCCAGATCCTCCCTCTGAACAATTGACTGGTCCTATGGAATAGATACCCATGCCAGATACTGTTTCTAATGATCTTGTCCTGCAACATCAATCCAAACCACCTTTTCCTTAGAGATTGCAAGTCAATACACCCAAGTCTATAGAAGAGCCTACCTTTGATATTTTGGATCAACTAAAAAATGTACACATTCAAATCCCTCTATTTCAAGCTATTAAAGATGTTCCAATCTATGGGAAAGCCATTAAGGAGGCCTGTTTGAAGAAACCTGGAAGAAAGAAAAAGGATCCCCAAACTATCCATGTGCTAGGAAATTTGGCAGATATTATGTTAGGGAAGGTAGTCATACCAAAATATGCTGACCATGGGAGTCCTGTGGTACAAATCAATATTAATGGTTAGCTAGTAAAAAATATTTTAGTTGACCTTGGTGCAACCATCAATGTAATGACCAAGCATACTATGGAGTATTTGAATATCCTAACCATTAGGTCTACACCTACCATCCTAAAACTTGCTGATAGTTCTACGGTAACACCTGATGGCATGGTGAAAGATATAATTGTCAACCTTGAGTCTTGGGAATACCCAACAGATTTCACCATATTGTCCACTAAAGAAACCTTGGGAGGATATCCTATCATCCAAGGTAGACTATGGTTAGCCATAGCTGATGTTTTTATAGGATGTCGTTAAGGAGACATGACAATTTTTGATGGTCAGTCAACAAAGAAATTGGCTTTATACCCACTTGCCCAGCCTCAGCCAGACTTGTCTCAGCCAATTTGGCCAGATTTAGGTGAGGAAACTGAAGAAATCAGTTCATTGGCTCACTTGATGATGCTACAAACTAATCCGTTTTCCCAACTTCAGAGTGAGGATGACCTGCTTTTACAAATTTTGCAGTCCAACTCTCATATGAGTAGTCCATCTATTTTAGATAGCTGTCCTTGGCAATGCTTCCTACAACAACTAAATCCTAAGAGCCTACCATTTAAAATTCCCGCAGTCTATCAACATTTGCTTCCAGAAGAAATACAAACACCACCTTTATCAGTAGACTCCATGAATGATCTTACCAAGAAAATTGAGCTCTCACCAAACCACTATCTGAATATCAATAATAAGCTGCCTCAATCTCAACAAACTACCCTAGTCACAATGCTGCAAGATCAACACAAAACATTTGCATGGGACTATGGGGATATGAAGGGAATAGATCCTTAACTTTGTACTCATAGGATCTATATTAAGGAAGATTGTTCACCTATTAGGCAGCCTCAAAGAAGGATAAACCCAACACTCAGGGAAATAGTTAAAAATGAGATCCAAAAGTTGCTTGATGTTGGTTTCATTTACCCTATTTCAGACAATCAATGGGTATCTCCATTGGTTATCGTTTCTAAAAAAGGTGGAAAATGGAGAGTTTGTGTAGACTACAGAGAGTTGAATACAACAACTAAAAAGGATCACTTTCCACTACCATTTGTTTGATCAAGTGCTAGAATCATTGTTTGGTAAAAAGTATTTTTCATTTTTGGATAGATATAGTGGGTATAATCAAATTAAAATTGCCCCAAGGGATCAATACAAAACATCTTTTACCTGTCTATGGGGGACTTTTTCTTACTTTGTCCTACCTTTTGGTCTATGTAACACACCTGCAACATTTCAAAGGGCAGTAATTAGTATTTTTGCTGACATTTCTCATGATTCTATGGAAATCTATATGGATGACTTCACCACTTATGGAGTCACTTATGAAGAAGCATTAGCAAATTTGGAGAAAGTGTTGAAAAGATGCCAAGAGCACAATTTGTCTTTAAATAGTGAGAAGTGTTTTATGATGATGCAAGAAGGAATTGTTTTAGTCCATCATATCTCTCCAGCAAGAATTCAAGTTGATCTTGCAAAAATAGAAGTCATTCTAACTTTGCAAACACAAATGAAACAAAAGGATGTTAGAAGCTTCTTAAGACATGCTGGATATTATAGAAGATTTATTAAAGATTTCAGCAAAATTGCTAGTCCCTTGTCTGCCTTACTAACTAAGGATTGTGAATTTAACTGGATTGAGGCCTGTGACAAATCTTTCCTACAACTTAAGAACTTACTTACTAAAGCACCTGTTCTCCAAGGACCCAAGTGGAGTATGCCCTTTCATATACATATAAATGCTTCTAATTATGCCATAGGGGCAATGTTAGGACAAAAAGATAATTCCATAGAACATGCCATCTATTTCATTAGCAAAAACCTGCAAGGCCCAGAATTAAACTATACTATCACAGAAAAGAATTGCTAGTAGTTGTGTATGCTCTGAACAAGTTTTAGCATTATGTCATTGGTTACCAAATATTTTTTCATACAGATCATGCAACAATAAGGTACCTCATGAATAAACTTGCCATATCTAGTAGATTAGCAAGGTGGCTACTATTGTTGCAGGAATTTGATATCACAGTTATTGACAAGCTAGGAAGGGAAAATGTGGTGGCTGATTTCTTATCAAGAATTAAAACAACTACACCTACCACCTCAGAGGTAATTGATGATAGCTTTCCTGATGAACATCTATTTTCTATTGCTGCTCAAAATCCATGATATGTAGATATTGCAAATTATTTAGCAGCAAACAAAATTCCAGCTCACTTTTCACCAAAGGATAGAAGGCTGTTAATTGAGAAAAGTTTTAACTTTTCATGGATTGTAGACTATTTGTTTACATAGGACCTGACCAAGTTATGCGAAGGTGTGTTAGAGAAGATGAGACATATGACATTTTGCATGCTTGTTATGATGAGCCATGTGGTGGGCACTTTGTATCAAAAAGAACATCAATGAAAGTGCTTAATACTGGGTACTATTGGCCCACACTACACAAGGATGTTGTGGCCTACACCAAAAAATGTGACAGATGTCAAAGAATGGGGAGACCAACAAGGTTTGATGAAATGCCCCTGTATCCACAAGTGGTAGTTAGTCCCTTTAATAAGTAGGAAATGGATTTTGTTGGGCCTATTGATCCTCCATCTAATGGAAAATCCTACATTTTAGTTTGTGCTGATTATGTAACCAAGTAGGTGGAAATAAAAGCAATGACACATGCCTGTGACAATAAAGTTGCTGAGTTCCTCTATGAACAAATTTTTACACGGTTTGGAGTCCTAAGAGAGCTTGTTACTGATTAAGGAGTTCAGTTTACTTCAAACCTAATCATTGCATTGATGAATGACTACAAGATCAGACATAGGAAGTCAAGCCCATATTGCCCTCAAGCCAATGGTCAGGCAGAGGTTACTAATAGAGAATTGGAGGCAATCCAAACAAAAATAGTCCAGTTACACAAGAAATATTGGAGCAGTCATCTTCCAGAAGCAGTATGGGCCTATAGGACAACATGGAAAACAACTACAGGGTTTACCCCTTTTGAGTTACTTTATGGAAAGACCGCTATGTTGCTAATAGAGTTTGAACATAAGACCTTAAGGACTGCTCTTCAGCTAAAACTTGACCTTTTAGAAGCCAAAAAGGAACACATCCTATAGCTAAATTCATTGGATGAGATGAGGAAAGCTGCCTTGCAGCACACTGAAACTATCCAACATCAAAGGAAGAAATGGCATGACCACAATATCCGAACTAAGCATTTCTCCATTGGTGATTGGGCGCTACTCTATGACTCTAGGTATAAAGAGAATCAAGGTAAGCTTACAACAAGATGGCTTGGTTCGTATGAAATTGAAAATGTATTTGATAATGGTTCAGTTTAGTTGGCTACAATCGATCCTGTCCGCTTCAAATTGCTGGTTAATGGACACTGACTTCGGTTGTATCATAAACCTGCATCCAAAGAATAATTTATGAAGCAATTTGTTTCTGATGTAGCCACTGATCTTCATGTAGCGAAAGGCTTCGGTCTTCTTCCCGCAGCATCTCTTCGAAAACTATGTTGTATGTCCATAATAAAGGTTTTCTTTTTACGAAACCACTTTCTCCATCACCATCCATCACTATCTATCACCATCATTCAATACATCTTTCTTTTCCACATCACCCATCCTATCGCACCACCTCCATTTATGATTTCTTTTTCAAGCAGTCATTTTCGGCTACGCTGTGATATCTCCCAACATCTACGAGCATTTAATACAAGGTACACGATATTATTTTTATTTGTCACATCATTCATTTATTTCATTTATTCATATACTACAAGTGTCTATCAGTCATTACTGCTTATTCTTCGCCTATCCTTTCACACATGTGAGGACACATGTCCAATCCTAAGTAGGAGGCAGGGATAATTTGTTTCAAAACTTTTTCTTTTGCCAATGCCACGTTTGTTAAAAACATTTTTTTAAAATTGTACTTCCCAAGAATGAATGCGTGCTTTTTCCTTGATCAGCAAGTTAACTAGTTAATTAAGTAGTTTCTAAAAATCATTGCATGCAATTGTCTTCTATATCATTTTTGGAAGGAAAAGAAAGGTAAACAAGCCAAAAAGAAAAGAAACGGAGCAAAGAAAAAGTGTTTTTCAAATTTTCAAGAAGAGGTTAAGTTTCAAGGATTTTAGCAGAGTCAATTTTTGAATATGGGTGGTCAGCTAGTAAGACATGAGCTAGCAGCTCATGAGGCTTTAACACAAGATCCTCTGATAGTTCAGACATTCAGTATTTGCGGATGGCTGAACTATTTTCTAAGAATAGATTCTTTCAATGAGGAAGCTGCAGGTGAATTTTAAGAACTCTTTCAAAAGGAGAGGCTACAATATGGGGTTTAATAACTTATGTAACAAAAGAACAAATTGTTGAAGTGACTGGGCTTCCAGCAGTAGGAGAGAACTTCCTTCAAGAAGGGATGCTATCTCTTCCAGGGCAGAATTCACATTGCCAACAGATGGACCCTTGGAGGTTTCAAAGCAAGGATGCAAACGGGTCTCACTACCTTATCCATATACAAAATATGCCTCCTTCATAATCAGGTATTTGATTTGTGAATGACGCTTTTCTTATTTGCATTCCTACAATTTTAAATTGTTAATCCATATGAGGCATGGGTTAGCTTTCAACATCCCAATTTTTTGTTAAATCTTTTGGAGCGTAGTGCCAATGAAACTCAGAAGGGTAAAGATAATTCCATCACCCATCATGCCCTTATCAAATTTTTGATTGAGCATTCTTTGAGGGATGTATCACCCCTTTCTTGGAAAGAATTTTCTGCCCAAAAAGGACTGCAACCACCAGAACCTCCCAGAACACTCCTTGCTCAGCCCAAGAAAAAGAGAAAGAAATTAGAGTCTATGAGTAGGGAAGCTGAGCAAGAATCATCTGCTCCTACAACACCTAGTCCTGTAGCCTCCACAACTGAACCCTCTACCCAAATAAAAAATAGGTCTGCTACAAGAAAAGAAAAAGGGAAAACAAAAGTAGGAGAACCGTCAGTGCTGAGCATACCCTAGAAGCAAACCCTCAAACACAAAAACAAAAGCGTGCTACCCAAATTTTCCTTGTAGAAACACCTATTGTCACTACAGTTTCATCATCATCCTCTCTTGTTGAGTCCAAACCCCCTAGGAAAGTTAGGAAAAGGAAAGCTGCAAAAGAACCTCTTGCATCTGCTACATTGCCTAGAAGAGCTTCAACAAGAAAATAGGGTAAAACTACCTCAACCTCTGACCAACCAAAAATTATAGTCATTTCAGAGGAATCTAAGGAGCTTATTCATGAGGATTCTCAGAGTGTATCTGAGAACGTTCCACACAACTCCTCTGTTATTCTTGAGGAGTTACAAACAGAAACAAAGGAAGTTGAGAAAATACAGCAGGGTTGTAGTAATGAAAAGAGGATGCCAAGCCTTAATGATTTGGCAAATGCAGTTGAGAGAATTTTAGGAGAAGCACAATCCCTTCCTGAATAGCAAGAAGAAGAACCTAAACAAACCAAGATATTCAATGAAACACCATTGCCCTCATAACCTTGTCGTGCATTGGTTGTATACAAAAGAACATTAGTGATTGAGTATTTAGAGTATCTTAAAATTGCCTAGAGGCCTGTAACACTTCAAAATTTAAGTCTCCACCATTTGGCTAACAGAAATGCAACAAAGTCTGTGGGAAGAGGAGAAGAATAAATTAAAGAAAGAAATTGAAAATCAAAGACAGGAAATCCAAGAAATAAAGGATAAAATAAATGACATGATGAGAGTAGCTAGGAAAATCATGGAATGTAGACCACCACCCAGGGTGTATGCAATGTGCCTTAAGGAGCAGTTTTTGTGGTTTCAATTAGTAAGAATTTCCAAAAATATGGACCCTATCATTCATTCTGCTAGAGAGTTTTATGATGCCTATCAGATAACACCTAAATGGTTAATAAATTCTTTGTGTGAATTTTATTTGCATGGTTTGTTAATACCTTTTGAAACAGAGTGGAATCTGCTCCTTTACATTGGTGACATTCATTTTGAGGTCACTTATGTCTTGGGTGGCTAATGAGATTAATTATGGGAAGAAATTAGAGGATTATGAGGAAGATGAAAGGAAAGAACCAATTCCCCTAAGACCAAAAAGCTTAGATCCTCAAACAGTTCTTAGAACTTGGTTTTTTGTTACATATGGATTTTATGATCCTGCAACAAGAGTAAAAATATTTGATCTCAGAAAACAGGTATATGATGAATTTAAAGACCAACCATACTTGTTTTGGAAACATTCATCTTCTAGAATCAAAACAAGATGGGAGAAATTGACAGTTGGCCTAAGAAAATCTGAGCCTCATAGTCCTTTGAATTCCAGAGCAGCCATCAAAAGTTCAACAAGGTATATACAGCTGGGTCTCCAGAAAAGATTTGAATTGTGGTTACCATTAAAATTTCACCCACCTATTTTGATGTGGCCACTGTATCCTTATCTGGCCACAGATATTAATGAAACTAATGAAGCTCACAAGTATGAGAGATGGGAGAATGTCAGAGGCTTCTACTACAAGTTTGGTACTTCAATGCAAGGCCATGCTACTTCAGGGAAACAACTAGGAAGGTTAATGCTGGAGGACCAACATTAGGCTAAGTAGGGGGCAAATGATGAGCCCAAAATATGCTCGTAATTTGAATATCATAATGTATTTTTAAAATAACCTTACTCTTTTTAATGGTTGTTTTGAACTCTGTGATTATAAACTTTTTAATTAAAAATGGGTAGTATCCTATGGCAAGCATTCCTATATTCTTCTAGCCTAATATCTTTTTATGTCTTTATTCATCACCCTGTTTGACCTCCCAATTGACTGATAGGATACATGTGGTTTTTGGATAAATGAGATGAATTTAATGCGTGTGATTAGTGATGAGTATCATGCTATTATATGCATGCTTTCTTTCACCTATGTTGCCATGTGTTCCACAGGTTGTTAAAGTTAAGTATGAACGAGTCAATGCACAACAAAACTCGGCCTTGCAGAAAAACCCATTTCCAACTTGATAGTGAGGAAGTTGTTCCAGCGAGGACTCTCTATCTAGGTCATTGGGAGGAGATCTAAATGGTCATCAATCTAGGAAGAGTGGAATGCTAGATTCTCTCTGAATTAGTTGAATAGATATACTTTCATTTATGGAAGTCTGTTCCTTGGAATTAGGAAGCATCTATGTCCGCATCTTTCTCTGTTAAGTTAGTTAGTTAGTTGCTCTTCTATAAATAAATGTTCCTCTTGCGTGAGTGAGCAAGTAGAGAAGAGAAAAAGACTAGATTAGAAATAAGAGAATAGAACAGAGTATGTTCGCATTAGTATCATAATGAAAGACAAAGTTTTGTGTTAGTTTTCTTACAAGCAGAACAACCATGTGTATGATTCTGAGTTTATGAATAAAAGCTGATGAAGTTTTGAGTTCAATTCTTGCATAGTTTGGTTGATGCTTGCTAAGGGGGTCCACTTAGTAAGTATCTGTAGTTAGTTGTTTATTTCCTATTGTTTATCAGTTATAATTTCATTCCAGGAAGTTTCAGTGAAAATCAATTTTATATTGTTCCTATAGCATAAGGAATCCATCCCTGTGTCTGTTCCTGTAGCATAAGACCAGTTCATGGTTTGTTTCTCAGTAATAGTTGTCATGATTTCTACTTTAACTAAGTTATGCTTAAGTTGAAATTTTTTTGCCTTACGTTCCTACATTAGAAGTAGAATTCCTTTCATGCATTTATTTCTAGAAGGTTGTGGCTAAAATCAGTTCTTAGTGCACATACAGTGCTGCTCCATTTCAAGTATACATTCCTTGGTTTGACAAAGTAAATGAATGACCATGAGAAGATGTTAGTCACCTGCTGGAATGTCCAATTTCTAGGTTAGGATTTTTCATGACTTTTATATCCTTTTGTGGGTGAAAACCACCCTTTATCTTGATCTTGTTGGATCAATCTCAACCATTGAATTCTCTAGAGAATTCCAATTATCCTATAAATACCCCCTCATTTCTCTCATTTTGAGGATCAAGTATTTTGCTACCAAACTCTTGCCAATTTGTCATTTGCAGCATTTTAGCTTTTCCATAGTATTTCTCATCAATCCATCTTGCATCTTTCATCTTGCATCCACTTCACTCCATTGCCATCCAAGGAGCACACAAGACATCCAAATATCAAGGGCCAACCAAGGAAGAAGCAACATGAAGGTATAACAATCAACAATCAATTTGTTTATCTTGCTTTCACGTTATCTATTTCTTAGGCTAATCTTTGAGGTTCCCTTTTCTTATGTTAGTTATTTCTTATTGCATCATTTTAGCATCTCACATTAGGACTTGACATTTATAAAAGGATCACAGGATGAAAGAAAAAAAGATCAAGGGAGCCCTTAGAAATTAAGAAAAGGATATTGAAATTTTGGAGGACTGGATAATGAGGTACATATAGACTCATTATTATGTAAATCTATTTGTGGTAACTGTTGATCATAAAAGCTTGCGCCTCTCTGACAGTCTTATGGGAAAGTCAATGAGTGGGGGACAATATGTGCCTCACTCAATACCTTTGGGATTTTTATAGAAGTCCGACTCTTCTCAAAGTTTAGGAAAAAGGAAAAGGAAATGTAAACAGTAAAACATGAAAAATGGAGATGCACCAACGCTTTTACAACATTTCAAAACCACAAGATTTCCTCTATGAGTGATATGAGAGACATAGAACACCACTTCCCTTCATTGTTGGGAGGAGAACGAACAACATAGGCTCAATAGAAGCATAGATTCCATCATTCAATCGACCCTCAAGAAATGCATATTAAGATCTGAATCAAACATAGATGTTCCATATTTAATAGAAAAACATTCAAAAGTAATACAAACCCTTCCTCTTAATATAACATATCATGAAGAAATGATAACCTTACAAAGAAAATGGAGAAGTCCAATGAAATAGTCTAGTCTCTAAAGATTATAATTTAGTCACATACACAAACAACAATGAAATTCGATAACCAAAACTATTCAGATCAAGAAAGACATAGTGTTCTATTCTGAACGAAGATATAAATAAAGAAATATTGACAAAGACCATATCATGCACAGTTTCAAGCATTTCTTCAGAATAACTCGTATTTTAGATTCAAATGAACTTAAAAAAAAATATCGAATTCCAATTCAATAATAGTCTGATCATAAAATAGACATAACATGGCAGATTGAAGCATTGTTCTATGAAATTTTAAAGAAAATATTTATATCAACTAAGAAAACTAAAGAAAGCTTTTCCAATGGGAAAAATTCAAGAACCCTTTCCTTATGCTGTTGTCTTCAATATATAGCTGCCTAGAAGAGAAAAATGTCGACCTCATCTAGAATTAATGACTGCCAGATGTACAAACCTGATAGCTTGGAAATCCAATTCTAGATCTTTTATTAGGTCATTGGAATCTTGCTCATCAACTTTCAACTACCACATTTATGTCATTTAGATATTCCAATAGGATTAGCCCTTGTAATCACTCTGATCCTAGAAGATAGTCTGGTAGAAACCTTGTCAGTCACCCAACTAGCTTTGGTGGCACCGACTCACGTCCCTTCACTTGAAAAGGTACAATACATTTTGATGGACTCTGAATAAAAATTCCCTTTATATAGCTACATAGCGCAAAAGGATGATGTGTCAGAAGGGTGGATAATCTTAGATTTGTGAAAAGCGGAGGCAAGAAAATATCCACCAGATCGACATGTGGCCCGACATCTAAATAACAAGAGAACAATCATTAAGACATACACAAAAACCACGTGGCGAATTGTGCATCTCTTAGAAATTCAAGTTCCTTTCATGTAGATCACCCTGAAGATCAAAATAAAGCCAAAAGAAAAAGATAGAGGACAAATTTGCTTCACGGTTCTGGTGACTAATAGAGGGGCTTCACTTACAAAGGTACAAACCTAAACCTACAGTTATTCTTGGAGTTTAAGGTAGGTAGAATGCAACATCTCCCAGTCTATGTCAGTCAGTCCATCAAGGCTACAAAATTCTTTATATGCATGACTAGCTCGAAGAACTCCTTGAAAGAAACAAATCCCCATCTCGTTGAAATGACTCCTAGGTGATAGTAAAGATGAGAAAGCTGAAGAATTTCATTCTCAATGTCACCTTCTATTGGTGTTGAACTTGGCCTTGGAAGGTCTGCAGAAGTCCAAACCTTTTTTCTAACCTCTTCTGTAATTTGCTTGAATGACAATACATCATTTTTTGACAGGAAGGGAGGCAACCCATAACTGTATAATTTCTTGAAATCCTTCTTGATTTCATTGACCCTCTTATTTAAAATCACCTGGCTGTTCTTGGTTCTAGATGCCACCTTATGGTAGTAGGTGAATTCATTTGCTTTAATAGAGGCAACCCTCTGATTTGTAATTCCTGCACCTCTTAGGGTCTCATCCATTAACACACAGAGCTTAGAGATCAAATTTTGTGACTCAACCAATCAGGGAGTGTATTCTTGAAGAGTTTGATCCGCCAACAGGCCAACCTTATCATTTATTTCTCAGGCATCCTTTAGGAATTGTAAGGTCAGTTTTAGAATGATGAGTGAGACAATGGTTCACTCCCAGTAGGCGAATACCAATTTATTCTTTACAGGAAGGGTTGCGGACCTCTGTGCAGCAACTAAATCTTCCTGCACTTGAGCCTCTTTCACTTTCAATCTCTGATCTAGTTGATCTCTCTTCTTAAGGGCTTCTCCTAGCTCCGAAACCAAATATTGGGTTTCCTAATTTTGAGTGTGCAAGGCAGCCTCAACTCCTCGTTTATCATCCTTCAACTTTTCAATCTCCTATTGTGCCTTTTGCGTCTCATCAAAAGCCTGAGCTTGGACGCTATCTAGCTCCTTCTTTGTACTTTCTCAAACATGCTGGTGCTCTACAATAGATTGGTGCTCAACTACAAGTTCACCTTTCAATCTATCTATCTCAGCATAAAGATGGGTTTGCTCATCTTGGAGTGCTGCAAGAGATCCTATTGCTTGATTTTGTTGGTCTTCCACCTATAGTACGCAGGTCATTTGATCATTTCGAGCCCTGAGCTCGGACTGCAAAAGGTTCATCGTTTCTTTTACATTTGCTAGCTCACCCTCGCACTTTCTCAACTTTAGATGTAGCTACTCATAATCTGTGTATACCACCTTCTGAGTGGTATTTTCCATGTCTATCTTGTCG
Organism: Sequoiadendron giganteum; assembly: GCA_007115665.2. Taxonomy (NCBI): domain Eukaryota; kingdom Viridiplantae; phylum Streptophyta; class Pinopsida; order Cupressales; family Cupressaceae; genus Sequoiadendron; species Sequoiadendron giganteum. The sequence continues at coordinate 51,018,549 of CM021101.1, read as the reverse complement.
CACGAATGAATCTCATTCAAATTTAGACCCACTGCTTGAATGTCATAACCCTCAATTCACATCTTTCCTTTGAGTCGGGCTGCGAGTGGCTTCATGGTGGTGATCAATAGAGAATTCCTTTCTTCGTTAAAACATGTCTACATCTTCTTGGAGGCTAGAAACTTGGCATTATTCTCTCTTATTTTCTACGTTCTATTTTTTTTGGGCCTGCCTAGTCGCATCAAAATGCTTTTGAAGAGTCTATGGGGTATCAATACTCTGTGCTGACATAGAAGCACTAGGAGGTAGAATAAAAAGGGTGACAAAAGGGGATACTTCAAATGTATGGGCATGTGGGGAGGCAAATGGGGGAGTAATCATTAAGAACAATGGGATTGGGGACCTGGAGTACTAGTCAGAGTAAAAAGAATAACAGACGAGGTGGGAAATTTCTATTTGAATGTAGACGAGCCTTGGGTAATAGGTAGCATGGGTTAATTGGCTTTCTCTATGGGGGCCCTAGATAGGGCGATTGAAGAATCAATGGCAACCGAAGTAGATATTGCTTGTTCAAGACATGGTGGCACATTACTTAAAATTAAAAATGGCAGGGGGCTCATTGAGAAATAACAACTCAAGATTCGAAGGTGAAAGATTCTTTTCAATAGGTGGAGGAAAAGGATTAACCAAAGATGCAGAAGTAGGAAGAATAGGGGAGGAAGACTTACCTGAACCGTGACCGTCTGAACGTTCTAGAGAGTGGACTCAACTTCTTCTTCATTTTAGATGGCTATATCATATGCGTCTAGATCTTGGGCTAGGCATAACTTTGTCCATACTGAACTCGAACACTCAGACCCTTTTGTGGATGATCCTACCAAAGAATGGCCTTCAAGTTTCGTAGTTGATCCACTTGGGGACCATCGGGTTCTCTTCCCCTTGCTTTGGACATCAGTGAGAGATACAACCTGTGAGTCCTTTTTCTTAGAGCTCTTTCCTTTGTCAAAATCCTATTATCAGGGATCATGACGTGGATGTCTCTCCTCTATTACTTCCTAGCTGGACTCTGGGTTGCTATTATCGAAATTAGCCTCTCAGTCATAAATGTCCTTGAACTGTTCATCATATGGCTGAAATTCCTCAAGTAGCTTATGAGTGTTTCCCATTTCTTGTCGAAACCTCCAGAAGTCTACCATTTTGCTTTCCGACCATCCTTGTCATTTGATTTGACTCTTTAGGGTTTCTCCTATCAAAATATCCCTTTGATATCTTTCCTGTGGTGTATAGAAGCTTAACCACTTCATCCTCTTCATCCGTATGAGGGCCAAGTTGATGTACAAGTTTGACATCTCCTACGTCGGGTTTCTCTTAGATTCCACATATTCCCATGCCTCATGCTTCAAGGGAAGTTTCCTTAACAAATTATAGTCGCATTCATCACATATGAGGACTAATTTGAGAGCCGCCAAAAAATTGGTCAATTCCTTTTGTGATTTATGCTTCTCTAGCACTACCTCGCTATTTGTAATGTAGAGGGGAAGTGGATACAACATTTTTTTGTTCCTTCCTCTTCCATACGCTTTGTTGGCAAGAGTTTCCTGTCAGCATGCCTCCAACATGAACACTCAATCCATTACAAATCAAGGGAGTCGAGAATGTTCTCTGACAATTTAACCATGGTATCTTATAAATGTAAAATTTTCCCTGAAGAAGTAATCCACCGGGGTTGATGAGTTTTTTATCCATGGAAAAAAATTGGGAGACAAGCGGTCACTGGGCCATGGTAACAACTCTTCTAACTTTGGTCTCAGAAAGAGGTGTACAAACCAATAATATCTACTTGTCCCTGATAGGACATAGGTTCATACATAAATTGGCTGAATTAAATCCTCCTCATCTAACCTAGATATAGGAAAATTTATTTCTAAAAACCTGAAGTTCTGATGCAGGATCAAATGGACCAAGAAAGAAGAATACCTGAATTTAGATTCAACTTGGTAATTTTTCAGTTGCAACAACATATTTGTAGCTATCACATTGGAAAAATAAAAATACCTATGCTCCCACTCATGCTTGAGTATCAGAGCCAAGGCCATCTAAAAGGGGTGAACCTCCTCATCATTGTCTAGGCCGAAAACCGAAGTTACCATTGAGAAAAGATCCTATGTTCTCTCCGAGAACTTCTTGAATGCCAAAGGAAGAAAAAAAATGGCCTCTAGTTGGCCTTTCCCCTATTTCACGATGATAGAAATCCTCCCTTTCATTCGATTCTTCCAATAGGTTTCCATATCCTCTTCAACGAATGTCTTGATACACCAGTTGAAAGGGATACACAACATTTATTGTATAGTTGGAGCAGAGATTATGACCTTGATTGTGTTGCATGTTATGGTCCTGATTTATTCATCAAATCTTCTGGTGCACGTGTGCACCAATTCTAGGCATGGGTGTACGACAAGTATCATGAGTTGTGGTAACCCACAATTCTAGAGTTGAGAGGCAAAACCCTCAGAGGTACCGTGATCTTTCATTCTCTGAAATGATCCTTCTATGATATTTTAAGGGTTCCTTGCCAACCTTGCGTTGAAGACATTGTCAGCAACATCTCACACCACTTCTCTTTTAACACTCCTATCTATTAACACCTTTAACAAAATTCAAAAGTTCGATCCTCAAGCACTCGGGCATTGGCGAACGATTTTCACCCAAAAATATTGGCGAAAATTGGCCTCCTTGTTATAGATTCTTCTCTTCTCCCAGTCATTGATGGTTCCACCATGGATGCTTCAAAATTTTTAGAGTTTTTTTCTAAAACAACCACTTGATTATTGCTTCCTTTGGGAAAAATCTACTTTTCGTGTAATTAATTTCCCAAAGAAGTACATGCAATTAAGGCTATACCATTACCGTTGGTCCATTAAATGTTGCCAATGAGGAGATACATGTGGTTAGGGGATCTATATCCCTTGGGAATGCTAAAAATATGTAGAAATGGATTTAGTACATTCCTTTCGCTGCCTCTTTTCTCAAATAAACTTGTTGCCTTGGGAAGAGTGTCCTTACTTATGCCAATATTTTCTTAGTGATACAAAGTACTCTCGAAAAGGTGAGCTCATTAATTTTTTAGGCATTAGCACGTTAATCCATGTCCTTTCACTTACACAAGCCAATTGATGTTGATGATGGCCAAGGACACATGTCAAAAATTGACCTATACGAGAATCTACTCTCAACGTCCAAACATTAATTTGGAGACCTTATAACAGATTTTCTGTATGATGCATTCTCTGTTCACTGATTGCTTTGATATTTTCCTGTTGCCGTCTGGGAAAAAATAGAACCTCCGTATTTTAGCCATACCAACAACTCTTTTCTATAAATAGCTATGCCACCTGAAGGCTATATTCATTCAAAAAGTAAAACTTCAGAGTTTAGCTATCTTCTTTTCCTCTACATATTATCTTTTGCTAAGTTTCTCTAACCATGTCTGTCGGCCTAGGTACTCTTGTTCATCTTCTCCCACACAGGCCACAATATGCCTTCATTGGGGAGATTACGGGTGAGAGAATTAAGTGGCTGATAAAGGGGTGCGACTTCCTAGGGGTAATTTCCTTTCAGTGGGCCATTAGCATGGACTTCATTAAAAATGAGAACCAGATGCGAACCAACTACAACATCCTGTCCCTCTTCGTGGCCTCTATACTGGACCTGAATGTCACCAAAACCAAGATAGTGGAGTTGTGTTGCCGTATGTTCAATGTCTCTCTGCTGGAAGCGCTCAAGAAAATCATGCAAGTTTCTATCCCTGGTGTCGGCATTCCTAATGTGATGGACCTCTATAGGTTTGTTGGCCATGGCATGGATGTGCCTTGGCTTCCCTTTCTCAGTGAATTTTGCACCATGGACCTGAATGGGTACCGTGACTTGTCTCTACCTGTTTCAACCTATCTCCTTTAGGAGCATGGCGTTGATGAAGCTCCACAGTATGACTTCAAGAAGAGGTTCGAGCTCATTGTCTTTAGTTGTGTAGAATGAGGTTAGTGTCCATGAATTATGTTCCTGCTCTCCTACAAGTGAAGAAGAAGAAAAAAGAAAAAGAAAAGAGATTATGGGCAACAAGCCCCTATAACGACAGTTGGAGGCCTTCCTTTTGATTTTTTGTAAAAATGCCTCCATTTTGTTTTTCTTTTTGTATTTTGCTCGAATACCCTTTTCTAGGTTTTGCTCGAAAGAGCCTTTCTGCTAAAATCTAAGGCTCGGGCTACCCCATGCTATAAATTCAATAAAGAAAATACAATATATATAATATATATTTTCGTACTTCTTCGCTTTATTCTTAAATCTAAAACCTAAAAGCTTTTTACATTTTTTTGACATATGGTACATATCTGTGAAAATTTTAAAAAATGTCATATTTTAATGGAATGGTTTCAGATGAATATGGTTTACCAGTATCCCCAAAGCATTACCTTCCATATCTTCCAGTTCATATGCATTCCTTTCTTTGTACACAGTGATTTAGAAGGGGCCCTTCCATAATGCTCCGAGTTTGGTGTGTTGTCTTGGTTTTGCAGTGTGCTCATCATATTTTAGAACCAACATCCCTTCTTGGAAATCTAGGTCAGAAGTCTTTTTCGAACCATCGCTTGACCGTTCACTGGCAGCCAATCATAGCATCAAAATATTTTTCTCTGTTTTCCTCCAATTCGAGGAGACCGACTATCCATACCTCCATTCCACAATTTTCCTCTATTTCTAGGGCTTTCAATAATTGCAATGCAAGGAGCTCCATAGAAATAGGAAAATTTACCTCCTTTCTATAGACTAATTCGTAAGAAGATGTCTTCAGGATCTGTTTCTGTGTGATTCAGTTTTCCCATAGAGAAACTCATAGACGTTCGTGCCATTCCCTTTTCTGTTTGGACCCAATGCATTTGATTAACCTAATTAGGTTTTTGTTTGTTGAATTTGCTAGCCCATTCCCTTGCGGGTAGTAATTTGAAGAGTTTTTGAGGTAGATCCCATTCCTAATAGAAAAATATGACACTTTCGAACCTACAAAGGCTCTAGCATTGTTGGATATGATAGTCTTTGGTGAACTGAACCTAGTCACTAACCCTTCTAGAAAGTTAACAATCTCACCTTCTATAGCAGCTTTCAGGGCGATAGCTTTTGTCCATCTTGTGAAGTAATTAGTCACTGTGAGGATCCACTTATGAACAACATTGGACATAGGATTTATCATTCCAAAAAAATCCAAACCCCATTGAGCAAAAGGTTTCTCAGTTACAATGGGAGTCAAAGGCAAAGCAATTTTTTTTCTTTTGCCAAAAATGAATTGGCACTGAGTGAATTTCAGCACCAAATAGTGTGCTTCTGAAAATATTGAGGGCCAATAGTATCTTGCTCGCATAATTTTCAGAGTGATGGTTTTAGCAGAAAATGTCCTCCCTCGGGACTGCTATGGAATTCTGACAAAACCCTATCCGACTAGCATTTGTCTAAACATCGGAGCAATACTCCATCATAGTTCCTTTTAAATAAAGTTCCTTCAACCAACACGTACCTAGTACCTTCCAGCCAATAGTATCTTCATTTGTGGGAGGGGAGAGCCATCGGGTAGTACCCTTTCTACATGTATAACATCCGATCCATTACCCAGGATTCATCGGATTCGAATTGATTTAAAAATATTTGATCAATCTCCTTGTTGGGTTTAGAACTTGACTCTTGTGCAAGATATTCACACATGCCTCATACCCACACTAGCTTAGTCAGCTTGATGTCCATGCCATAATCTAGGATCTTAGTGATCCAATTGGCTCTCTTTTTGGTTATTTCTCCCTCAGTAATGTATTCCCTTACACTTGGGTGAGCAACCAAGATGATGATCTTATTGGCCGACACTAGGTGTTAGAACCTCTTAAGACTTTTGACAATGGAAAAATCCTGCTTCTCTACAAAGTTATATATGATCTCGTAACCTTTGAGGGTTCTTGAATGAAAATAAATCAGATGCTCTCCATTATCCTTCTCGTCCTTTTTAGTGAGCACAAAAGCTATGGTATGCTAGCCGCTATATACATATAACAATAAATATTTAGAAAATTCTAGATTTTCCAATATCAAAGAGACAAAGATATCCTTCTTTATCTACTCAAAAGATTCTTTGCCTTCAGGATTCCATTTAAAAATTATATTCTTTTTTAGCATCAAGATGATGGGCCTTGCGTTGCCTACAAAGTTGGAAATGAAATGACATACAAAATTAATCTTTCCTAATAAAGATTGTAACCCCTTTTGGTTTATTGGTAAAGGAAAATCCAACATAGATTTGACTCTTTTGGAGTCTATTGCAATTCATTCCTTGGAAACTAAAAAACCAAGAAGTTTACCTTGAGGTACTTCGAAATCACATTTTTTGGGATATAAAGAAATCTCAAACTTTTGGCACCTCTAGAAGATTTGTTCTAGGTGATCAAAATGATTAGCCTCTAATTTTGAAAAGACACTCAGATCATCCAGGTAAATCAGAATGATTGAATTGATCAATCCTGCAAAAGCGATGTCCATGGCCTGTTGAAAAGTTGCATCGACATTTGAGAGTCTGAAGGGAATCTTACATATGTGAACGTACCCCACTTGGTGGTAAATGTCGTCTTATGTTGGTCACTCTCTTTAACCAATACTTGATTGTACCTTAAAAAGCTATTGAGCAATGAGAACATCTTCGATCCAGCCATTGTCTACAAGATCTGCTCCATGGATGGCAAAGGATAATGATATTTTTGTGAGGGCTTATTCAAGTCTCAAAAATTGACACAAAGCCTGATATCACCATTTTTCTTCTGAATCGGTACTAGATTAGATACCCAAGTTGAGTGTTTAATAAGATAAATGATTCGAGACTCAATCAATTTAGTGAGCTCTTGTGCCATTAGTACTTCAACGTTTGGCTTAACATGCCTTTGCTTCTATCGGACTGACTTCAACCCCTCTGCCAAGTCAATGGTATGCTGAATTATACCATGGTCATATCCTCGCTGATCATCGTAGGTCGATGCTATAACTCCTTCGTACTTAGAGTATAGAATCCTTAACCTTTGTCTATCTTCCCACTGTACATTTCTTCTGACTTTTAGTTTTCTGTCATTCCCAACATCCAACTCTTCAAAATCCTTTTTGTCGGCTATGAACCTTCGCTTGCCATTCCTCACATCTTCACAATCAAAAATATTCTTGAGGGAAATCAAACCTCAAGGGAGATTATTTCCCTTTAGTTGAATGAACTATCCTTTAGATGGTTGAAACTATGATTCCAAATGGTCGGAAGGTTGTTCAGACTTTTGAACGAAAGTGGCTATCTGGGCGTCATCTTCAAATACTTGCTAATTTTGGTCATTGTTAGGAATTGATGGTCAGACAATAATGTGAACTGCACTTTGTTTTGAGTCAGAACCCGGCTCAAACTGTGACCTAATGGAAGCCATCCAATCTGCTATATCATTCAGGGATCAGAGAATAACTTGCACATTGAAAGCTTCAAAACCCTCAATTAAGTCCCATATCTGATGTCTATAGGCCTTCATCTTGGTATGTCTTTTCACTGCTTGGCCACGAACTTGGCTTACTATCAACTCAAAATCTCCAAATACTTGCAATATTTTCACACCCATCCGCTTGACAAGGAAAACACCGTGGATTAATGCTTTATATTCCATATCATTATTTGAGCATGGAAACTGGAAATGATAAGCCTTGAGGGTCTCGGATCCTGTCAGAGACAACAATCAGACTCCTGCCCTAGAACTAGCTTTGCATTTAGGACCACCAAAGTATAAGGTCCACAAGCGATTATCCATTGGATCATCAAAGCTTACCCGATATTTCATTAGTTTTGGATGGACCGTGTTATCATCGAATATGACATAAGTACCTAGTCTCGTGGCATGGTAATTTCCGAATGGGTCAGAGTCGATGAACTGGTTAAGGAGAAGCTCCTCTTCAGGGGTCTACATGCTTGTGTCTTCTTCATCTTCCAATATTTTGATGCAATACCCCTCTTTCTTTGAAAAAGAGGTATGGGCGGCCTCAAAACAAAGAACAACATTGTCCACTATGTGTTCAAAATGTAAAGATTCTAAAAGAATCTTCATCTTTGCTCCATTCTTGGTTCTTAATATCAAATGGGACCAATCCAGTTCCAAATATCCACCCAGCTTTGCGGTGAAATCTCTAGAGAGACACATGCTGAAGATCGGGGGAATGTTGATTATCATTACCTCCTACGAAACCATCTAGCTTGGGCATGAAAAAAAGGTTAAGGATAGATGTTTTATCCAACTGACCGTCAGATCCTTCTTTCTGTCCAGCTGCATGATTCCCTTTTCCAAAGGTTCATACTTGAGCATTAAGGCATCAACCACTTGCTTTGGCATGACTATTGTACTAGCTCCCAAGTCAATCATATTATTGTGCAAAATTTTATCCCCCACAATTAATGTTAAAAATAAATGAGTGGGCTTTGGCTTGCTTATCCCTCCCTCTTTTTCTTTCTCCGCAACATTCTTATAAGCTACGGCCTTCAAAATTTGAGGATTAGATGCATGAAATTTGTCTTTATTCAGATCACATGGTGGAACTTTGTCCATCTGTGACCTTGGTTCTTCATTTTTTAGTGCTTCTCAAAGCAACGTCTTTTGCTCAAGGATAGATATTACATCCCATAGAGATAGATTAGTAGGTGCCTTCTTCATCTGCTCCACCATGTTGAGCATTCTGACTGGATGAATCTTCGATATGAATGACAAAATCTCCCTTGGCTTCTCCGAAAGATGATCCATTATGAATGGATTTGATGTCTTATCAGGCAATTTGTTGGGCACTGGCAGAATTTGTTGTTGCAGAGTTAGTTGAACAATCGGCTAAGTAGTTGGTTGGGGCCATTGTCTCTCACATGATGGTGGTTGGCGAGACTAGAAATGAGGCAGAGCCTGTGGCACGTATTCCCCGATGAGTCCTCTCTTGGATCTGGTGTTGTAATCCACCTATACCTACGGAGTTCTGTTTGTTGGAGATTCATTCACAAAAACTATGTCCTACTCTTCCATCCAAGAGAAAAGCGCCCGATCAAGTGCTATGTCCAACTCTTGTTCTATGGACATTCCTTGCATTTGCTCTTTGAATCAGGCATTCTCCATCTCAAGAGACTCGTACCCTTCTGTATTGGGCTATGTGCCTTTGTTCCTCTGCTCTGCTATTCTTTTCTACAAGTTTCCTTTGGGGTAATTTTGAGGCATGTGACTATCATTACAAGGAAAATACCATGCATTTTCATCATCTGCCAGGTTATTTTTGCCTGGTACCAAATCATTGCTATGGCTATCTTTGATTGTTTGCAACAACATGGTAACCGAGACTATTTGGTTGGTGGAAGCTACTTGCTGACCTTCCCAACCCGAAGGTCCTTGATATATACTCTACCGATTCTATTGATAGAAGGATCTTTCCCCTTGGTACATATGAGTTTCTTATTTTGGAGGAGCTACTTGCTGTTGCTTGATGAGAACTAGCTCATTAGCGAAAGACCGCATTAGGCTCTTCATATCATTAAGGTCCATCGCTACAGAGGAAGAACCCGATGTGCTTGGTTGTGCGGTAGGGTATAGGGTAAGTGCACCAATCTGTGACACAATTTAGGTGCCAAATTGAAAAAAGCTCAAAAAAAGCCCAAAATAAGCCATTTGGCACACACCAGATTTGGCGAGCACTAGATGTGGTGAGCGCCAAATTGAAAATTAGACATAAAAGTGAAAAATTGGGTTTCAAACCCTCATTTCTCTTCAACCTATGTCTTGAGGAAGAGGATTTAAGGTTTTGCAACTCGTGCTCGCTAAATCTCATCCATTTTTTGCATCCTTAGCTTGCCATTTTCCATGAGGATGCCGCCAACATGTCAAAGAGGTTGAAGATTGCAAAGAAGTATGCATTTTTATTCTATTTATTTCAAATTTGAGTTAGAATGCAAATTTAAATAGGTTTTTATAATAAAACTTTGTTCTAATTATCAGGGAATGAATCTCCACCTTGAAACATTGAGAATTCACAATCACCCCCTCATGAAGAGCCTCCTATACAAGAACAACCTGAAACCCCTCCATCAATTCATAGGCATCCTCAAGGAACACAAGAAAATATTCAAAATCAAATTAAAAACAATAAAAGAGACATTCAACAATTAATTGGAAGATTAACCAAGCATGTTGAAACCCACCCCTATAGGAGAGGGATTGCTGAATCATTGAAGTCAATTGTAACTCATGTAGGAGAAATGAGTGAGCAAATGAATTTTTGGTCAAATAAGAGACATGAGATGAGACAAGTTTATGCTAGTGGTTTGTCATATGTAGATGCCAAAAAATAGAAAATTAGCAAAGACAACTTTTGTTCCCTATTTATAGACCCAAGAACCAATGAACCTTTGTCTCATGCATGCAAGAGGTTCCCCATCCATTGGTGCCACTATGAGTTAATTAATTTTTTTTTTTGGGAGTGATGGTGGATGGTATTTGACCAACCTCCATGCAATAACCATGAGGTGCCGCAATAAGTTTTGAGGAAAATCTATTGTGAGTTTCTCCTCAATAAAATGACAAAACTATTTTGACATCTTAGAATTTTAGGGTAGAGGTGGGGGCTCCACACATGATAGACCTACTGCATGACTTAATCAAAAATTGGCACTGAGAGCCTTGGCTAGACCCATGGTGGAGCATGTCGATGTTCCTTCCATTGTGAAGGACAGTGTAGAGGTTGACACATTGAAGTTGATTGACTCACTCACCCAGACCATTTTACAGTGTGTGAGTCCTCTAGTAGAGCTTGGTGTGGAGGAGACGTGTAGGCCTTGGGCTCCACCCCACCATTGTGGCACTTGCGGTGCTGTTTGTACGTATGATTATCAGAGTGCTTGTGCTGTAACTACAAAGCCTACATCAGTTGCAAAGGCGATGATCTGCACATATGATATTCTGAATGATACATTCAACATTGACACTTAGGAAAAATTTAGCAAGTTATTTTAATGTTGTTTAATAATTTATAGTTTAAAATTTAAGAATAACTAAATTAGTTGATTTTTGATATGATGAAATTTCAGGGTCGCACTGTTCATGAGGCATGCTCTATTCCTATAGATCCTTCTAAATTCTCGACGATGAGTCCACATGTATGCAACTAGTATTAAAGATATTATTATTGCATTTGAACAATTGAATGTTATATTTGAATGTTTGTCTCATAACATTCTTTGGATTTCAAATAGTTTCCTAGTGCACCTTCTTCCTCCACACCTTGCAATTTATATCATCAAACAACTTACACTTAGTTAGCGTTTATTCATTAATGGTGTTGTAAATTTATGTTAGCTAGTTTTCGTAATTTTGCATATATACAAATCTAAAAAAATGATGAGAAACACAAAAAATGAATTTGTATTCCTTGATCATGTCACATTATGTTCTCCTAATTCACTTTTTGTTCCTTTATTACTTTCTAATCCCATACCCTTAACATTTAATAGTTCACCCTATTTTCCATTATCCCCTCCTAGCCCATCACACTAATATCTTCTAGTCCATGCTATGTGTCATTATGTCCTTCTACTCCCATCTTATTGTACCCATTACTATTTCACCTTAGATTTTCCATGATCCCATATGTTCCACCCTACGTTCCTTTATATCATCCTATGTTATACCATATTTATCCACGTTTCATCCTAGATAAATCTTCTCTATTATTGCTACACATAGGTCAAGTTTGCACTTCGTGTACTATAACCAAACCCTAGACACCTCCTAATTCACCCTATGTTGCATTATTCCATAATAATCACATCCCATTAACCTCTAATTTTCCACCCTATATTTTGTTATCCCATCCTAACCCATCCCATCAACCTATACTAGTCCATCCTGTGTTCCATTAATACCTTTGGTGTAGGGGCACCACTCTTTTCTATATTTCTTCATTAAGTTTCTGATAGGAAAGGTGTGTTAGGATGTTTGAGTTGAGTTCTTGAGTCTTAATAAGGTCCAATGTGACCATTTTATTGTAATTGATCAACTTTAAGGGGCTTTTGTATTCATCTTGTAAGGTTTGCAAATCATGTGGAAGGAATTGTCAAAGTTGACAAGGGGTGTCAAGGTAGATAGGATGATTTTTTCTTGAGTAAGTCATGATTTCTTAGTTGAATAAGGTCCCATTAGACTATTTGTAATAGTTTAGGTGTTTAAGAGGGTCTAGGAAACAATAAAGAGTCAAAACTTGAAAGTGCCAAATTTGTGAGTTGCATAAATGCAGCAAATTTGTAATGCAACGGTCATGAGAGGTTTAAAAAGTAGTTGTAAGGAAGTTTGGAATTGGTTTGATGAGAAGAAGCCTTTAAAAAGGCATGACAACTCATTTTGTAACATTGGCTTGAAGTTTGAAGCATTGGCAATAAGAATAACTCAGTTTTTCATCAAATTTTTGAGTTTTCTTGTCATTTGCAGGTCTGTATGAGCCCACACACTTTGATTGTTCCATGTAAATAATTTTAATTTGTGGTGGTAGCTGTTAAAAATATTTTGTTATAGGTTTGAGGGAGATCCATTGTGATTTCTGGTAAATATCCTTGTTTTTTTCCTGTGACAGGCTAAGGACACATTGTTTGAGGGTTTTGTAACCAAAATCATGATTTAAGGGCCCTTACACTGACTGTACCTACTGTAACTAGTGTAATGGGCCCTAGGGAGTCTAAGTAGGTTTTTGGTTGCATGATTAGAGTTGTGGAGAAGGAACTAAGGAGATAAACCTTCTATCTTGATGAGTTTTGTGAAGAAAAACACATGAAGATGGAGCCTTGGGTCTAGGGTTTGTGGAGATCAATAAGAGTGTGGAGTTTTTTCCAAATTTTGAGCATATTGGGGTCAAAATATACATTTTTGAGCCAGTGGCATGGTCTAGGAGGTTGTTCAAGTGGGACTTTTAATAAACCCTCTTGACTTGGCATGAAATTGAGGGTTTTGGAGTTTGCTATGTTGGAAGTGTCAACCTTGGGTGTTGATTATGGTTTTAGAGGTTTGAGGGCATAAGAAATGATGCCCCAAGGTTTCAAGGGTCTGTGTTGAGTTTAAAGGTATGCTGCTTTGTAAATCTAGCCTAATTCGTGGCCTAAGACATCGTTGAGGGTCTAATTTCAAGGGATAGTTCCAAAAGAATTGTATTTGGTTAAGAGATATGTTGTATAACTTTGAAATGGGTATCTGAATCCACCTTGTGATTGTGAAGTGTTTTGGAAAGCATGGGAGTTAAAGGCCAAAAACTAAGTTTGCACTACTGCTAGGTTACATGGGTGAAAGTGAGAAATTAGACTGTCAAGCTTTGTGGATTTTTGGGATTCACTCTAATAAGCCATTTTAATCTTTTTAGATTCCTCTTGAATGTAAGTTTTCACTTTGAATGAGTTTGAACACCTCTCTACATCGCCCTTCTATTCCCATCCCATTACCCTCTTTTATTTCACCTTATGTTCCATTATCCCCTCTTGGTCTTTATATCAACATGATACTTGAGATATTGTTTCATTTGTATTTGTTGAAAAGAGACAACCTTGGTGATGTTGGTGGCACGATGGAATATGGAGTTGCTATAGCAATAGCTAGTTCTGATCCATTGAGAGAGGTATGGAATAGATTAGTCTATTTGACATTATATTTGCTCTTTTATGGTCTATTATAAAAAAAATTCATGATACTTTTATTTAGTTTAATTTCTATCTTGATGGTTGCTACAGGTGGTTGTCACGCCAGATCATGGATGTGGTGATGTTGTAAATGTGCATGATGACTATATGTGTGCAGTAAGTGATTATATATTTTGTTATATGCCATTCCACAATTCAATTTCTATGTATTAACATCTTTACTTTTTATTGTATAAGTTGAAGGTCTAGAGTGTGTTCGAAAGACAAGAGAAGCAACAATCACTCCATTGAGCCAAATTTTGAAGGAAACACGGGATATATTTCCTTCCCCTACAGGGAAATGACTATGTATTAGGGTTGTTTGTTGTATGCCTATGTGGCATTTTGGAACATATGTTTTGTACTATTGGTATATACGTGACATTTTATGTCCATATGGCTCCTTTGTACTAAGTCTGTATGGTTTTTTTGGATATAGTGTATATACTTTTATCAATATATATCATTGTATAGCCTTTCAAATTTTTGATTAAAGAAAATCTTATTTTCCTACTGCCATTCTTGAATGATGTTATTGCATATCGTGTAAATTGTATGCTTGAATATTGTAGGCATGGATTTTGTTTACATCTAATTCTTAATTAATTACTGTCGAATGATCAATAAGCCCCATCTAAAGCGTATTGTGTAAATAAGCTCCATTCATGGTGGTTTGTATCCTTTGGAATGCTTCAATTACTTGCGCCTCACTTAATCACATGTATGCTTCACTTATTCACATGTCTACTTCACCTATATTGCGTGTATTCACATGTATGCTTCATGCTTCCAATGCATAGCAGAAAAAATCGTTTGGGAAAAAAATTGACAAACCAAAAGTATAATAGTTTGTGACAAAACCGGGAAAAATTGTAGAACAAGAGATAATTTTTTTTTTCAAAAAAATTGAAAGGCATTTCCATAGCATATAGAGATATAAAGAGCAAATAAAATAAATATTTTAACTAATGAATTGTAAAAAATGGATTTTTGTAGTTTATATTCATATCGTTGATTACATTGTATTGCACATATTTCAAAGTCAAAGCATTACTTCACTTTGCATAACTAATAACTAGATGCTGATACATGAAAAAATTTCAATTACAATATAGTTTGTAAAAAGTCAACCTAAGCAATTATGTAATCTCTTCACATTGCATAACTAATAATTAGGAGCAACTACCAATTGCATTTTCTTATCATGGAATTCTATGAGACCAAATTTCTTTGAGGTATTTTTTTCAAATAGTTCACTTCCTTGTCTAAATTACCACATTTTTCATACATTTCTACCAAAGCATCTTGTCAAAAAATTCACTGCCTTGTTTCTATGGCTAAAAGCCTAAAATAAGTGATTTCGAACAAGCTATGGATGCTTCAAAAAAATATATCAAAAGCATTATAGTAAGCAATAGCATAGACAAGGCAGTGAAATGTTTGAAAAATTGCATCAAATAAATGTGGTGATGGAATGCTATGACAAGCCATAGACAAGGCAGTGAACTAGTTCAAAAGATGCCTCAAATAAATGTGGTCTCATGGTGACAGAATGCCATGACAATCAAATTTCTTTTGATTGTCATGGTATTCCATCACCATGAGACCTCATTTTTTTGAGGCATTTTTCAAAGAGTTCACTGCCTTTTCTATGCTACCACATTTTGTATGTAGAGAAAGGTGGAAACCACTCAATAAACCAAATAAATGAGAATCAATCAGATTCCAAATTAAAATCAGATGTTCAACTGAAAATCCCAACTTCTACCAAGCTTTCCCTTGGACCATAGGTAACCCGGTTAAAGGGCCTTTTCACCAAGATTTTCCAAAACACTTGACAAAATAAGGGATGATTATGATACCCATTTGCAAGTTATAAAACATAGGTAAACCCCAACATCAAATCCTTTGGACCAACATTGACTTCCAACAGACCCACCTTGGAAAAGGCTATTCAATTGGCCTAATTTACAAAGAGAGTAAATTTTAAACACTATATATTCACAAAAACTCCTAAAATAATAGTATGTTATGTGTCAAAACCTCCAATTTCCTGATTTGTTTCCAGGTCGAAGACCTCTAGACCCCTAATACACCAAACCCTCAATTTCAAGCAAAATACTTGGGGTTTTAATGAAACTCCTATCTTGTGGACCTGCCACAACCATAAAAAGAACCAAACACACTTAATAGACCCTGCACATGGTTAATAATAGATTACATGGACAATCCTTCCAAGATTTTATCAAAACACCACTTGAAGCCCTCATTTTCACCATGAAAATACCCTGCTACAGTCCTAGAACATCATCCCAAACACCCAGCCTTGACCCCACAATATTCTAAATAGGTTAGGAATGTATTTTACAAGTTAGAGGACCCATTCCATAAGTTACAATAGGCACAAAAATGGAATGGTTTGAATTACATCATGAAACCCTTCAATCCAAGAACACTGATAAAATAGGTAGCTGTAGTAAAAACAAGATAAATTTCACTATACAAAGAGTTAGAACCTCTAAATAGGTGAAAATGAAAGCTAATTAATTAATATACAACATCCAACTAGTTTCAGATCATCTTAGAGTTTGTACAAGCCGTACAACAACAAGAAAAGTGAGAGAAACCACTAAATTTATGGAAAATAACGTTCTTCTTGATAAAAAATGGGTTACAAATCAACCAACAACCTCTCCTTCGAGGAATTGAAGGTTATTATACATAATTTTATTTCATTCCAAGTACTTCCAACGTCCATAACTTATTTTTAATCATTAAGACCTTCTAATCTTCATTAAGTTACATTTTAGACCTTTTACACATGACAACATTACATGGATTTTGCAAATTTTTAAGTTTGACACCTAAGGACTCCTAAATCACTCAAACACCTTTAATTCACCCTATTAAATTTTCTTATACCTCATTCTTGCAAATTTACATCTAAATTCAAGGATTTGGCTTCAAAAGGCTACAAATCCAAATATTGACAATTTTATAGCAAGAATGCATTTTTTTGCACATTTTACCACCAAGACTTAAAACTCAACCTAATACACCTTAAAGGGTCTTGATTGACCTTATTCATGAAAGAAAACATGAAAACCAAACCTATTCCATACTCTATCCACCTAGACCAAATTTTTCATCATTGACATTGATTGACAACATTTACAATTCAATATGTTTTGCAACTTCCTTGTTGCTTATTAATCAAGAAACTTCGACCTAGTCCATTAGACCTTTCAAGAATCCATTTTATTTCAATACAAGGTGTAGGTTCCCCTGCACCAATTTTGCATCACTCACTCCTTAACCACTTAAAAACTAGTAATCCTTCCTCATAGGACAACCACTTATATCCAATGAGCCAGGTAACTTATGAAGACTGTAAAAAAAAATTCAGATACCCTTTTCCATGGCTTAAAACATATCTGAAAACTACTATAAATTCTTTTGGAGAAAATACCTCAAACTAGCCTTGTTCCACTCAAGAAACTAGGCCAATAAGGCGACTCTTACAAAGAGACACTCCTTTAAACACCTTCAAAGCTCTTGATCTCCCTAGAAAATATTTTGTTAGGTTTTCAAACCTCAGATTCTATCTATTTTAGGGACTAGAATGTTCAATAGGGTACCAACCTTCAAACCCTCACTCTAAGCTATTTCAAACTAGGTTTCCCCTAGGGGTTTATTGAAACCTGGACTTCCTCAACACACCACACCCAACCAATAATTGGAACACTTTATAAATAGCCTGCACATTCTCTAAAAACTTACTCCCAACCTTTAGCACTGTTATTTCCTCAAACCCAAGTACTTGAAACCTCAATTTTTGGTCAAGACAAACAAGAAATCAAATAGGACAACAACTCACAAAACACTTCCATAAAATATTAAACTCTTGAATCCTTATTGAACATGGTAAACAACTCGTCAAACTTCATTTCGCTAAGTTCTAGAAGTATCCACTAAAGGAAAAGTTCATACATGCATTCTTTAGTGTTCAAAACCCCAAAACAGGGTTTCATACCCATTGGCACCAAAATGATCATAAAACTCAAAAACCTCCATGAAATTCAATCAAACAAACTAAAAATGAAAGGTACTACATGCATTTAACATTTCCCATATCTTTTAGACCATGAACCATAGATTTACCAATCAAAACTCATAATTGTACACTAAAAACATGGAATACTTCTTGATCTTCTTCATTTTTTCCATACTCTCACCTCTTCCTCGAGGTTCTCCTCACATTGATGGACTCGTAAAAAAATAAATGAACACCTAGAACTAAAATTGTACTTACCTAACCTTGCATGCACCTAACTCTGCAACTTTTGCATCTTTTAGCAATTTTTCTGACCATGTTTTGCCAAATTGCAAGCTATGACACAACTGAACTCCCTTAGCTCCAAATACATTATAAAATGGTCTAATTGACCTTATTGAACACAAAATACTCAACATTAAATAAAATCCTAGCATTTTACCATGTTCACTAAAGATGACCTTTTTGACAAAATTGAGCTTACAAGGCGCTCTTGCACCAGAGGCCTGGAATGTTGATTTTGAATAAACCCTCCTTGTTTCAAGAATAGAAAGGCCTAAAGCAAGGGTTTAGTGTTTAGATGAATTAGAGAGGGTTCGAATGACTAAGATATGATAAGAAATGAATAATTTTCTCAGTTCTGAATGCTACAAGGAAGTGAATGTGAATTGGTCAGTTGAGCATTGAATTGAGGTTTTTGAGATTGAAGATTGTTTGAAACTAATCTAATTATGATTGTTGAAGGTTTTGCCTCCCTACTCTACATCACAAACCTAGGGTATAAGTTGTTGCCACCTAAATGAAAACTAGAGAATCTTGTGTTTATTGTTCTCAAAACCAAATTTGTGATTGTCAACAAAGTCATGAAGAATATGGATTCAAAGGAGGGTTTGTGATTCTATATCTTATAATTATTCACTATTTCTTTGGCAATAAGGTAACTTAGAAAGACAATAAGCATTCTCAATTGCACAAAATTTTCCATTTATTTATTTATTAGAAAGGTGAATGGTATGAATGAATGGAAACTTGTATTAACAACTATATGTCAACTCACTTCAATTTATCTAAGCACATGTGATGATGGTGGATTTTTTATGGAACAAAAAAATTAATGGAAACTTGCATTAACATTGACGAAAGCTATTAGGTTTTCCAAATTAGTTGAAAATAAAATGAAATAAAGTGAATTCCACTAGCCATGCTAGAAATGGACTACTATATAAGCAATGCAAATAGAATTCATAAGTAAATTTGTGTTAAGTAAATGTCATATTTTTCATTTTTTGTTCTTCAAACTCATAAAAATTAAACTTTTTTTATGCAAATCCCATCTAATTCTATGTCCAATTGTTATGACTAATAAAATCAATAAAGAAATTTAGTTTATATTGTCAAAAACAAACAAATATACCAAATATAAACATTTCAATATTACCAAAATGAATATATTACCTCGGATAATGTAAAATGATGTAGAAACTTTAAAATGTCTTCTTCTACATTGTCTACCATGCAGATTGGTGGTAAAAAGGTGATGGATCAAGCATAGATTGGTACAATATGAATTCAACTATATAAAAAAGGCATTTCTGAATCGGATAAAGCGCTGAACCAGACAAATACAGAAGCATGTGGGCCTGAATCACGAGGTCAACCCATATTTTACCATTTCAAGGTAAAACACATTTGGCACTCACCAAATTTGGAAAGCGCCAAATGTTTTGTTTTGAAAGGGAGAGACTCCATAGAGATAAAGGGAGTGACACTCGAGATAGAGAGAGAGGTGATAGGAGAGAGATATTAGTCTAGGTAGTGTGGTAGCAACTAAGACTTGAGAGTGATAGAGACTTGAGAGGGATAGAGAGTTATCTAGTTACAGTGGGGAAAAATACCTGACAATGGGAGAGGGGTTGGGAGGGATGAGACTTGAGAGATACAAAAAGACAAAAAGGGGAGAGAGAGAGGGGGAGTGTGGGAGAGGGGGTTGGAGTGAAATATATTCGTCTAGGTAGGATGGGAGGTAAGTGAGGCTTGACAAAGAGGGATTATGAGAGAGGGAGTGTGGGAGAGGGGTTTGGAGTGAAATATATTCATCTAGGTAGGGTGGGAGGTAAGTGAGGCGTGACAAAGAGGGATTGTGAGAGAGGGCATTGGAGTGACATAGATTAGTCTAGGTAGCAAGGGAGGGAGTGAGACCTGAGAGAGAGAGACTTGAGAGGGAGATATTTATTTAGTTATGGTGGGGGGAAGACCTAAGAGAGGGAGTGGGACCCTTAAACCATAAACCCTATACCATTAACCCTTAAAAACTTAAACCCTAAACCCGTAAACCCTTAACCCTTAACCCTCTACCCTCAACTCCCCTCTCTCTCTTTCTCAACCTTACACCATGTACCCTTAAATCATAAATCATAATCCGTAATCCCTAAACCCTCTACCCTTAACCCTTAATCCCTAATCCCTAAACCCTCTACCCTCGACCCTCAACCCTCAACCCTCAACCCTCTACCCTTAACTAGGTTAAACCCTAAACCCTTAAACCCTAACCCCTAAAAATTTCTACCCTCAACCTTATGCCCTCAATTATCAACCTCTATACCCTCTTAATCTCTCAACCCTCAACCCTCAAACCTTAAACCCTAATACCTCAACCCCTATACCCTCCTAATCACTCAATCCCTCTACTCTCTACCCTTAAACCCTAATCCCTCAACCCCTATACCCTCTTAATCCCTCAACCCTCAACCCTCAACCCTCAACCCTCAACCCTCAACCCTTAACCCTTAAACCCTAATCCCTCAATCCTTATACCTTCTTAATCACTCAAGCATCAACCCTTAAACCCTAATCCCTCAAACCCTATACCCTCTTAATCACTCAACCCTCAACCCTTAAACCCTAATCCCTCAACCCCTATACCCTCTTAATCCCTCAACCCTCAACCCTTAAACCCTAATACCTCAACCCCTATACGCTCTTAATCCCTCAACCATTAACCCTTAACCCTTAAACCCTAATCCCTCAACCCCTATACCCTCTTAATCCCTCATACCTTAACCCTCAAATCTTAAACCCTAATCCCTCAATCCCTATACCCTCTTAATCACTCAACTCTCAACCCTTAAACCCTAATTCCTCAACCCCTATACCCTCTTAATCCCTCAATACTCAACTCTCAACCCTTAAACCTAATCCCTCAACCCCTATACCCTCTTAATCTCTTAACCCTCAACCCTCAACCCTTAACCCTTAAACCCTAATCCCTCAACCCTCAACCCTCTACCCTTAAATCCTAATCCCTAAACCCCTATATGCTCTTAATCCCTCAACCCTTAACCTTCAACCCTTAAAACCTAATCCCTCAACCCCTATACCCTCTTAATCCCTCAACCCCCATACCCTCTTAATTCATGAACCCTCAACCATCTACCATTAAACCCTAATTGCTCAACCCCTATACACTCTTAATCCCTCAACCATTAACCATCAACCCTTAAACCCTAATACCTCAACCCCTATACCCTCTTAATCCCTCAATCCTCAACCCTTAAACACTAATCCCTCAACCCCTATACCCTCTTAATACATCAACCCTCAACCCTTAAACCCTAATCCCTCAACCCCTATACCCTCTTAATCCGTCAACCCTCAACCCTTAAACCCTAATCCCTCAACCACTATACCCTCTTAATCTCTCAACCCTCAACCCCTAAACCCTAATCCTTTAAACCCTAAACCCTTAACCCTAAACCCTTAAACCCAAACCCTTCAACCCTAAACGCTTAAACCTTAAAACTTCTACCCTATACCCTCAACCAAATACCCTCTACCATTAAACCTATTCCATCAACCCTCAAACCTAAACCCTAATACCCTAGAAACCATCAACCCTATAGGTCCTCCACCCTAATCCCTCGACCCTATACCCTCAACCCCTATCACTTTCTCTCTATCTATACATCTCACCTTTCCCTCCTTCACTCCCTCCCACCCTCTCTAATTGTCTCTATGGGTAAGTGCACCAATCTATGACACAATTTTGGCTCTTAAGATGCCACTTTTTTTTTTCTGAAATTAGGAAAATCTGATTTGCACAAGAAAATGTAGATAGTTACACTTAAAATTTCAAGATGCAGCAAGAAAAAAAGTTGAAGTGCTCCGAGTCTAGTTTCTAAGCTACTATTGTTTTTTGAAATTAATGAAGATTAAGGGTCTCGAAAAGGGGGGCCCCCAAAATAGGTCCTGTTTTTATCAAAAAAAATAGCATAGCGCCTGAGGGCTCCCCCCTTTTTTGTTAACTTTTTTTTAGAATTTCAAAAGTCCCAACAGTGAGAAATTAGCTAACACCATGTAGTTTATCCTCCTTCTTTCAGATAATTTTTTTAATGAATATATAATATTTTATGAATTTTCAAAGTGGACACTGTAAGAGTTATTGATGAACTCGAGCACCCAGGATCACGTACAAAACCAAGATAAACCTTCCACACGAGAGCAGCAAGAGATAGAATGCAGGAATATAGTGCAATAACAAAATGATGTTATATCACACACTAAATGATACAATATGCCTCAACTCTCCCTTGAATTGATTGAGTTAATATGAACTCATCTAGACTAGATAGGAGCTAGACCTGAACTAGTTAGGAGGGAGAGGTGAGTGCAGAATATATAGTAGAATATGGGCAAATAATTCCAAGAGGGGTAATAACTCCCAAATAACCAAATTAGGTGGGAGTTATGCCTACTTGGAAAATGCCAAATAGGTGGCATAACTACTCAAAAAGAGACAGATGAGTGGTTTTGTGAGGTGGCATATAAGGCCAAAAGAGGGTGTGAAACTCAACCACCCAAGTGTGAGTGGGAGCAACACATGTAATCGATGGATTATGCCACGTGTCCTCACATGAACCACATCTCCTATAACCTAAGGTATGCTTAATAATGTGTAGGAAAAATAATATTAAATAAACCTACACTAACACCCCCCCTTAAGCATAGATTAGGTGGGTGAAAGGATGAAAGAATGCAAAGATGCAAATATGGGTCCCGGCTACTAGGCCATGTTAGGTACCCATGTACAAAATACTCTCTCACAAATGGAGTAAAGGAGAAAACCCAGTGGGACAAAACTCCTCCCCAAAAGAAAACAAGTTTCCCAACACAAGAAGAATCCCATGCAAGGAAGAAGTCCCCTCCAAAATAGAAAGGATAGGAAAGACCATGTAGCCTTCCCCAAAGTAGTCAACTATGCCAATGGTTGAAGCTCGAAGCTGAATGTAGAACATGGTCCACGATCGTCGAACAATGTTCCTCCCCTTAGGAAGAAACAAAACCAAAAGGTGTATGAAGAATGTCTTCCCATTCCTGAAAGGAATATGTAGGAAGAATGATGAAAATGTATGAAGTCTCTAAACTCTGCTCAAGTGTCTCCATGTTGATGTCGAAAGATGTCACCATCAAATCAAGTGTTCTAGGCCACACTGTAGAAGATGAAAATCCAGAACCTAGGGGAGATGGATGTAGAACAAAATTTGAAGACAAAGATATCTCCTTTGAAGACAAAGGCGCCTCCTCCAAATGTTGCTCAAAAGTATCCTCACTCATGTCAAAATGTGATGAATGATCATGTGGAGAATGAACAAAAGGATCCAAAGGTTCCTCCATAACAATCGAAGAAGAATCAACTTCATCAAAGAGAAGATGGATGTCATGAATAATGTCTCCCAAGTCTGAAATATGAGACTCTATGAACAAACCTGCAATGTCTGTCAAGTAGTCATCTGAAGTAGCTATGTCTAGAAGACAATGTGTATCTTGCTGCACTGAATCACAAGAAGCCATGAATGTAGCAATGCAAGTATCTTCAGATGTAATAGTAAATGGAGGAGAAGGAATACAAGGCTCAAGAACTGGATCACATGTGAGAATACCCAAGTTCAAGTAGCCAAAGTTCTCCTCAAAATCAAAGCTCACACTAGGAGTGTGATCAACAACCAAAGGATTAGAACCATCATCAGGTGCAAAGACTAAAAAGGTATACAATCGAGATGCATGATCAACCACCCCAGTAGCAATTATCTCTCTGCTCTCCAAGTCTCCGATGATAACTAAATCAGGTGTGAATTCAACAGTCTTCCCTATTCCACCATGAGTGATTTGATAGATGGAAAGAAGATTGTTTGAAAGATGAGGTACACACAAAACATCATTGAAAGTACCATCTCCAATATCAACAGATCCTTTCCCAATTACATCCATGTATGTATTATTTCCCATCATAATAGGTGGCATAACACAAGGCTCAAAAGAAGAGAACATAGACTGTGTAGAAGCCATATGATGAGACGCTCCAGAATCTAGGAGCCATCTCCTTGATCCAAGACCTGTAGAAGCACAAAGAGCTTTACCTGCACCTGTAGTATGGCCCTTTTCCTTATCAAATTCTAAATTTTTGGAATTAGAAGAAGAAGCTGAATCAACCATTCGAGAAGGAAAATTGATGTTGTTCTTTGCTAAAAGATTCTTCAACTCATCAATTTGTTTTAAGTAACATTGATGTTCATCATGCCTAGATTTCTTGCAATATGCACAAGTGAGCTTCTCCTTCTTAGATGAATCCTCTTTTAAAGAGAATTTAGAGTCTACTTTAGAAGTAGATGAATATTTATCTGAATCTTTCTTTCTATCACCTTGGTTCTGTTGTTTCTTGTTTTGCTTATTAGTGCCTTGTTTTGCAGTCAAGGCTTGAGATTTGGAAGATTTAATAATGCCCATTTGAATCAATTTATCTTGCTCCTTTGTGAGATCAGTTGCAAACTCACTTAGAGAAGGCATAGTAAATCCTTTTCCTAAGGCTCTTTTCATTGCATGAAATGTAGAAACAAACACTGCATAATCAGGACCAAGTTTTGAAAGAATACTCAAAATCAATTGTGATTCATCTTTTTTAACTCCACACTGCTCTAACTGCAATCTTATGGCATTCAATTTAGTAAAGAAATCCTGAATGGTATCAAAATTGCATGGGCTCAATCCTATGAGCTCGTTCTCCAATGAATGTGCTCTCAAATCATCCTGCTTACCAAAGAGAGTATTCAAAGTATTCCACACTTCATTTGGTGATTTTGCAGACATAATATGAAAGCGTAGATCAGGAGATACAGCCATGCATAAGGTGCCAAAAGCTTCATCACACTTATTGAACCATTTAGGCTTATCTTCATCTTCTGTAGATTCCTTATCAATACCCATTGTTATTCTATACAATTTTAACTTCCTTAAGTGAATTTCCATTTCATTTTTCCACTCAAAGTAATTGTATGGTGTGAGTAGAGGAACCGATTTATCCATTTTAGATTGTTGTAGCAATGTGAGAGAAAAAATGCAAGAAGAACACACATAGACACCCCCCTTTTTCACTCAAAGAAGAATCCCCCCCAACAAAAAATTATTTGGCACTTTATAAATTAGTGCGTTTACAATGTTGGAGTTGTTTTCCAGAGTTTTTCAAGTGTCCAAAATGGACTCAAATGGACTCAAATACTGAAAGTATAATTAAATCTCAAATTAGAACTTCAAAATAGCACCAAAGTATAGTGCTAAAAAAATATCAACTTTCAAAAAAATAATCACCTCAATCCGAGGTCATATCTGAAAGTTATAGCCATTTGAAGTTTCAAAAATGAGAACTGTCCTTCAGATCTGCTGTTAAAACTGATTTTCTGAAGCATCCGGATTACTTGAGAAAAAATGGATCACACCACTGCAAAGCCTGCAAAATTCTACCCCAAATCAAAAAAAAATTCTCTGAAAAAAGAGCTCATATTACTGAATTATGGCCCTCCAAAGCTTGACTACAAAATCAAAAATGCAATTGAAGAGGGGGTCTACTGAAATGTTCCGATTTAGTTTCTGCAAAATATGTAACCTGTATGCAGAAAATAGCAACGACCCAGATGGTTTTTTTCTTCTACGAACAAAACCC